>CM075877.1:9008474-9595974 GCA_038021265.1 Cyprinella venusta | reverse complement strand
AGAATGTACATTTCCAGAAGAAAATGTGAAGTGGTGCTTGCAGTGGCAAAACTCACCACCCGGTTGCTAGGGTGTTCTGGGTGGTTGCTAGGGTGCTGCTAGGTGGTTGCTAGGGTGTTCTAAGTGGTTGCTAGGGTGGTTGCTAGGGTGTTGCTAGGTGGTTGCTAGGGTGTTGCTAGGCAGTTGCTAGGGTGTTCTGGATGGTTGCTAGGGTGTTGCTAGGCGGTTGCTAGGGTGTTCTGGATGGTTGCTAGGGTGTTGCTAGGCGGTTGCTAGGGTGTCTAGGTGGTTGCTAGGGTGTTGCTAGGTGGTTGCTAAGGTGTTGCTAGGTGGTTGCTAGGGTATTCTGGATGGTTGCTAGGGTGTTGCTAGGTGGTTGCTAAGGTGTTCTGGATGGTTGCTAGGGTGTTGCTAGGCGGTTGCTAGGGTGTCTAGGTGGTTGCTAGGGTGTTACTAGGTGGTTGCTAGGGTGTTGCTAGGCGGTTGCTAGGGTATTCTGGATGGTTGCTAGGGTGTTGCTAGGTGGTTGCTAAGGTGTTCTGGGTGATTGCTAGGGTGTTGCTAGGCAGTTGCTAGGGTGTTCTGGGTGGTTGCTAGGGTGTTGCTAGGTGGTTGCTATGGGTTTCGGGGTGGTTGCTAAGTGGTTGCTATGGTGTACTGGGTGGTTGCTAGGTGGTTGCTAGGTTGTTTCTGGGGTGTTGCTAGGTGGTTGCTAGGGTGTTGCTAGGCAGTTGCTAAGGTGTTCTGGGTGGTTGCTAGGCGGTTGTTATGCGGTTTCTATGGTGTTCTGGGTGGTTGCTAGGCGGTTGCTAGGCGGTTGCTAGGGTGTTCTGGGTGGTTGCTAGGCAGTTGTTAGGCGGTTGCTAGGGTGTTGTGGGTGGTTGCTAGGCAGTTGTTAGGGTGTTCTGGGTGGTTGCTAGGCGGTTGCTAGGCGGTTCTGGGTGGTTGCTAGGCGGTTGCTAGGGTGTTCTGGGTGGTTGCTAGGGTGTTGCTAGGCAGTTGCTAGGGTGTTCCAGGTGGTTGCTATGGTGTTGCTAGGCGGTTGCTAGGGTATTCTGGGTGGTTGCTAGGGTGTTGCTAGGTGGTTGCTAGGGTGTTCTGGGTGGTTGCTAGGGTGTTGCTATGTAGTTGCTAGGGTGTTCCTGGTGGTTGCTAGGGTGTTGCTAGGTGGTTGCTATGGTGTCCTGGATGGTTGCTAGGGTGTTGCTAGGCAGTTGCTAGGGTGTTCTGGGTGGTTGCTAGGTGGTTGCTAGGGTGTTTTGGGTGATTGCTAGGCGGTTGCTAGGCGGTTGCTATGGTGTTGCTAGGGTGTTCTGGGTGGTTGCTAGGGTGTTAATAGTTAGTTGCTAGGGTGCTCTGGGTGGTAGCTATGTGGTTGCTAGGGTGTTGCTAAGGTGTTCTGGATTGTTGCTAGGGTGTTGCTAGGCGGTTGCTAGGGTGTTCTGGGTGGTTGCTAGGGTGTTGGTAGGTGGTTGCTAGGGTGTTGCTAGGCAGTTGCTAGGGTATTATGGGTGGTTGCTGGGGTGTTGCTAGGCAGTTGCTAGGGTGTTCTGAGTGGTTGCTAGGGTGTTGCTAGGTGGTTGCTAGGGTGTTTTGGATGGTTGCTATGGTGTTGCTAGGGTGTTCTGGGTGGTTGCTAGGCAGTTGTTACGCGGTTGCTAGGGTATTGTGGGTGGTTGCTAGGCAGTTGCTAGGGTGTTCTGGGTGGTTACCATGGTGTTTCTAGGTGGTTGCTAGGGTATTCTGGGTGGTTGCTATGGTATTCTGGGTGGTTGATATGGTGTTACTAGGTGGTTGGTAGTGTTCACAGATGGTTACTATAGAGTTTTTATAATGTTCATGGCATGATTTAGCACTTAGCTAATCAATATTAGCATGAAGCTATTCACTGCTAGCATGTGTAGCATGTAGCAAGTCCTGTTTGCTAGCATGAGTAAAAAGATCCAACCCCCACCTCTATACAATGTTTTGATTCAGAGATATAGGTCTTGCAAAACGGTTGCTAGGGTAATCTTTTTGGTTGCTAGGGAGTGGCTTGGCAGCTGCCAATCATGAAGCTCCAAAGTCAATGTGAATGTATAAACCAACCCCTATCTCTATACGATGTTTTGATGCAGAGATATAGGTATTGCAAAATGGTTGCTAGGGTACTCTTTTTGGTTGCTAGGGAGTGGCATGGCAGCTGCCAATCATGAATCTCCAAAGGCTGCTTGCCAGTTTGATTGATATAAAGCAACTCCTATGCCTCTGTGACATTCAGAATGGAAGATATCCCTCTTTGGATTTTGGTTGCTAAGGTGCTTGACAATAGTTGCCAGGGCGTGACCAGTAAGTGTTGAGGTGATTCAGGATTGGCTGTTTGCTGGCCCGAGTCAAAAGAGACCACCCTCGTGTTTCTATGACACTTATATCTGGAGATATCCCTTTCATCTTTTTTAATGGAAGTCTATGGGAGTTGTTGCTAAGGTGTGCTAAATGGTTGCTAGGGCGTGGCTTAATAGCTTCACAATGATCCTGAGAGACTGATTGGTCATCTGAGTAAAATGAGCCCGCCCCTTTGTCTCTACGACACTGTGATCCAGAGCTATGTTCAATACAAAATCCCTATGCAATTTACCATAGTAGGAAAAACACATGCATTTAATGGGACATCCTTCACCATAGTAAGTCAATGGGGGAAACTTTGGGCGGCTCCTGCCCCCCAGGGGTGCAACTTTTACCCCATTGTGAGGTATATTCTTAAAGAGCCTGCCAGCCTCTTCAAATGTGGCAAATCACACGTTTTTCCGAAATCGTTGTTCGGAGCTATGAGTCGTCAAAGTTTGTCGCAATGTTAAGTCTATGGGATTTTTTGGAAATTCGTTCGCCCCTGGGGCGAACACCGTACCCCCGATCTCTTAAAAAAGTGATATGACAATTCTCCTCAATAGGCCGCACGATTTGATGCCTCATTTATGTGTCTGTGACAAAAACTGTGGATGTAGGAGTGCGCCAAACTTTTTCCTGGAATAGTATAATACTATACTAGAAATTTTGAATGGAAAATTGATTTGGGGAGCTCCTGCCCCCCAGCGGTGCAACTTTTACCCCATTGTGAGGTATTTTCTTAAAGAGCCTGTCAGCCTCTTCAAATGTGGTAAATTTGAAGTTTCTGCGAAATCTTATCTCAGAGCTATGACTCGTCAAAGTTTTTCGCCATGTTAAGTCTATGGGATTTTTTTTGGCTGTTTTTCGCCCCTGGGGCAAACATCGTACCCCCGATCCCTTAGAAAAGTCATAGCACACCATTCCCGAATAATCCACACGTTTTGACACCTCACCCATGGGTCTGTGACAAAAACTGCGGGAGGAGTAGCGCGCCGAAATTTGTGTGGAAGAAAAAAAATAAAAATAATAAATAACATTGGGGTCTATGGGGAAAATTTGGGGAGCTCCTGCCCCCCAGGGGTGCAACTTTTACCCCATTGTGAGGTATTTTCTTACAGAGCCTGTCAGCCTCTTCAAATGTGGTAAATCGCAGGCTTCTGTGAAATCCGAGCTCAGAGCTATGACTCTTCAAAGTTTGTCGCAATGTTAAGTCTATGGGATTTTTTGGAAATTCGTTCGCCCCTGGGGCGAACACCGTACCCCCGATCGCTTAGAAAAGTCATAGCACACCATTCCCGAATAATCCGCACGTTTTGAGACCTCATTCATGGGTCTGTGACAAAAACCGCGGGAGGAGTAGCGTGCCGAAATTTTCGGCCGACTCAAAAAAAACAATAGTAATAGTGTTGCCTTGCTTTCAGCAAGCACCACTAACTAGAATGTACATTTCCAGAAGAAAATGTGAAATGGTGCTTGCAGTGGCAAAACTCACCACCCGGTTGCTAGGGTGTTCTGGGTGGTTGCTAGGGTGTTGCTAGGTGGTTGCTAGGGTGTTCTGGGTGGTTGCTAGGGTGTTACTAAGTGGTTGCTAGGGTGTTGCTAGTCGGTTGCTAGGGTGTTCGGGGTGGTTGCTAAGGTGTTGCTAGGTGGTTGCTAGGGTGTTCTGGGTGGTTGCTATGGTGTTGCTAGGCAGTTGCTAGGGTGTTATAGGTGGTTGCTAGGGTGTTGCTAGGTGGTTGCTAGGGTGTTCTGGATAGTTGCTAGGGTGTTGCTAGGTGGTTGCTAGGGTGTTCTGGGCTGTTGCTATGGTGTTGCTAGGGTGTTCCGGGTTGGTACTAGGGTGTTGCTAGGGTGTTCTGGGTGGTTGCTAGGGTGTTGCTAGGCAGTTGCTAGGGTGTTCTAGGTGGTTGCTAGGGTGTTGCTAGGTGGTTGCTAGGGTGTTCTGGATAGTTGCTAGGGTGTTGCTAGGTGGTTGCTAGGGTGTTCTGGGTGGTTGCTATGGTGTTGCTAGGCGGTTGCTAGGGTGTTCTGGGTGGTTGCTAGGCGGATGCTAGGGTGTTCTAGGTGGTTGCTAGGGTGTTCTGGGTGGTTGCTAGGGTGTTCTGGATAGTTGCTAGGGTGTTGCTAGGTGGTTGCTAGGGTGTTCTGGGCTGTTGCTATGGTGTTGCTAGGCGGTTGCTAGGGTGTTCTGGGTGGTTGCTATGGTGTTGCTAGGCGGTTGCTAGGGTGTTCTAGGTGGTTGCTAGGCGGTTGCTAGGCGGTTGCTAGGGTGTTCTAGGTGGTTGCTAGGCGGTTGCTAGGGTGTTCTGGGTAGTTGCTATGGTGTTGCTAGGTTGTTGCAAGGGTATTCTGGGTGGTTGCTATGGTATTCTGGGTGGTTGCTATGGTGTTACTAGGTGGTTGGTAGTGTTCACAGATGGTTACTATAGAGTTTTTATAATGTTCATGGTATGATTTAGCACTTAGCTAATCAATATTAGCATGTAGCTATTCACTGCTAGCATGTGTAGCATGTAGCAAGTCCTGTTTGCTAGCATGAGTAATAAGATCCAACCCCCATTTCTATCCGATGTTTTGATGCAGAGATATCGGTCTTGCAAAATGGTTGCTAGGGTAATCTGTTTGGTTGCTACGGAGTGGCTTGGCAGCTGCCAATCATGAAGCTCCAAAGTCAATGTGAATGTATAAACCAACCCCCATCTCTATACGATGTTTTGATGCAGAGATATAGGTCTTGCAAAATGGTTGCTAGGGTACTCTGTTTGGTTGCTAGGGAGTGGCTTGGTAGCTGCCAATCGTGAAAAACCAAAGGCTGCTTGTTAGTATGAATGATATAAACCAACTCCCATGCCTGTATGATATTCAGAATGGAAGATATCCCTCTTTGGATTTTGGTTGCTAAGGTGCTTGACAATGGTTGCTAGGGCGTGACCAGTAAGTGTTGAGGTGATTCAGTATTGGCTGCTTGCTGGCCCGAGTCAAACGAGACCACCCTCGTGTTTCTATTACACTTCTATCCGGAGATATCGCTTTGATCTATTTCAATAGAAGTCTATGGGACTTGTTGCTAAGGTGCTCTATATGATTGCTAGGGCGTGGCTTAATAGCTTTACAATGATCCTGAGAGACTGATTGGTCGTCTGAGTAAAATTAGCCCGCCCCCTTGTTTCTATGACACTGTGATCCAGAGCTATGTTCAATACAAAATCCCTATGCAATTTACCATAGTAGGAAAAACACATGCATTTGATGGGACGTCCTTCACCATAGTAAGTCAATGGGGCAACTTTGGGCTGCTCCTGCCCCCCAGGGGTGCAACTTTTACCCCATGGTGAGGTATGTTCTTACAGAGCCTGTCAGCCTCTTCAAATGTGGCAAATCACACGTTTGTCCGAAATCGTCGTTTGGAGCTATGAGTCGTCAAAGTTTTTCGCAATGTTAAGTCTATGGGATTTTTTTCGGCCGTTTTTCGCCCCTGGTGCAAACATCGTACCCCCGATCCCTTAGAAAAGTCATAGCACACCTCTCCTAAATGAGCCGGTCGATTTGACGCCTCACCCATGGGTCTGTGACAAAAGCTGCGGGAGGAGTAGCGTGCCAAAAAACGCACGGAAGTTGAAAAAAAAAAAAAAAATAATAAGTATGGAGGATAACAATAGTGTTGCTTTGCAAGCACCACTAATAAGTATGGAGGATAACAATAGTGTTGCTTTGCAAGCACCACTAATAATAAGTATGCAGAATAACAATAGTTTTGCTTTGCAAGCACCACTAATAATAAAGATTTGGATAACAATAGTGTGAATGCTTGAAACATTCACACTAATAATAAAGATTTGGATAACAATAGTGTGAATGCTTGAAGCATTCACACTAATAATAAGTATGCAAGATAACAATAGTGTTGCTTTGCAAGCACCACTAATAAACCATTGGGGTCAATGGGGAAAATTCGGGCAGCTCCTGTCCCCCAGGGGTGCAACTTTTACCCCATTGTGATGTATTTTCTTAAAGAGCCTGTCAGCCTCTTCAAATGTGGTAAATCGCAGGCTTCTGTGAAATTCTCGCTCGGAGCTATGACTCGTCAAAGTTTGTCGCAATGTTAAGTCTATGGGATTTTTTGGAAATTCGTTCGCCCCTGGGGCGAACACCGTACCCCCGATCGCTTAGAAAAGTCATATCCGCACGTTTTGAGACCTCATTCATGGGTCTGTGACAAAAACTGCGGGAGGAGTAGCGTGCCGAAATTTTTGGCCGACTCACCAAACACAATAGTAATAGTGTTGCTTTGCAAGCATCACTAATAACAATAGTGTTGCTTTGCAAGCACCACTAATAAGTATGCAAGATAACAATAGTGTTGCTTTGCAAGCACCAGAGCCTTAGTTCTGACATCACCGTAGACCGCCATTGTAACTCAGGAATGCGGAAGTAAGCGTGTCATGGACCCGCCCATTATTAGTTCCAACCACTGATAGTTCCAGCATTGAACTCCATTCATTTTCAGTGCTTCCGAAGTACGCTCGCTGGTAAATTAATGAAATTACTCTATTTTTTTCTTTTACACACATTAACCGACCTCTCGAGAATCTAGTCTGTAGTTATATGTTATGTAGCCAGGTCTAGAAAATGTTTTTTGGAAGATAATAGGTTAATTGCAGCGATAGCTTACGTGACCAACACTTCACTAATGTTGTTAACTAACTTATGGTAAAATATTATAATATTATATTATTAAAAATGGTTTAGGGTTATGCATATGTGTTTGTATAATGCATATAGGCATACATAAATTCACATGCATTCACACACACACACACACACACACACATATATATATATATATATATATATATATATATATATATATATATATCAGAGTTTCCGCTAGAAAAAAATGGTGCCGGTCAAAGTGACCGGCAGAGGTTTAGTTTAACGGACATTTTGATGATAAGCCGGTCAAATACCGTCTCTTAATTAGTCAAGTTGAGGAAAACTGGAGGCAGGCTATGTAACTTAAAAAAAGACATAATCAGGCCGTATAGAATGCAACATGTTTATTAGCATAACTTTCAAATAGAAAAGATGAAAACATGAACGTCCGTACAATATCTGAATAGTAGCCTAGTTTTTACTCAAGCGAACTTAATTATATACTGTAGTAGCGTCTCATTTAAATTGGCCACCATGAAATGACTCCTTGTCAAATTAATTGGAACAAACAAATAAGGCCTATAACACTGTCTTGCGTAATTTTAGGCTTTTTACGATGTTTTGCAGTGCTGAAATGTAGCTGCCGACTTAAAATCAAAACTTCGCAGTGTCTCTCCACAACTTGCAATGCGCATATGCCGCGTAACCTTGTTCTCGACTTCGCTGCTTTCATCTTGATCCGATGAGAGAGGGTTCTGCAGTGAGAACCCTCTCTCTGCAGTGAGAACCCTCAACTTTAGTCACGTCCCTGCCTGACTAAAGTTGCTTGCATTGTATTCAGCATCCCCAAGCGAGTCTGCGAGCGCAGAGAGGGTTTTCTCCGCTGCTGCCTTGCTTTCAAGAAACCACCGCATGTGTCTGAAGCCTCAGACATTGTCCAAACTCGTGTTCTTGAAGGTGAACTCAAGAGAACTGTAGGCTAGATAAGGAAAGAAATTCTTTTTTTTTTCTTTTTTTAAGTTTGAGACAATTTAAATTGTCATCCGTGCTCTCTGCGCAAAAAAAAAAAAATCAGTTAGATATGGCGTCTGGTGGCCTTAATAGTTAATTTAGCCTACCATTACCAAAATGTATTTAATTTAACACGTTGATGTTGATGTGATTTTTATTTATATAATAAATAAAAATTCTTTATTTAAAAATTTGCCCATTGATTCGTTTAATTTTACAGTTTTTTTTGTGTGTCTACAGATGATATAAGCCAATTTAAATTTTAATATTGCGCGCTGCGCAAAAATCATAGGCTTATCAAAATCTGGCCTAACAATTAATTAGCCTACTTTTAAACATTTATGTAGGCCTATGTATATATTTTTTATAATTTTGTTCGTATTTTTATTTTAGTTATATTACTAGGCCCATTTATTCGTTTAATTTTACAGCAGTTTGTATGTACAACGGTTATAAGCCTATTTACATTTTTATCGTGTGCGATGGGCAAAAGTTCAGTTATCAAAATGCTGGCCTATAATTTACTTTTAAAACTTTTATGTGTATTTTTGTTTATATAATTTTATTCATATTATTAAGCCCATTTATTCGTTTAATTTTACAGGACTTTTTGTGTATGCTTCCTGTTCTTGCTAGTCCTTATTTGTAATTTGAAATGAAACATTTCTGTTTGGAAAATGTTGTTGTTGGTCTTTAGTTCTTTGTAAGGTAAGGCTGTGGTCTAACCTAAAAGTGAAATAAAAATACATGCAGATTTCTTTCGTTTTTTGGAGCGAGCGGGGGCGATTTGAGTGGAGCGCGAAGCAAACTGCGTTGAGCGCTGAACTGGGAGCCTTTATGAACATTCTGTGAAGCAGCGCCGGGAACAGTGATTTGATTATTGAATATTATACGAGGTTGAACTGTCCGTGTGACAGAGCGGGCATAAAATGGACACGAGCGCGAGTAATAACGTGGAGCGTTATTAACCAATTGATCCAAATATAAGGCGCTCCGGGCCATATGTGCCGTCTAACAACATTCAAACGGTAGAGCCTGTTCCTTTATAACATAGCCAAATGTCGGTGTATTTTTGCTTAATAGATTTTAGGCTTATTCTCTAGTTCAGATTGTGGCAGGGGGCGGGATTATTAGGCAATTTTAATCGGACAATTTGACCGGAGAGATTTTATTTTGTCGGACATTTAATTTTTTTCCCGGCCAATGTCCGGTAATTACCGGACAACGGAAACCCTGATATATATATATATATATACATACTGAATTGAATCCGAACAGTTGAATCGTATTTAGGAAGTTAATTCACTCATTAACTCATCATCATCGTCATATCTTTATTCAGGAAATGCATATAAAATGGTCCATAGCACTACACAAAATAAAGTACATTCAAAACAGAAAAAAACATTTAAAAAATAGTAAAAATGACTATAATCTCTATAATAGCAAAAAATAACAATCTCTCCGGTTTCATTTTATGAAGTAAAAATTTACCGAATATTGCTGTAAATATAGTCGTTGCTACGTTATGGGAGCAGTCTATTTCCCTCCTAAGTCATTCGTTTGTACATACACAGCGTAATTATTTATATTTTATGTTGGTTGTCATGGTTGTAATCCTGAACGGGCCACCACGCAGACCTCTTTGCATGATCACGGTTGGTTAATGACTGAATCGGAATTTATAAGTAAGATCACGGGAATCAATAACCTAATACAGCCCAGTTGTGCTAAAATAAATAGCATGAGACGTCCATCATCAGATGAATGACATGGAAAAGTAAAGTTAGAGCCACTAAAGCCAGTACAACTACCAATGCGAGCATGAACACTAGGCTTTTCCCTCCAAAAACATAGCCTAAATCTTATCTAAGTTGTCACCCTGCCTCTCCAAATGCAACGCTGACATTAACCAAACGCAATAACAGCTTAAAACGTACTTGGATGTGTGATTTATTTTAAATTTACCGTTTAATAATGTGATCGCTGTTGTCTGTCCATAGAAGAACATGACAGCCCGCGTCTGTTTTGGAACTATTGGGGCTTCCATGAACCACGTGACAGCCTTGCGGCGACATCAAAGCGTGTCTTAACTCTCTCTATACATGACTCTGGCAAGCACCACTAATGACACAAGGGATTGTTTGCCAAAAATGGAAATTCTGTCATTATTCACTCACCCTTATATCATTCCAAACCATTAAGACTTTAAAGATATTTTTCATATTAAATTATATATAATTTATATTTGTCCATATAAAATAATTTGGTTGCCAGCATTCTTCAAAAACATTATTGTGTGGTCCAAAGAAGGAAAAAAAGCATACACAACTACATTTTTTTGTAAACTCTTTTAAACAGCACAGGAAATACTTTCTTCCTCTAAAATAAAAAAAAAAAATAATACTTTTTTAAATGAAATTAAAACTTAGCTGTAAATGTCCAGAGATTGTCTTCTGAGTTCTGAGCTTGGTCATTTTTTTTTCAACGTATTTCACCTCTTAGTGGTACAGTATAGAGAGCCTAAGTCCCGCCCCTTCGCTTCCAGCTCATGGGACCTTATTTCGGAAAAAATATGAATGGTGGTCAATGGCGAGAGACAACTTATCTTTTTATTCCGTCTGAACTGTGCCCTGAATTACACATATGATGTTTGTCAATTTAAAAGATAATTCTGAAAGTCAAAAACGTCGCAGTTTGTCATACAGCAGAAGAGTAACATTTAGGTTTATGTGAAAATCGCTCTGTGAACTACATCTCCCGGGAAGAGAAACGAGATCCGCTGCTCGTGTGCGTGCAGTCTGGTACAAAACACTCAGGTAGGACAGCGTAACGTTACGATTATAACGTAAGACTGTAGAAATAATGACAGACAGCCTCAGTAAAGTTAGCTTTATTCATTGAGAGAAAATGTGCGCCTTTGGGGTTTGTAGTCTTTGTAATTACGTATTTTCAGTCTTATACCTCAACGGTTTTACATCAAACTGCGACTTTCTTTACTTTAAAATGTATCTTTTAAATTGACAAACATCATATGTGTGATTCAGGGCACAATTCAAACCAGATCAAAATATTTGTTGTCTCTTGCCATTGACTACCATTCAATATTTTTTCGAAGTTAGGTCCCATGGTGGTCGACCGGAAGGGGAGGGACTTAGGCTCTTTATAGACCTTATGCATCAGACGTGGGCGCCGTCATCTTTAGAATATTGTCTTTGAACTTCCGGTTCTGTATATTTCTATGGCATTGCTGTTAGCTGGTGAAGTGGATTTACTTATTGTAGAGTTAACAAAAGTTTTCATGAGCATTGTAATGTTTATCATAAGCATTCTAAAGCAGATGTCTTAACAAATGTCGAACGGGAATTTTTTTACGAGCAGTTCATTCATACCTATGCAAGATCGCTGTGGATTTTTTTTTTAATCTTTTTTTGATCGCTGTGGAAATACAGACCGGAAGTCAAAAGACGAGCGCAATGCTGAAAAGGGGCGGGGCAACATAAGGTCTATTTGAAAAGCAGATTTTAGAATCAACATTACAGAAACAAAAAGAACATATCCGAGTACTTTGCAATTGATTCATTCCACCACTACTCTGTATGTGATCACCATAGAAATGTTCTCTTGTCAATGCAGTTAAACTTGAAATTTTCTCTTTTTCAGATTTAAGATGTCCTCCACTCCACTGGCCGAGGCAGAAGAGGATGTGTTTGGTGAGTGACCTCTTCTGTCTGCCCAACCCTTCCCCCCTCCATTAATGTCCAGATCTTCATTTCCACACTCCCAATACACTGAGCGCATTAGAGGAGAGAGCAGCTACAGTCTGGCCTCTAAAAGCACCAGGGGCTACAATTCTCTCAGTGGATGTGCATTGGTTTGTTTTAGAGTTGTAAATATTTTATCAAACATTTTTGTGATTTTTTAGATGCCATCTATCATCTCAATGGGAATTGAGGTATTAATGGTAGATGTAATGGGCATATTCAAGAGGCTGGCTTCATGGGATTTTAGTACAGGCTTTGAAGGTTCAGCCTTGCTTAGTCAGTGTCTACGTCACTGCAGGAATTAGTGCTGAGATCTGAAAACAATTTTGGAGAATGGAATAGAGTAGAACCATGTGGCAGGGTGGCTCCTAGAAATATTAAATATTTATGTGCATGCCCTTACTCCTCCAGACCCAATAAGCAGCCTACCTCAACATGCATTAGTGCTGGTCACTTTTTTCAGCAGCACTTGTTCTGAGAGATTTTTTTTAATTAATATTTCCCATAGGGATTTGTTTAAGTATACACAGTGTATATACAGTGTATGTATAAACACTATGTGTGTGTGTGTGTATATACAGTATATATATATATATATATATATATATATATATATATATATAATTTTTATTTATTTTTTGTATTCAGATGATATAGCAAGATCAACATATATATATATATATATATATATATATATATATATATATATATATATAGGGATTTGTTTAAGTATACACGTATAAACTGTATATACAGTATGTATATATATATATATATATATATTTACACATCATCGTCCAGAGTCTGTTGTTTCAGGACAGAGAGCAGTATTTTTTAACTAGTTTGATTAATCTTTCCCACACTCCTCTGAAGTGGGCTGCAAATGGTGGATTAAAAGTCCACTTACATTACTGCTCAGCAAAGTCTCTTGAATTTTGTGATGGTCCATCTGGTTCAAGGTGGTCTCTAATTCCTTCTGGGCACACACAAAATTGGTCAAGTCAAGTCAAGTCATGTTTATTTATAAAGCACATTTAAAAACAGCTTCCGCTGACCAAAGTGCTGTACATATAAAATCAGTTAATTAAAAAACAATCACAAAATAATAAAATACAATGGATCATTACGTAATAGAAAATAAAACATACAGTAGTGGCATGGCCAAAGTAACGTGTTTATTCATTGTTGAACGCTATGGAAAACAGGTGTGTTTTTAGGCTGCTTTTAAATTGCTCAACAGATTCTGCGGATCTAACGGAGATAGGTAGGCTATTCCAGAGCCGTGGTCTTACCACTGAAAAGGCTCTGTCCCCGCGGGTGATGAGCCTAGTTTTCGGGACAGTCAAAAGGAGCTGATCAGCTGACTTTAATGCTCTGGCGGGGGTGTAAGAGTACAGCATATTGGAAAGATAAGGTGGCGCAGTATTAGTTAAACATTTAAAAACTATTAATAAAATTTTGAACGCACTCTAAAGGGGGTCGCACACCAGACGCGCCGCGCAGCGCCACGTCTTTAAAATTCAAACACATTATTCTCTATGAGTGTACACACACCGGCGGCGCCATTCGGCGTCTGTCCGCGGCGCCCAGCAATGGCTCAGGACCGTGTTCAAAACCCTGCAGCGCCACAGAGCGCCATTTACATAGTTTATATAAAATTTTTATTATTTTTGACTCAAATCGTTGCTGATGGATCCTGACTTCGCACTATGCTGCAATATACATTTGAAATCAGAAATTACAGAATTACAGAAATCAGCTGCTTGAATGACAATTGCTGAATGTTATTGGATTGTTCAGGTGAGATTCTCAATTCATTCAGTTAACGGATGCTCTGAGGTAAAGTTTTCAGATTGCAGACTCAGCAGCGATTGTATTTAATTGTGCAGTACAATAATAACATTGAACAGACATTATCTTCATTTCCTGTCATTAAACATTACAATATTGCTGACCATACACTAATGAGAAAGTGCGCGTCCGGTGTGCGATACCTTGAGTTGTCCTAGACGCGACGCGGCGCTGCGCGTCCGGTGTGCGACCCCCTTAAAAGATACAGGGAGCCAGTGTAATGAGGCCAGTACAGGGGTAATTTGGTCCCTCTTTCTTTTCCCTGTCAGAAACCAAGCAGCCGCATTCTGTACCCCTTGGAGGCGGCGGAGAGAGCGCTGTTCGAGTCCGTAGTACAAGGAATTACAATAGTCCAGCCGCGATGTCACGAAGGCATGGACTGCTCTCTCTAGGTCTTTCTTGAGGAGATAGGGCTTGATTTTACTTAATAGTCTTAAATGATAAAAGTTACTCTTTACCACTGCACTGACATGTTTGTCAAATTTAAAACTACAATCAAGAATCACTACTAAATTTTTTTGTGCTTGAGCGAGAGAATGAATCCAGAGGGCCGATAGCACTGTCCCAGCCCTGCAGACAGTTTGGTTTCCCAAAGACTTCAATTTCAGTTTTGTTTTTGTTAAGACTTAAAAAATTTGAGTCCAACCATGATACCACCTCCTTAAGACAGTTCTGTAAAGTTTTAATTGCAGTAAGGTCATTTATGTTCAGTGGGAGGTAGACTTGAATGTCGTCTGCAAAGCAGTGAAAGGCCACATTGTGTTTCCTGAAAATGGTCCCGAGCGGGAAGCATATACAGTGAGAATAAAACAGGGCTTAAAATTGCACCCTGGGGCAGGCCGTAATTGAGTGACAATGTTGAAGAAGAGTGGTCACCAAGCTGAACCGAGAAACTTCTGTTAGATAAAAACGATTTAAACCATTGCAGGGCAGTACCCTTAATGCCCGCGTAATGCTCTAGGCGCGATAGGAGTGTGGCATGGTCTACAGTGTCAAACGATCAGGTGCCACGATCAGACCTGATGGTCAGTACTGGTCCCCTCCGACATAAAAACCGTCGAATAGCATTGATGCAAGAGTTCGTGTCAAGCGTGCTTGCTACTTCAAGATGTATTGCTCGGCTCGCCAGACAGGTAAATATCACCCCCCATCTTTTTACATGAGAACGACCTCATTTGACTTCAATGGGTCCAAAGTAGTCAATACCCACATGTGAGAAAGGTGAGAGATCAGGAGCGACACGTTCATCAGGTAGGTCAGCCATTTTTTGTTCTCCAACTTTAGCTTACATTCGTCTCCAAAAGACACAAGACTTTATTACCTTTCTTGCAGAGGAGTTTGCAGATGGTATCCAGAACCTCTGACACAGTCTTGAAAGCATGTGATTTCTTCCTTAGTGTCCAAACTTTTGATGTATATCACGCAGGATCAGTTTGGATATATGTGAGTCTTTGGGTAGGATAATTGGGTTCTTTAGACTCACCGGCATGGATGCTTTACTTAGTCTTCCTCCAATCCTCAAAATGCCCTCATCAATGATTGGATCCAGTTTGTACAGACCATTTCAAAAGATGTAAACAACACTGGTCCAGAAGCACTTCCTGTTTCAGTTTGTAACTATTTTCTTTATTTCACATGTAAAGAAAACTTCTTAAAGATGTTTGTTTAACTTTTTGATTCAGTTTTAAATGTTCTGTTGGTTGTATTTTATCCCAGCTTTTATATAGTGTTAAAAAACTGAAACAGGAAGTGCTTCTGGGCCAGTGTTGTTTACATCTTTTGAAATGGTCTTATAGACAAGAATGTGTCAGAGGTTCTTTTCTCAAGAGTGTTATCTCTAAGTCGAAGTAGTGCTGTTGTTCATAACGAATGACAGACTTCTCAGCTTCGTCCAAATCCTCTGGAGTTAATCCCCTTTGCTTCATTTTACATTGTGAATCTATGGTAAGACTTTTGTCTTTCTAAAGCATGAAGAGTCCTTTGAGCCTTAGCCACCATGCAATAGCTCTCAATAGTTTCCTCCATGAAGAATAATACTCAATTATTCTAGTAACCGTGTTGTTTTCCAGGTTCAGGTAGTTAGTAGAGAGTTCTCTTTTTACTTCCATATCATTTGATGAGATGTATCCTAGATCTTCTGGCACTTCAGGCCATTCAGATTTCTCCTTTGACAGGAAGTGAGGACCGTTCAGCCATCTTGTGGAATCCAGGAGGGATTCAATGGGTAAGCCACGTGAGCTGTCATCTGCCGGGTTGTCTCCAGAACATACATACCTCCACTGATGTACTTGTGAGAGGTTATGTTATGTATCACTGCAATTCTATTTGCGACATAAGTATGAAATCGTTTGGTCTGATTATGGATATACTTCAGTACCACTGTACTGTCGGTCCAAAAGGTGGAATCTTCCAGTTCCATAAGAAGTTTTTTTTTTTTTGCAACATTCTGTCCACCTTCACAGCAAGGGTTGCGGCTGCAAGCTCATGTCTCGGAATTGTTATCCGTTTGAGTGGGACTACTCTGGCTTTTCCCAGTACAAATGTGACATTGACATCTTTGACACTATTTGTAAGTTTGAGGTAACTTACTGTCCCATATCCTAGCTAGGGGTGTGCTAAAAATCGATACAGCAATATATCGCGATTTTTATATTCATGATATACAACATCGATTTCCATCTCAAAAAATCGATGTAAAACAAAAAAAAAATCACGTTTTTAACGGGGTGTGACCTAATGAACTATAACATCCGTTCCTGTAGATGTCGCAGTATGGCAGCTTTACCTTCAACTTGCTGCCTGGGCGGGCACCATAGAGCGCCAATTTCAGTAGTGAAAGCTGCAGGCGACATGGCAGACGTAGCCGACAAAACTGCTTCGGCCCCTTCGCAATATAAAGCCGATGTGTGGGTGCACTTCGGTTTTAAAAACAAACCAGGGAGATTGGACTTGGATAAAACAAACGCAATATGCAAGCTTTGTCACGCTGCTATCAAATATTCAGGTAACACAACTAATTTACGAACGCACCTCGTCAGACGTCATGCAGAAATTATGTTGAAAGAGAAGCAACCGAAACCTGGCGACCAGAGGCAGACTACACTGCATAACAAACTTCCACCTAACTCAGCTCGAGCTTTAAAAATAACGGAGTCGTTGGTGCATTTCATTTGTCATGATTTGCGGCCATACAGTGTCGTTGACAACCGTGGCTTGAGGTATATGGTAAACACAATGGAGCCACGCTATGTGATCCCGACTCGCAAACACATTACGGAGGTAGCTGTGCCCAGGATGTATGAAGAGGTGAAGCAAGCTGTAAAAGCATCTCTAGGCTCAGCAGAAAGAGTGGCCTTAACATGCGATGGCTGGACATCGAGGGTGACTGAATCGTACGTTACAATCACGGCGCACTACATCAATGAGGATTGGAAACTGATTTCTCATGTTTTGCAGACGAGGGCAATGCATGAGAGCCATACTGGCAGTAACATCGCCGAGGTGTAGGACCCCGCGGTTGTCACTGACAACGCGTCGAACATGACCGTTGCAGCGCAGCTAGCGGGTATGCTGCATATTAAATGTTTTGCGCATACTTTGAATTTGGCTTCACAGCGCGCACTGCAACTAACACCAATCGCGCGTTTGCTGGGAAGAGTGAGAAGAATAACTAACTTTTTCAGACGCAGTACCATAGCCAGCCATGTACTGCATGAAAAACAAAAGCTTCTAAATCTGCCTCACCACAAACTGCTCACTGACGTAGTCACCAGATGGAATAGTGCACACGACATGCTGCAGCGCTTCCTAGAACAGCAGCCAGCCATCCATGTTGCCCTCCTCTCAGCTGAGGTGAGGAAGAAAGAGAAGGACATCTGCACCCTCAGTGAGGCAGACATAACAGCTGCTGAAGAAGTGGTCACTGCTATGAAGCCCATGAAGGTAGCTACACTGGTCATGTCAGAAGAGACCACTCCAACACTTTCAGTTGTAGCACCACTCCTTGCCCAGCTGACCCATGACCTACAAGACAGCCCAACAGATTCCAACTTAGTGAAGTAAATAAAATCTGCCATGGGCCAGGATCTCAAAAAGAGGTACTTGAACAACAAGGAGACGCTTTATGTGGCCACCGCTATGGATCCGAGATTTAAGGCCCTGCCCTTCCTGTCAGAAGACCAACGCCAGGACATCTATGCTACAATCCTTGCAGAAGCTACAGGGAGCAAAGCATTACAGGTAAGATAAACAATGCCATATCATAAAACATACTGTTGTCAAGATTTATCTACATTTATAGTAGTCATTCAAATTTTCAGTATTAAAATCACATACCAGTAAAAGATAGGCAAACATCTAGGCCTATACAGTATACTGTAAGTGTATATAGTGTAGTTTGATACATTTCATTATTTCATTGTACTGGAATTATAGTTCACCCAAATATAAAATTCTGTCATTACATTATTTACAGACCCTCATGTTGTTTCAAACCTGTATGCATTTCTTTCTTCTGCTGTGAACACAAAAGAAGATATTTTGAATAATGTCAGTAACCAGACAGTTGATGGACCCCATTGACTTATAGAGTATTTTTGTTCTCCCTACTATATAAGTCAATGGGGTCCATCAACTGTCTGGTTAATGACATTATTTAAAATATCTTCTTTTGTGTTCAGCAGAAGAAAGAAATGCATACAGGTTTGAAACAACTTGATGGTGAGTAAATAATGACATAATTTTAATTTTGGGTGAACTATCCCTTTAATATACCTTTTCTCTAAAGCTAACGTTTAATTTACTTTGCTGTTTATTTCAGCAGAATGAGCTTGGAGTGGACTCAGTGGAGACCGAGACTGATGTGAATGTGGTGCGAGAAGAGGATGAGGAAGGCAATCAAGATCCTATGCTAAAAGACATGTCTGCTGTACCATCCAAGAGATCCAGGCATTCTCTAGCTGACCTACTTGGTCCAACATATGCTACAGCACCTGCAAAGAAAAGGAAAACTGCAGAGGACCAGGCCAAGGAGGAGATTTCTAGATACAAAGAGGAGGCTCCCCTTCCGCTTGGTGTTGTCAATCCACTGGACTGGTGGAAAGGGAATCAGAGAAAGTATCCTTTCTTGTCACACATGGCAAAGAAATACCTGTGTATTCCGGGGACTAGTGTGCCCTCAGAGAGAGTGTTCTCTACTGCAGGGGACATTATTACAGCTCAGAGGAGTGCACTTACCCCAGAACATGTTGATCAGATTCTGTTCCTAAACAAAAATCTGAAGTCAAAATAGGCCTGCCATGGAACCAATGCGTTTCAAAGCACCAAAGTGTTCATATAGACGTTTAATGGACACACATGCAAAAATCATTTGTTATATTTATGGTTACATCACGCTGACTATTTTAATTTTATTAACGTTGTTTATAACTTCATTGTTTACATGGACAGTCAGTACCTGAGTATCTGCACTTTATTTCCATGTTTTGTTTTTTCAAGTTCAGCCCCACATATAACCTCAGTGAGTTAACTTAACTGTGCAGTGTGCACTAAACTTTAATTTAGTTTTAAAAATCTAATGCACTTTATTTTAATGTTTTTAATGTGGCCATTGTTAAAAGTGTGTCCATTGTTAAAAGTTCAAGTCTATTTTGTTATGGCAGCTAAATTTTGTATTAAATTGTTTTGACTCCATTCTTCTGCTGATTTATTAATGTGATCTGATGTAAGACTACTCAGATGGCACACCATAATTTGTATTTTATTTTGGTTTTACATTTTTGTTAACTAACTGTGTGGAATATCGCAATATTTATCGTATCGTGATGAAATCGTATCGTAATCCATGTATCGTGATGCGTATCGTATCGTGAAGTCCTTGCCAATACCCACCCCTGATCCTAGCTCGCTCGCGTCACAAAAATGGTGTAGTTCAGCAGTTTCTACAACACCAAAGTTCTTGTGCTTCATGCACCTATCCACTTCAAATCTCAGCTGGTCTAACTCTGTGATCCATCTTTGCCATGGCCTCATAATTCCATCCGGGATTATTTCATCCCAGCCATATTTCTCATGGCAGAGTCTTTGCAGAATTTGCTTGACCTTGAGAACAAAAGGAGAAATTAAACCAAGTGGGTCATATATGGAATTAACTATAGACAGGATTGTTCGTCTAGTGGGAGTTCTGTTCTTAATGGTTACCCGGAAGGTAAAGATATCATTTTGGATATTCCACTGGATTCCGAGTGCTCTCTCAAGAGGAGATTTTTCTCTATCCATGTCCAGCTGTTTCACAAGAGGTGCTCTGTAACTTTCTGGAATGGTTTCAAGGACTTCAGAGCTATTGCTCACCCATTTACGTAAAGTAAATCCTCCTAGGGTGCATGCTTCCCTGAGGTCTTCAATGAGTTTGAGAGCTTCCTTCTCAGAGGCCACAGACTTGAGACAATCATCAACGTAAAAACTATGATTAATTGTGTCAATTACTTGTGAGCTGTACCGTTCAGAATTATCGATTCCTGTTTGCTTTAAGACAAAATTTGCAATACTTGGAGAAGATACCACACCAAAAAGATGAACATTCATCCTATAGACTTCTAGTGGCTGGTCAACATCCCCTTGTGGCCACCACATGAATCGAAGAAAGTCATGATGATGATTTTGAACTCGTACCTGATAGTACATTGCTTCAATGTCAGCCATTATTGAGATTATTTCCTTTCTGAATCTAAGCAAGACACCCAGTACAGGGTTGATCAGATCAGGACCTTGAAGAAGTTTGGAATTAAGAGAATGGCCCTTGAATGAAGATGAACAACTCGAAGTTTCCCCTTCTTCTTGTGGTACACCCCGTGATGTGGTATGTACCATATCTGACCATCACTCCTTTGGAGTTGTTCTTGTGGCACCTTTTCTGCATATCCTTTTCTTAGCATGTCCTCCATGAACACACTGTACTCATTTGCAAAAACAGAATCCTTCTTGAATATTTTAGCAAGGTTTAGTGTACGCTGTGCTGTCAGATCATAGTTGTTAGGCAAAGTTACATCTTTATCACGAAAAGGTAGAGGTAGTTGGTAATGCCCAATTTTAAGTTCTACTGAAGTTGTTACTATGTTCATGAACTTTTTGTCTTCAGCTGACATTTCTCTACATTCCTCGTAATCCTTTTCAGGAAAGTCGTGATGATATTGCCTGATAATCAGATCCTTAAGATTCTCCATAGAGATGCGATTGATCATCACTGACCTTGATCCAGCTTCATCATTTGAAGAGGAGGAATGAAGTGGTCCGTTGACTACCCATCCTAGCACAGTCTTGATCGCATATGGCCCATTTCCTTGACTGTTCACTATTTCCGACGGTTCCATTGCATTTGGAACGTTAATTCCAATCAAAATCTCAATGTTAGCGTTGATTCTCTTCAGTTTGACTTCTTTCAGATAAGGCCATTTTTCAAGATCATGGTGAGTGAGCAGGTTTTCTTTCGAAACAGGAATCTTTGGTTGGGTATTTACTTTTGGAAGGTCTAAATCTAAATCTCCATCTATACTGCTCACTTCTAGACCTGTGAGCTCATAGCTCTTAACAGGTCTTTCCTGCCCCATTGTATGCAGAAGAATTCTTTGGCATTCAGCTGATTCATGAGGTTCTCAGTGCAGAACGTCGCCGAACTGCCTGGGTCAAGAAAGGCGTAAGTTTCAATGGTCTGATTGCCTTTAGCAACTTTAACTTGGACTGGCACGATTGCTAACAAACATTCCTTACTGGCCCCTGTTGCATGATCAGCTGACACTAGCGCACTATTTTCTTCTTTCCGTTTCTTCTTTCGGTTCTGAGAAATTCATTTTAGGCAAAATCTGTTTCTTTGAATTGTCGATGTGGAGCAGTGTAGGATGTTTACGTTGACATATCTGGCATACCATTTTCTTATTGAAATCTTTGCTCATGTGACCCTTTTTCAGG
This sequence comes from Cyprinella venusta, assembly GCA_038021265.1. Taxonomy (NCBI): domain Eukaryota; kingdom Metazoa; phylum Chordata; class Actinopteri; order Cypriniformes; family Leuciscidae; genus Cyprinella; species Cyprinella venusta. The sequence continues at coordinate 9,574,366 of CM075877.1, read as the reverse complement.
CATCCGAAACAGTGACCATTCCTTTTGAGATATTCAACCTTTTTATCTTGGGACACTGATTTCAATTTTATGCAGTCATTTAGTGCATGTTTACCTTGGCAGTAACAACATGAGGTCAAAATAGCAGCATGAGTAGCTTGCAGCTGTGCTTTGGATGCTTCTTTGCATGTCTGCTCATCAGGTCGTGTCACTGTAGTAACAAAGCTGCTGCCCCTTTTAGCTGTCGTCAAGCTGATGGTTCTGGGTTTTGGGACTGTGCCTTTAACAGGAGAAGGATCTTTGATATCTCCAAAGACAGTATGAAGTAAAATCTCAGCCTGAGTTTCAAGGAACTCGACAAGATTTCGAAATCTAATACGAGTATTAGTTCTTTGGAATGACTCAAAAGTTACTGTCCGCCATCTTTCTTGGAGCTTGTATGGGAGTTTGGATACAATCAATTTCAAATTTGATACAACGTCCAGTTCATCCATGTATTGTAGGTTTTGCATCATATTGCAACATTCCCTAAGCTATAGAGCAAATGCATGAAGTGATTTTCCATAATCAACTTTAATGGTTGTCCAGTTCAATGCCTTTTCTATATAAGCATACACAATCTTCATCTCATTGCCGAAATGTTTCTTTTAAAGCTGCTGAACTTCAGTATATCCTCTGCGATCTTCCATATGCAGACAGCTACGAACTAGAGCTCTGGCCTGACCCGTAGTGAACTGTTCAAGAAAGTAGAGCCTGTCCTGACTTTTGCTCGTCTTGTCTTCAATCAGGAATTTAAAAGCATGAATGAAAGACTGGTAGGACAGTGGATCTGCATCAAAAACTGGAACTTATCTCTTAGGCAGTAGAGAATGATTCTGCTGCATAATCATAAGATCAGTCATTTCCTTTTACCTTTGTACAATTAAGCTAAAGCCTTTATGGGAGCCATTACTGTCACGGTAACTTTACTAAAAGTGAAGTGGGAGGACTCAAATGCAGGGAAAAAGGGATTTATTAACAAAAGAAACAAAACACACAAAGCAAAAACCCACGAGGGGGAAAACAACCTCAATAAACATCAAACTATACTAGAACTACGATACAAAACACTGACCATCAGCGACTAGGAACAGGGGTGACATAAACAACGATCCGACAAAGACAGCAAACAAGAGGAGACTTAAATAGGATACAAATCAAGAGGGAACAGGTGGGAGAACTCAACACTAATCAGGTAACGAGGTGGGAGGATCAAACAATGACAGAAGCACATGGCACAACATAACAAAACACCCATGTGCTACCAGACAGGACAGACACGTGACACTACCCCCCCTCAACGGAGCGGCTTCCAGACGCTCCAAGACTGGACGGGAGGGACAGACCAGGGCGGGGCGGGAACAATCAACCAGGGTGGAGCGGGAGGGTTTGACCAGGGCGGGACGGGAGGGACAGACCACTTAGTCCTGGATGACCCGGGGGAAATACATAGTCCATCGGGCGGCCAGGGCGGCGAAGAGCCCTCGGGCGGCCAGGGCGGCGAAGACCTTTCTGGTGGCCAGGGCGGCGAAGAGCCCTCGGGCGGCCAGGGCGGCGAAGACCCCTCGGGCGGCCAGGGCGGAGCAGACCCCTCGGGCGGCCAGGGCGGTGAAGACCCCTCGGGCGGCCAGGGCGGAGCAGACCCATCGGGCGTCCAGAGCGGAGCAGACCCCTCGGGCGTCCAGGGCGGAGCAGACCCCTCGGGCGGCCAAGGCGGTGCAGACCTTTCGGGTGGCCAGGGCGGTAAAGACCCCTTGGGCGGCCAGGGTGGAGCAGATCTTTCAGGTGGCCAGGGCGGTGAAGACCCCTCGGGTGGCCAGGGCGGAGCTTCTCCCGACCTCCGTAAGTTCTTGGCCGGCCACGTCAAAGGCGTATGGCTCCCCCAAAAAATCCTCCTGGTGAGAAGGACCGGCTCAGGAACGGGATCAGACACCGACCCAGGATCGTCAGCCACAAACACCGTAACTGTGACAAAAACAGACACAAACACAGACACAAACACAGGATCCGGAACCGATACAAGCTCCAGCTCGGGGACAGGCACCAGCTCCAGGACAGGTACCGGCTCAGGGACAGGCACCGGCTCAGGGAAAGCCACTAACACAGACACAGCCACAAAGACAGACACAAACACAGACACAAACACAGGGTCCGGAACCGATAAGAGCTCCAGCTCAGGGATCGGCACCGGCTCAGGGACCGGCACCGGCTCAAGGACGGACACCGGTTCAAAGACGGGCACCGGCTCAGGGACAGACACCGGCTCAGGGACAGACACCGGCTCAGGGACGGGCACCGGCTCAGGGACAGACACCGGCTCAGGGACAGACACCGGCTCAGGTCTATCCAATGTCTTGATCAGATGCTCCAAATAGTCCCAGCTCAGAGACGCAGACGGGACGTGAGCAGTCTCTCGCTGGGCCGACGGAACGTGAGCGGTCTCTCGCTGGGCCGACGGGACGTGAGCAGTCTCTCGCTGGGCCGACGGGACGTGAGCAGTCTCTCGCTGGGCCGACGGGACATGAGCAGTCTCTCGCTGGGCCGACGGGACATGAGCAGTCTCTCGCTGGGCCGACGGGACGTGAACCGTCTCTCGCTGGGCCGACGGGACGTGAGCAGTCTTTCGCTGGGCCGACGGGACGTGAGCAGTCTCTCGCTGGGCCGACGGAACGTGAGCGGTCTCTCGCTGGGCCGACGGGACGTGAGCAGTCTCTCGCTGGGCCGACGGGACGTGAGCAGTCTCTCGCTGGGCCGACGGGACATGAGCAGTCTCTCGCTGGGCCGACGGGACTTGAGCAGTCTCTCGCTGGGCCGACGGGACGTGAACCGTCTCTCGCTGGGCCGACGGGACGTGAGCAGTCTTTCGCTGGGCCGACGGGACGTGAGCAGTCTCTCGCTGGGCCGACGGGACATGAGCAGTCTCTCGCTGGGCCGACGGGACATGAGCAGTCTCTCGCTGGGCCGACGGGACGTGAACCGTCTCTCGCTGGGCCGACGGGACATGAACCGTCTCTCGCTGGGCCGACGGGACGTGAGCAGTCTCTCGCTGGGCCGACAGGACGTGAGAAGTCTCTCGCTGGGCCGACGGGACGTGAGCAGTCTCTCGCTGGGCCGACGGGACGTGAGCAGTCTCTCGCTGGGCCGACGGGACGTGAGCAGTCTCTCGCTGGGCCGACGGGACGTGAGCAGTCTCTCGCTGGGCAGACGGGCGTCTCCTCCTCCTCCGTCCATGACGCGGAGAAGCCTGCTCCGAACTGCCTTCCCCTGAACCCGGATCGAAAGAGGCCCAAGATGGAGAGTGATGTTGGCTCTCCTCTCGACCACATCCTCCTCCTCTACAACCTCCCCTGGTTCCACGAAAAATCACCTGGCGGGTTCCCCGGAATTGTCTCCTGTCCCGCTCCGACTCCTCCCTGCAATGAGCCACAAGAGCATAACACTCTTCCAGTGTCATGCGTGGCTCCTCCTCCTTCATCCCGCTGAGTCCTCAAAATGGTCGGATCGTTCTGTCACGGTAACTTTACTATAAGTGAAGTGGGAGGACTCAAATGCAGGGAAAAAGGGATTTATTAACAAAAGAAACAAAACACACAAAGCAAAAACCCACGAGGGGGAAAACAACCTCAATAAACATCAAACTATACTAGAACTACGATACAAAACACTGACCATCAGCGACTAGGAACAGGGGTGACATAAACAACGATCCGACAAAGACAGCAAACAAGAGGAGACTTAAATAGGATACAAATCAAAAGGGAACAGGTGGGAGAACTCAACACTAATCAGGTAACGAGGTGGGAGGATCAAACAATGACAGAAGCACATGGCACAACATAACAAAACACCCATGTGCTACCAGACAGGACAGACACGTGACAATTACTAACCTCCATCTGTGAACTTGAACTTGCGGCTGCTTGAGAGTCTCTTTGCACGTGACTGACAACTCTCTGGAGTGGAGTCTTAGGGTATTGTGGTCATAGGAACGAATTCTAATGCAGAAGTATCTGTAAAAGTTGGTTCAATCTTACTTTCTTTGTTTGCATCATAATAGTCATTCATAACATCAGATCGTGATTCAACATCAATTGTCAGCACTTTGATTTTTGCATCTGCTATTTGTGTTTGCAGTTCAGCCCTTTCAATCTTTGATTTTATAATGGCTTCTTCCATCCGTAAAGCTTGTATATCTGGCAGACTTTTAGCGCGTGCTTCTAAAGCAGCCTTTTCAGCAGCAGCTATTTTAGCTGCAGAAGAGGCCTTAGATGAGGTTGATCTTACAGACACACCTCTGATGTTTGATATACTATCTTGGTTCGACTGTCGTAAGTTGATTTGATTTTTCTTTCTGCCACATTTCAACTTCTTTAATAAAGTAATCGAAATCCATCATTTTAGGTTCAAACCAGTTTTCATGATCATTTTTCCTTTCTTCCTCTTCTAAAAGATCTTGTTCTGAATTATGGACATTTTTGAAGTCATGAATGAAAACAGTATTGCAATCATCCACTTATTCAACACTTCCAGTTTTAGCAAGCAGAGCTTTAGTTTCATTCATCTTTCTCGTGCATACTCCTAATTTACCTCTGCGCGTTGCGATGCGTGAATTCAAAAGCCTCTCAGCCTCCGCGGCTGAGAATCTCTTCCTCCGTCATTTTAAACCACATCAAGTTTAAATTGTTAAACAACAACAACACTATCAGTAACATGATTTCATGCGATTGAAGAAACTGTTGCTTTCCAAACTCTAACCTGTCTGTGCCAAACAATCCTATCTCGTTATCCACACCTGCACTCACGCATCGCAGTGACGCGTCAAAAAAGGGTGGAGTCAATAAACGTAGGCCTACTTGACTAGGTTAGTACAAGTATTAAACATAAAACAGGATTCCCTTGTACTTTTAAAGCATAATATTTTGTAATACATAATAAATAAATCAAATTATAATTCTGGCTGTGCACAACATTCTAAATATGGCTCCAACACTAACAAACATCTTTCTTTCTTCCTAACTAATCCTTTCTTTCTTTATTTCTAACAAATCATTCTTTCTTTCTAACTAATCCTTTCTTTCTTTCTTTCTTTCTTTCTTTCTTTCTTTCTTTCTTTCTTTCTTTCTTTCTTTCTTTCTTTCTTTCTTTCTTTCTTTCTAACTAATCTTTCTTTCTTTCTTTCTTTCTTTCTTTCTTTCTTTCTTTCTAACTAATCTTTCTTTCTTTCTTTCTTTCTTTCTTTCTTTCTTTCTTTCTTTCTTTCTTTCTTTCTTTCTTTCTTTCTTTCTTTCTTTCTTTCTTTCTAACAAATCCGCAGCTTGGTTATTTTGAGTCTGCATCAAAAAAGCAATATATATCTTCACAGTTAAAGTTTTACACCAGGACTAGACAGGACTAGTTTTACACCAGGACTAGAACCATTCATTTAGCACATCATGTTTACGTCGGGGGTTGGGGCGGGTTTAGATGCGTTTTAAACATATTTTCTGACCATCGCAAAGCCAGGAGCAACTGCAGAAACATGCAAGCGTTTTTATTTATTTATTTATTTATTTAAACATAAGCAAAGAAGAAAACAGTCATGATATAGAGCAAATAAATGGAAAGAAAAAAGACAAGAAACATGGGTACATAACTTATCAGAAAAGATTACATATCAAACGAAAAGATTAAAGACTTACATATTTCAATTGTTGGTAACACTTTAGAATATGGTTCCTTCGTTAATGAATAACTACACAAGAACTAATGAGTAACACAATATTAACAATCTAGTAACTATTATTAACAAACAAGAAACTCTGATTAACGAACTGGTAACTAATAGCGCACAGACGAAAGTGGTAGTTCACTATTAAGTAATCAATAACTACTATTTTTTTAATACTTCCCAGAGAACTACTGAAAAAGTTTATTAACAATCTAGTAACTACTATTAACTAAAAGAAACTCTTATTAACGAATTAGTAAGTAATAGCTCACAGATGAAAGTGTTACTAGATGCTTCTGTGGGAATTACTAATTATTTGGATGTGTATTATAAAGTGAAGATCATTGGAACTAACTAGTAATTACTCAAGTGTTACTAAAGACATTTTCTAAAAGTATACTAAAGTTCACCAAAAATCTCAAACAGTTGCACAAATCATGACTAGATCATGTAGTAACACTTAAGTAAATACTAGTTAGTTCCAATGATCTTCACTTCATAATACGGATCCAAATAATTAGTAAGTAATAGCACAGATGAAAGTGTTACTAGATACTTCTGTGGGAATTACTAATTATTTGGATCCGTATTATAAAGTGAAGATCATTGGAACTAACTAGTAATTACTCAAGTGTTACTACATGATCTAGTCATGATTTGTGCAAACGTTTGAGATTTTTGGTGAACTTAAGTATACTTTTAGAAAATGTCTTTAGTAACACTTGAGTAATTACTAGTTAGTTCCAATGATCTTCACTTTATAATACGAATCCAAATAATTAGTAATTCCCACAGAAGTATCTAGTAACACTTTTTTTTCACTTTCACTTTCATCTGTGAGCTATTACTTACTAATTCGTTAATAAGAATTTATTTTACTTAATAGTAGTTACTAGATTGTTAATAAACTTTTTCAGTAGTTCTCTGGGAAGTATTAAAAAATAGTAGTTATTGATTACTTAATAGTGAACTACCACTTTCATCTGCGCGCTATTACTTACTAGTTCGTTAATCAGAGTTTCTTGTTAGTTAATAATAGTTACTAGATATTTAATATTGTGTTACTCATTAGTTCTTGTGTAGTTATTTATTAACGAAGGAACCGTATTCTAAAGTGTTACCCAATTGTTTTTAAAGTTTTCTTGGTTCACGAGTTAGAGATAATCCCAAAGCAATGTACTTGCAAGCGACGTACACAGTGACTTAACGACGTCGTTCCCTTGGCGCTCTAGTCAGTGGAAAAGCAAACAGGTTCTGAATGGGTTCGCAATTTGAACTAGCTCAGAACCAACTTTGAACCAGCACCAGTTCCGAACCAGTTCTTTTTTCGGTGGAAAAGGGGTAATAGAGAAGCGTACCACTGATCTGCAGTGGAGGCTATATCTATGGGGCGATAGCTACGGACAGACATGTGGGGGAGCAGTGGGGGAACAGTGTATGTTTTGTGGGATGGTAGAAAATCTGAAACATTTGTTTGTAAGATGTAATAGGTTGAAAGGTCTTTTTAATCTTTTTGATAGATGCTTTCAAGCATTTGATGAGACATTCTTAGAAGAAGTGTTTATTGGGGGTGTGATGTACAGATTCTTAATCAGAAGGAAAGCATGTTTGTTAAAGTCCCTGTAAAGTCAATTAAGTATGTGTTCTGAGTTTGTCATACCACAGAAAAATGTGTAATTAGCCACCCAGCCAAATTTGAATGATAAAAAAAGCCGGGAAGTACAATAAAATAAGCTATCAAAATCATGAAAAAATGAGCAGATTCTCTTCTCTCAAACGCTGAGGGCGTATCCGCTGGCTGCGCTGAAACCACGCCCACTCACGGGAAAGCTGTTGACGGTGATATTAGCTGATTAGCTTTTGGAGACGGGAGGATGAACACTGAGGCGGGAGATCGTCGTTTCGGCCCCGTTCACAAGTAACAGCGGATTATCAGTGAATTATTAGTGAATCCAAGTTGTCTCTGAGGAAAGTTTATAAAACGATCCAGTGTAAAACGATCACTACAGAGGCGAGTGTTGGCGGTGATCCTCAGGATCATCAAGTAGGCTCTCTAAAAAACTCTTCTTGATGTGATCGTTTTTAAGGGAATTTAAATGAAGATACCGATCTGTTTTGTACATGATCGCATCCAGGTAGTAGCCCATGCATGTCCGTGTCGAAGGTAGCTTCGAAAGTAACTAATAGTACTGACAGGCACTCACGATTGAGCGGTGAATGCGAATGTGCTCGGGGAGTGTTCTTGACTGCGTGTTAGGGGAGAGATCAGACTCTGTGCGTCATCAAATAGGGGGGTGTCCAGCAGCTCATGGGTTCCAATGCGTCACGGAGCCCTGTTTTAGCCCCGCCCAATTAATCCGTAAAATTGCAATGGTGAAAAACGGTCTAACTCCACATTTCAGTACTTCACAGTTCACAGACTTTGTAATATGTTTTAGCAATACATATGCAACAATTATAATGTGTTTAGAACTTTTTTGTAGAACTGACTTTACAGGGACTTTAAATTACTTGATCGGAACGGCAAAATTAGCAATTTGGAAGACGAGAAAGAACGAAGGGCTGAATCTTCCTAGTACTGATGCTGAATTAATGTTCAAGAACCTTGTAGCTGGAAGGTTAAATTTTGAGTTTGTATATTATAATCTCATAAAAAATGAGGAGCGTTTTGATGATATTTGGTGTTTTAAAAATGTTTTGTGTGAAATTAATGAGAGATGGTTCGTTCTGAACTTTTAATTTATTTATTTTTTGATTGAATATTTGATGATGTGAACATTTTTTTATGTTAATAATAAAGTTTTGTTAAATCTCTTACTTTCTAACAAATCATATTTCTTTCTAACTAATCCATCTGTCACAGTCCTCGTCTGCACCAGTCTGTCTTCGTCATGTGCACTACACTTCCCAGGATCCTCTTGTCTGCACACCTGAACTCACTCCCTCAATCAGCCACCATCATCATCATCGTCTTGTTCATCTGTATCACCTGTCTTCACCCTCTTTTGTTTGATTCTTGCTTGTATTTAGTTTGCCTCTGTTCAGTCTGTCCTTGTCGGTCGATGTTCATGTTACCCTGTGTTGCTTCCGTCTTCTGCCTGTATCCATGCTTGTTTTTGTGAGTAAAAGTTATATAATTGCGAATCTGGACTCTGTCTGATCTTCTGCCTGCACCACACTGTGACAGATCGACCGACCAAAAAGAAAGATGGAGTGGGCGGCCATGAACCTTATTCTTCTGGCCCGGAGGGTCAGTCCCTTGAGGCCCACACACAGAGGTATTTGGACTTGGTACCACATGTACATTATGATGACACCAGCTTCTGAGTGTTTTTCCAGGCAGGTCTCAATGATTAGACCAGAGCATGCCTGCCCGGAGAGGGGCCTCGAGGGACCTTCGAGGACTTCGTCGAGTGGGTGCTGGTTCATAATAATTCAACGCTCACCATTGGGCGCTGCACCAGCCCCACCGACTCTTAATCGCTGATTCCGTCCAGCCCCGCCGAGCCTGAGCCCTCCTCACTACTGGTTCTGTCCAGCCCCACCGAGACCGCTTTACTGCTGGTTCCGTCCAGCCCTGCTCAGCCAGGAGACTGTCCACGTCCCGTCTGCCCAGCGAGAGACCGTCCACGTCCCGTCTGTCCAGCCCGAGACCGTCCAGCTGGAGACGATCAAGCCAAAGACCCCCCAGCCCGAGTCTCGTCCCGCCGAGACCGCCCAGCCCGAGTCTCGTCCCGCCGAGACCGCCCAGCCAGAGTCTCGTCCCGCCGAGACCGCCCAGCCAGAGTCTCGTCCCACCGAGACCGCCCAGCAAGAGTCTCGTCCCGCCAAGACAGCCCCACTAGAGACTGTTCGTGCCCCGTCTGGGCCTAATCCGGGGATTCACCACAAATATTTTTTTGGGGGGGCCCAATGTCCCAGCCATGGCCGCCTGAAGGGTCTTCACCACCGTGGCCGCCTGAAGGGTCTTCACCGCCGTGGCCGCCTGAAGGGTTTTCACTGCCATGACCGCCCAGAGGGTCCTCACCGTCATTGCCACCCAAACAGCCTGCTCCGCCCTGGATGCCCAAGGGTCCAATAGCTCCGCCCTGGATGCCAGAGGGTTCGTCTGCTCCGCCCTGGATGCCCGAGGGTTCGTCTGCTCCGCCCTAGATGCCCGAGGGTCCAACAGCTCCGCCCTGAACATCCGAGGGTTCGTCTGCTCCGCCCTGCCCACGCCCTCAGCCTGCTTCGCCACGTCCTGCTCCGCCCTGGCCACATCCACATCCTGCTCTGCCCTGGCCACGCCCTCAGCCTGCTCCTCCCTGTCCTGGTCAGCCCTGGCCACACTCTCAGCCTGCTCCACCCTGGTCACGTCCACATCCTGCTCCGCCCTGGAGGCTTCTTGTCCCGGTTTAGCCACGCCCTGGCCAGCCTTCAGGGCACCCACCCTCCCTCCCCTGTTCTACGGCGTGAGGTCACGCCTACCGGGAGGGGGGAGTGATGTCACAGTCCTCGTCTGCGCCAGTCTGTCTTCGTCATCTGCACTACACTTCCCAGGATCCTCTTGTCGGCACACCTGAACTCACTCCCTCAATCAGCCACCGGTTCATCGTTTTGTTCATCTGTATCACCTGTCTTCTCCCTGTTTTGTTTGATTCTTGCTTGTATTTAGTTTGCTTCTGTTCAGTCTGTCCTTGTTGGTCGATGTTCATGTTACCCTGTGTTGCTTCCGTCTTCTGCCTGTATCCGTGCTTGTTTTTGTGAGTAAAAGTTACATTAATTGGGAATCTGGACTCTGCCTGATCTTCTGCCTGCACCACACCGTGACACCATCTTTCTTTCTTTCTTTCTTTCTTAACTAATATATATTTTTTCTAACTTATCCATCTTTCTAACTAATCTATTTATCTTTCTATCTATTTTATCTATATTTCTTTCTATCTAATCTATCTTTCTTTCTTTCTAACTATTCTATCCATCTTTCTTTCTAACTAATCTTTCTTTCTTACTCACTTTCTAACAAATCTTTCTTTCTAACTAATATATATTTCTTTCTAACTTATGTTTCTAACTAATCTATTTATCTTTCTATCTATTTTATCTCTTTCTTTCTATCTAATCTTTCTTTCTAACTATTCTATCCATCTTTCTTTCTTTCTTTCTTTCTTTCTAACTAATCCATCTTTCTTTCTTTCTTTCTTTCTTTCTTTCTTTCTTTCTTTCTTTCTTTCTTTCTTTCTTTCTTATTTGCTTTCTAACAAATCTTTCTTTCTTTCTTACTCATCCATCTTTATTTCTAACTAATTCATCTTTCTTTCTAACTAATCTTTCTTTCTTTCTTTCTTTCTTTCTTTCTTTCTTTCTTTCTAACCAAAATGTCTTTCTTTTTTTTCTAACTAATCTGAATTCTCTTCTTGCTAAAAAAAATGCGAGCATGATGCTTGAAACATGTCAATCATGCTAGCATGATGCTAATAACATGCTAATCATGCTAGATTCTTGCTAAAAACATGCTAGCATGATTCTAACAATATGTTAATTGTGCTAACATGATGTTAGCAACATGCTAATCATGCTGGCTTCTTGCTAAAAACATGCTAGCATGATGCTGGCTACATGTTAATCATGCTAGCTTCTTGTTAAAAACATGCTAGCATGATGCTAGCTACAATTATGTTAGCTGCTTGTTAAAAACATGTTAGCATGATGCTAGCTACATGCTAATTATGCTAGCTTCTTGGTAAAAACATGCTAGCATGATGCTAACAACATGTTAATTGTGCTCGGCTGGAGGGACTTTTTTTTCTAGTTATTTTTTAGGCTATATGTGCTTTTTATGTGAATTGAAATTATGTGATTATATATATATATATATATATATATATATATATATATATATATATATATATATATATATATATATATATATATATATATTGCCCCTCATTTAAAGACAGGAAAATATAAAACATAACATTTCCAGTAAAATATAAAACAAAAAAATGACAATAGCCAATTCTGTCTCCATAGCTGTTTACCAGAGGTGAGACCAAGTCATTGTTTTGCAAGTCACAAGTAAGTCTCGAGTCTTTGCTTTTGTAGTCATATAGATTAAAAATACTCTTTATATATTTTCATTCATGTGTGTTATTATGTATTTCTGGTTAAGATTTATTAAGTTTAGATGTCTGTTAGCATCACTTAAACCTGCGTATACTGGCGGGTGACACTAGGGGACAGTGGGGAGCAGTGGGGGTTATTTCACTTTTTTTTCTTTTTTTTTTTGTGTTGTGAGGCGTGAAATTATGTTTGAACAATAATTTCCAATAGAGCAGCACTTGCTGATGAAAGGCTGAAAGTTTAACTGGCAACGAGGTGCACTCAAAGTCACAACATAACAAAAAATGTATTCCCCCCAGTTTGTTAAAGATAGCATTGGGTACATGTGGTGAGCAGGACGGCCGAGTAGTAAAGCTAAATATACTTCTTAAGCAATATCAGTGTACATGTTACATTAGGCTGAATACTTAACAGCTTTTGAAAATTTTTAAAATAGAACAACCCTCCCCCCTCCCCCCACAATATTGCAATGATTGTAGAAGATATCTTCAAGGCTCTACAAACAAAAACTTTTTATAAATAGGCAAAGAATAATCATACACAGTTTTATCCAAGTGAATGGCAACAACAGGAATCAAAATAACATAAAGCTTGATCAATCCATCTGTAAGAATTTTCTTACTGGTTCCCAAATCTTAATGAAAATGGATAATTTGTCTTTTAATGTAAATCTCAGTTCTTCCAAGTACAACATATTTCCCAATTCCCTAGCCCACATCTCAAAAGTGGGGACAGCATCTGCTTTCCACATTTGTAAAATAAGTTTTTTTGCCAACATCATACACAACGAAATGGCCTGTGTCTGATATTTATTACAAAAAGCATTCTCTGCTCCTAGAAGGCCAGTGCAAGGCTCAGGCTCCAACTCAATAGAATTTGCTTCAGAAATAAATTTAATTACACATTTCCAAAATTGCTGAATTTTACTACATGACCATAACGAATGAAACAGTGTGCCTTCTGCCATTTTACACTTATTGCATAGTGGAGAAATTGTGGGATATATTTTATGAAGTTTTGACTTTGAATAATGAAGCCTGTGTACTACCTTGAACTGAATCAAATTGTGTCTAGCATTCACAGAACATGTATGTATGTTTCTCAAGCATGCATCCCACACATTTTCATGAATGCTAAGACCAATTTCCTCCTCCCAGTCATGTTTTATTTTCTCTGTGTTGCTATCCAGATTTTCTAACAGTAATTTGTAAAAGTTAGACACACTAACATTCGAACCAGGATGTACATTAACAATTCTCTCTAAGGTGGGATTCAAACTCAAAACTTCAAAGTTTGGAATGTGCTTTCTAACAAAGTCTCTAATTTGCAAATAACGGAAGAAATGTGCAGAAACAAGAGCATAGTTCTGTTTTAGCTGTTCAAAGGAGCTAAATGTACCTTGTCTATAAAGATCTTGAATTGTTGCTATACCTATGTGTTTCCATTGAAAAAAAGAGCTTATCATGTAACCCCGGAGGAAAAGCATGATTATTACAAATTGGAGTGTCCAGATATATATCTGGAATTTTCAAATATACCTTAATTTGTTTCCACACCTTAATTATATTAGAGATAACTATGTTTCCGTTGATACTTTTGACGTCAATTTTAATGGGACTATTGAGCAGAGCCGTTAATGAAGTCTTATTACAACAAGCTTCTTCAATTGCTAACCATTCTGGCTTGTCACCTAACTCCACCAATCCGGATTTCCTCCACCATGCTAAAGAACATAAATTAGCTGCCCAATAATAATATTTAAAATTAGGAAGCCCAAACCCTTCATGATCTTTAAGTTTGTTTAGATGTTTCTTGTTAATCCTCACAGTCTTATTGGCCCATATGAAGCTTGTTATAATAGATTCTAGCTGTTTAAAATGATGAAGGGGGATAAAGAAAGGAATACATTGAAATACATACAAAAATCTTGGAAGTACAACCATTTTTATAGCGTTTATTCTGCCTACCATGGACATGGGGAGTGTCTTCCAAAAAATTATATTCTCTTTAAGCTGATCAATTTTCTTTTTCCAATTAAATTTTAATAACATTTCAGGGTTTTTAGTGATCAGCACACCCAGATATTTAAATGAGTTGTTTGCAATTTTAAATTTGGTACTAGCTAAAAAAAAATTATCTAGATCGTCAGAAACTAGCATTAATTCACTTTTTTCCCAATTTATCGTGAATCCAGAAAAACAGCAATTTTTTTTCAATAAGCTCAAGTAATGGTGGAATAGACATTTCAGGGTTAGAAATGTACAATATAATATCATCTGCATACAGCGAAAGATGTTGGGGTCTGCCCTTGATCATTATAGACGCTATGTTAAGATATTGCCTGATACTTGCTGCCAATGGTTCCATTGAAATGGCAAACAAAAAAGGAGATAGGGGGCATCCCTGTCGTGTGCCACGAGATAACTGAAATGGATTTGAAACATCTTGGTTAGTAAAAACTGAAGCTACTGGATGTGCATAAATCATTTCAATCCATTTAACAAATTCTGAACCGAATCCAAATTTCTTTAGTGCAGCAATCATGTATTTCCACTCTAACTGGTCAAAGGCTCGTTGAGCGTCTAGTGAAATTACAAGTCTTTACATTTTCTTTGTTATAAATTATGTTAAACAGTCATCTCAAATTAAAATATATATGCCTATTGGGCATAAAACCAGTTTGGTCCGGATGAATTATTGAACAAATGTATTTTTTCAGCCTATTCGCAAGAATTTTGCTTATAATCTTAGATTCAATGGGAATAAGAGAAATCGGTCGATAGGAAGACATCTGCTGTTTATCTCGTCCTGGTTTTGGAATTAATACTATACTCGCACGGTACATTGTTGGCGGAAATTTACATTGTGTTGTTGCATTTCTAATCAATCTTTGAATTATAGGTGTAAGATTATTCCTGAATTTTTTAAAGAATTCAGCACTAAAGCCGTCAGGTCCAGCCGATTTATTATTAGGTAACAGTGATATTACCTCATTTATTTCTTCCAATGTGATTTCTTTGTCTAAAAATTGTTTTGCTTCAGTGTTAAGAATGGGAAGGTCCAAACCAGAAAAAAAATCATCTATTACTTCCGAACTTGTTTCACATTTTGATTCATAGACTTCTCTATAGAAATCAGCAAAGCAACAATTAATTTCTTTAGGATCAACAATTATTTTTCCATTATCCGACTTTATTTTGTGTATCGCACGAGTTGCCTGAGAATGCTTTAATTGGCGTGCAAGTAGTTTTTGGGGTTTATCACCTATTTCAAACTGCCTTTGCCTAATAGACATGAGTTGTCTTGAAATATTCTTAGAAAAAATTGAGTTATATTCGCTTCGCAGCGCAACAATTTTCTTGAGTATAGTCTCACAACTGGTTGATCTGTATTCCATCTCTAAATTTGTTATTTGTTTGTCAATATTATTCAATTTGGCTCTATTCTCTCTATTCTTTGAAGTTTGGTATGCTATAATATCACCTCTGATAACTGCCTTCATTGCCTCCCACAGGACCGAGTCAGATACATCTCCTTTATCGTTGTTTTCTAAAAATAGTGTAAACTTGTTAGAAATATATTTACAAAATTTGACATCATTTAATAACCTATTATCAAATTTCCAGGCATAATCTCCTTTACTAAATTGTATTCTTAAATTAAGAGAAACAGGGGCATGGTCTGATAATAATCTATTATGATATTGAGTTGAAACTACGCATTGCAACAGTCTGGAGTCTATTAGGAAAAAGTCAATTCTTGAGTATGTCTTATGGACTGAGGAGTAGAATGAAAAGTCATGATCCGTGGGATGCAAAGCTCTCCAGCAATCGATTAGATTTAACTTTTGCATGTAATTGCTTAGTACAACAGATGATTTATTTGTTGTGGTTCGGCGGGGATAAGTGTCTAACCTAGCATTTAACACGCAATTGTAATCGCCTGCTATATATGACTTGTGAATGCATAAAGTCAGATATGATTTTAAAGACATTTTAAAAAATAAAGGGTCATCAAAGTGAAGACCATACACATTCACTAAAGTTATGGATAATGAGTTTATCTCCCCACACACAACTAAGTACCTACCATTCCTATCCTTAATTGTTTTCTTATGTATAAAGGGGACCGATTTCTTAATGATAATTGCTACTCCTCTAGTTTTAGTAGAAAAATTTGACTGGTAGACCTGAGATATCCATGGAGCCTTAATGCTAAACTTCGCTGTACTTTTGATATGCGTTTCTTGAAGAAAAACTATCTCCGCATCCAATTTCTGAAGATGCGCGTAAACCTTTCCTCTTTTCACTGGACTATTAATTCCACGCACATTCCAACTTAATAAATTCAGTGTCCCACCACTGCAAGTTCTCACTCCGTTACTCAGTGTATGAAATAAAACGCGTTTTGCCTGAACACCTTAAATAAAAACTGTGTATTAAACCTTCCAACTTAAAACATGTAACCTTCCCATGAAATTGAACTTTATGAACCTTGTGTATTAAAGCAGATACCCCCTCCCATCCCACCCCCCACCCACTGCATCCCATTCCTATACGAACACCCCTGAGAAAATAACATTTGCATCTGTCAACTCACCCTCGATGCAACCTGGCATTCTTGCGTTAATATAACCCACCACTCATCTTAGAAAATACAACAAAAACAATACCTTGTAGTCTTTTCAATATATCAAATGGAATTATTTAAGCACAAGTCTCTTCTGACTCTGTTGTCCAACGTAGCAATTTCACCAGTTTCCCACCGCGCCCCGTAGAAATATTTCGGCCGACTCAGGTGAATCAAAAGTTTTCGTTTCTTTATCCCTCACAGTCACGATGAACTTAGACGGGAAACAAAATCCGGATCTCATTTCATGCTGCCTGCATTTCTTTCGAATGTTGTCAAACTTCTGCCTCTGTTTCAAGATGTCCGCGGCGAGATCTGGAAAGATATGCATCGCTTTTCCATCGTATTGCAGAGGTTTCGATCTTGCCAGGCGCAGAATGCGTTCTTTCACTTGATAATGATGAAGTCGTACGATGAATGCCCGAGAGCGGACTTCTCTTATGGGTTGTGGCGAGCGGTGTGCCCTGTCAATCTGAATTGGTCGGTCGAAGTTCTCCTCGCCCAATACCTGAGCCAGAAGACTGGTCACAAACTCAGTAGGTTTGCCATTCTCAGCGCCTTCCTTTATGCCGATAATTCTAACGTTTTGTCGTCGGGATCTTGATTCTAAGTCACAGGACTTTTCCTTAAGCTTTTCACATTCGGACTCCAGGTGTGCACATATTTTCTCCAGTGATTCGATGCGGGCCGTCAGTCGTTGCTACTCTGGTGGAAATACTAGCAAGTGATACTCTCACTTCGGATAACGTAGATGAAAGGACATCGAACTTCATGTCAAAGGTGCTGCTCAGTTTCGCTATTGCTTCCATTGTGTTTGTCGGCACTGTTGCTTCAACGCTAACGTTAGCTTGAAGATTAGCCTTAGCCGGCGACGACTCGTGAACTTTATCTGTACTTCCTGGCTCCTCCGTATTCGATTTTTCAGTTTTCTTCTGCTTTGTCGGCATTGCACAAGATGTTCAGAATTAATAACTTGTGATATTTAAGCGGCTACAAGGTATTTTCTCTGACAATACGACAGACTTGTGGAGGAACGGTTCGTTCGGTTCATTTTTCCTGCCGACCAACATTTCGTTATTCAAATGTAGGCGCGTCGCGTTTGTCAATCGCGTTCATAATGTAAGAGACGTTGGCGTGACCACAACATTGCCCAACATCAAATGGCAACATGAATGGCATTTGTAATGTAAGCGGAATGAAACTGAGCTACTCGTTATTGTGTGGTTGTTTGGATGACGGACCATTTATCAGTTTGGACCAATGCAGCGCGAGCCGATCTTCATCATCAGCACTGTTACTACACAGCCAAATCCAGTAAAGAAAACATTTGAATTCGCCACTGAAGTAATAACATCGCTGCGAGATCTAGTGAGAAACATTCACATTTCTCCGTTATTAACGGATCAAACAGCGCTGACGTGGAAAGGAACAAACGTGCCATGAATGAACTATCCAGTGTCCACAGATCAGCATCACCACCAAGGATTTACTGTATAACACTACTATCTGTAAGTTTGGCAGGAATAGTAGGCTATAATGCTTTCAAGTAACATCATGTCAGTTGTATTTTGACATTATGAATACAATTGCTGCCCTCAAATGTTAATCTAAACTAAAATAAACCTTTGTTTATAACTACTACAATATATTTAATTTTGTCCAAGGAGCTGTTTTGTTTTATATGCTCCAAAGAAAAGTCAAGTATATAGTTCCATCATTGCTCAAAGTTAAAAAAAATATCATACTTTATGATGTTAGTTTTAATAAAAATATAATTTAAAAAATTAAATCAAGGAAATTTCTCTGCCATTTCTTTCTTTTTGCTGTATTTGAAACGTACCGAACCGTACCGAACCGAACCGTGACACAAGTGTATCGTATCGAACCGAACCGTGAATTTTGTGAACCGTTACACCCCTAGTTAGTATATGTTTTATTTGGTGGAATACACAGTTTCAATTTTGGTTTTAATTTGCTGTGATAATACTGTAAAACAGATACATTTTTAATGAGTTTATTGGAAAGAGAGTGTTATTTCTCTTGTTTACATGAAGAAGTCACACTGCCAAAGTATTCAACACTGTGATACAGAAAGTAATGATATTACTGTCTTTGTTGAATTTGCAGATTTGCAGATCGTGTATGTGACAGCAATAAAAACTATATGTGCCACCAGAAAACAGCCTCTGCTTTGTGTGCAACACTTTCAAGTCCGAAGTCAAGTCCCGAGTCAAGACAGACAAACTCAGGTGTGCACATATTTTCTCCAGTGATTCGATGCGGGCCGTCAGTCGTTGCTACTCTGGTGGAAATACTAGCAAGTGATACTTTCACTTCGGATAACGTAGATGAAAGGACAACATTTCGTTATTCAAATGTAGGCGCGTCGCGTTTGTCAATCGCGTTCATAATGTAAGAGACGTTGGCGTGACCACAACATTGCCCAACATCAAATGGCAACATGAATGGCTTTTGTAATGTAAGCGGAATGAAACTGAGCTACTCGTTATTGTGTGGTTGTTTGGATGACGGACCATTTATCAGTTTGGACCAATGCAGCGCGAGCCGATCTTCATCATCATCAGCACTGTTACTACACAGCCAAATCCAGTAAAGAAAACATTTGAATTCGCCACTGAAGTAATAACATCGCTGCGAGATCTAGTGAGAAACATTCACATTTCTCCGTTATTAACGGATCAAACAGCGCTGACGTGGAAAGGAACAAACGTGCCATGAATGAACTATCCAGTGTCCACAGATCAGCATCACCACCAAGGATTTACTGTATAACACTACTATCTGTAAGTTTGGCAGGAATAGTAGGCTATAATGCTTTCAAGTAACATCATGTCAGTTGTATTTTGACATTATGAATACAATTGCTGCCCTCAAATGTTAATCTAAACTAAAATAAACCTTTGTTTATAACTACTACAATATATTTAATTTTGTCCAAGGAGCTGTTTTGTTTTATATGCTCCGAAGAAAAGTCAAGTATATAGTTCCATCATTGCTCAAAGTTAAAAAAATATCATACTTTATGATGTTAGTTTTAATAAAAATATAATTTAAAAAATTAAATCAAGGAAATTTCTCTGCCATTTCTTTCTTTTTGCTGTATTTGAAACGTACCGAACCATACCGAACCGAACCGTGACACAAGTGTATCGTATCGAACCGAACCGTGAATTTTGTGAACCGTTACACCCCTAGTTAGTATATGTTTTATTTGGTGGAATACACAGTTTCAATTTTGGTTTTAATTTGCTGTGATAATACTGTAAAACAGATACATTTTTAATGAGTTTATTGGAAAGAGAGTTATTTCTCTTGTTTACATGAAGAAGTCACACTGCCAAAGTATTCAACACTGTGATACAGAAAGTAATGATATTACTGTGTCTTTGTTGAATTTGCAGATTTGCAGATCGTGTATGTGACAGCAATAAAAACTATATGTGCCACCAGAAAACAGCCTCTGCTTTGTGTGCAACACTTTCAAGTCCGAAGTCAAGTCCCGAGTCAAGACAGACAAGTCCCAAGTCAAGTCTCAAGTCAAGACAGACAAGTCCAAGTCAAGTTGCAAGTCGTCGAGCTTAAGCTTCAAGTCTTAAAAAGTCATTAGTGCGGAGTATGTATACTGATTTATATCAGGAAGGTTTTTAAAATGTAATATAATAATATATAATATTATCATATTTATTCACACTTAGTGGTTGTCTGATTGGTTGAATGTGAAGAATGGCAATGCAGATTTAAAAAAAAAGAAAAAAGTAACTGTTCAATGGGAAAATTAATCGTTATTTGATTCACATTGGCCTTCATTTATCATTGTTGCGTAGAAACAGGCTTATATTTTGGCGTAAGATTACACTTACACTCCTCTCACCGCCTGATTTATGAAGCTGTGCGTACCTTTGAAATCCAGGTGTACGCAATACCTGCACGTTGATAAATCCCGCGGCCGACAACGATCGTCATTAGAAAAACACACCCCTAAATATTCAAGTCTCCGCTCCCTCACACCCTTATTTACGCCATGTACACACGTAAGACTGCAAAGAAGAGAAACTTCTCCGACGTGGAGCCGAAATGACCTATCACAATGCATTATTTTACAGCATGTCTTTTGAATTAGCATTCAATTTCGAATCACGTCACATGTATAATAGTGATGATGATGTGATGTGAAGTAGGCCTACCATTCATTCACATTAATAATTGCATGACAATTTGTAATATTCTTCTTATTATTATGATTTGTATTAATGACGCTTATTGTTATTTAGAAGAAGGATGTCATTATTATTTGTATTATTATTATCATTTGTGCCAAATGTGCGAAAGCAGCGCTAATCAGCGCTGTGATCATGTGTCAATGATACAGTGCTATACTACAGTCAGTGATTATTACAACTCTGATCTGTGGTTTTAGAAGGTAGGTCAAGTCTTTCCAAGTCACGGGGCTCAAGATGAAGTGAAGTGTCAAAGAGTCATTGTCGCGTGTGTCGCAAGTCATTGTTGTCAAAGTCTAAGTCGAGTCGCAAGTCATCTAGGCATATATGCCAAGTGGAGTCACAAGTCATCAAATTTGGGACACGAGTCCAAGTTATGTCCAAGTCATGCGACTCAAGTCACCGGGGCAAGTCGTCACAGGGGAGCCAGCCGAATCCCACCGGGGCAAGTCATCACAGGGGAGCCAGCCGAATCCCACCGGGGCAAGTCGTCACAGGGGAGCCAGCCGAATCCCACCGGGGCAAGTCGTCACAGGGGAGCCAGCCGAATCCCACCGGGGCAAGTCGTCACATGGGGAGCCAGCCGAATCACAGGGGAACTCGGCCGAATCACAGGGAAGCCAGTCGAATCACGCCGGGGCAAGTCGTCGCAGGGGAGCCAGCCGAATCCCACTGGGACAAGTCGTCACAGGGGAGCCAGCCGAATCCCACCGGGGCAAGTCGTCACAGGGAAGCTAGCCGAATCACACCGGGGCAAGTTGTCACAGGGGAGTCAGCCGGATCCCACCGAGGCAAGTCATCACAGGGGAACCAGCTGAATCCCACCGGGGAAAGTCGCCACAGGGGAGCCAGCCGAATCCCACCGGGGGAAGTCGTCACAGGGTTGCCAGCTGAATCACACCGGGGCAAGTCGTCACAGGCGAGCCAACCGAATACCACCGGGGCAAGTCGTCATAGGGGAGCCAGCCGAATCACACCGGGGCAAGTCGTCATAGGGGAGCCAGCCGAATCCCACCAGGGCAAGTCGTCACAGGGGAGCCAGCCGAATCCCACCGGGGCAAGTCGTCACAGGGGAGCCAGCGGAATCCCACCGGTGCAGCCAGCCGAATCCCACCGGGGCAAGTCGTCACAGGGGAGCCAGCCGAATCCCATCGGGGCAAGTCGTCACAGAGGAGCCAGCCGAATCCCACCGGGGCAAGTTATCACCGGGGAACTAGCCGAATCCCACCGGGCTAAGTCGTCACAGGGGAGCCAGCCGAATCACACTGGGGCAAGTCTTCAAAGGGGAGCCAGCCAAATCCCACCGGGGCAGGTCGTCACAGGGGAGCCAGCCGAATCCCACCGGGGCAAGTTGTCACAGGGTAGCCAGCCGAATCCCACCGGGGCAAGCCGTCACAGGGGAGCCAGCCGAATCCCAGAGAGGCAAGTTGTCACAGGGGAGCCAGCCGAATCCCACCGGGGCAAGTCGTCACAGGGGAGCCAGACAAATCCCACCGGGGCAAGTCTTCAAAGGGGAGCCAGCCAAATCCCACCGGGGCAAGTCGTCACATGGACGCCAGCTGAATCCCACCGGGGCAAGTGGTCACAGGGGAGCCAGCCAAATCCCACCGGGGCAAGCCGTCACAGGGGAGCCAGCAGAATCCCACCAGGGAAAGTCGTCGCAGGGGAGCTAGCCGAATCCCACAGGGGCAATTCACAGGGGAGCCAATTCACAGAGCCAATTCACAGGGAGCCAGCCGAATCACACCAGGGAAAGTCGTCGCAGGGGAGCTAGCTGAATCACACAGGGGCAAATCGTCACAGGGGCAAGTGGTCACAGGGGAGCCAGCGGAATCCCACTGGGGCAAGTCATCACAGGGGAGCCAGCAGAATCCCACCAGGGAAAGTCGTCGCTGGGGAGCTAGCCGAATCCCACAGGGGCAATTCACAGGGGAGCCAATTCACAGAGCCAATTCACAGGGGAGCTAGCCGAATCACACCAGGGAAAGTCGTCGCAGGGGAGCTAGCCGAATCCCACAGGGGCAAATCGTCACAGGGGCAAGTGGTCACAGGGGACCCAGCCGAATCCCACCGGGGCAAGTCATCACAGGGGAGCCAGCAGAATCCCACCAGGGAAAGTCGTCGCAGGGGAGCTAGCCGAATCCCACAGGGGCAATTCACAGGGGAGCCAATTCACAGGGGAGCCAGCCAAATCACACCAGGGAAAGTCGTCGCAGGGGAGCTAGCCGAATCCCACAGGGGCAAATCGTCACAGGGGAGCCAGCCGAATCCCACCAGGGCAAGTCATCACAGGAGAGCCAGCCGAATCCCACCGGGGCAAGTTGTCACAGGGGAGCCAGCCGAATCCCACCGGGAAAAGTCGTCACAGGGGAGCCAGCCAAATCCCACCGGGGCAAGTCATCACAGTCAAGTCTTTCCAAGTCACAGGGCTCAAGATCGAGTCAAGTCACGAGTCATTGTTGTCAAAGTCTAAGTCGAGTCGCAAGTCATCTATGTATATGTTAAGTGGAGTCATCAAATTTGGTCATCAACTCCATGTCACGCGACTCGAGTCCACAACCCTACCGAATCCCACCGGGGCAACTCGTCACAGGGGAGCCAGCTGAATCCCACCGGGGCAAGTCGTCACAGGGGAGCCAGCCGAATCTTAGAATATCATCATATTTATTCACTTTTAGTGGTTGTCTGATTGATTGAATGTGAAGAATGGCAATGCAGAATTTTTTTTTAAAAAGGGAAAAAAAGTAACTGTTCATTGGGAAAATTAATCGTTATTTGATTCACATTAAGCTTAAAATATTGAGACCCCTGTTTAAATTATTTTGTTTAACGTGACATTAATTGTACTAGAACATTCCTAATTCCATGGCGACATATCAAGTGTCAAATGACACTTTTTGGGGCTACGTGCCTGTCATTTACAAAACGTAACGTAAATCCATCCATTTCTCCCGAAAGACATGATAGTAAGTGGCTGGTGAACAGGGAGAAGACTTTATAGTTACCTGTAGGCTAAAATGTGGATTTGTTGTGGGGGAAAAAGAACATGTCTCAAAATTACATGAAAGGTTTATTATTTCCACTTAGACATCAGTGTTTTGTTTTGTTTTGTTTTTCTCAAATTATAAATATTTCGCTGGTACTTGTGTATTTAAATGCCTGAAAAAGAAAAAAGAAAACATTATTTGGTTAAAAAAACTGTCTGAATGTGTGATAATAAATGACAACTGACATGCGAAAGCATCGCTAATCAGCGTTGTGATCATGCGTCAATGATACAATGCTATATACAGTCAGTGATTATTACAACTCTGATCTGTGGTTTTAGAAGGTAGGTCAAGTCTTTCCAAGTCACAGGGCTCAAGATCAAGTCAAGTCGTGAGTCATTGTTGTCAAAGTCTAAGTCGAGTCGCAAGTCATCTAGGCATATGTCAAGTCGAGTCACAAGTCATCAAATTTGGGACTCGAGTCCAAGTCAAGTCCAAGTCATGCGACTTGAGTCCACAACCCTGCTGTTTACTCAGTTTTATTAAAGGAATGATCACGGTGGCAGCTGTACTCTCGCTCCGTTGCTTGCTGCCAGGAGTAGTAATAGGGAACACCTGGTTGCGCAATTGGGAAATCCCACGAAGGCTACATGATGCGTCCTTCGAAGGCCGAATAGAGGCTGCATCCTTCGAAATCTGCAGCCTTCGAAGGACGCAGCCTTCACATTGGGACACAGCTCTTGTGTGGGCGAGAACTTGATTCCGCAGCTCCACCTCAGGATCACTCCTGCGCAGACTCAGACTCTGAACAATGTAATCGACCGTTAATGACCATTTTACAGTCTAAGATTATTACCTAAAGTGTTGACTATGTAGTGTTCATTAGTATTTTTCATTTAGTTTATTTATTTAACAGGGACCATGCACAACACAAATGTTGTGCCAGAGTTGGCTAGATAGGTACAGTAATTTGCATATGTAGTCCCTGGGCAGGATAATAATAATAATAATAATTCATCACATTTATATAGCGCCTTTCTGTACACTCAAAGCGCTTCACATAGAGGGGGGAATCTCCTCAACCAATGTGCAACATCCACCTGGATGATGCGACGGCTGCCATATTGTTACCTAAAATTACAGCACTCCATTACAATCCAGATGCAAATAATGGTAATAATATCACATCACAATATCATAAAATTACAATACAATTCAAAGTGTACCACCCCAGAGGCTGTTTTTGTACCAATTTATTTCAGAGACCCACAATGCTGTCTATCCCTGTCCCACAATGCTATGCTCCTCATTTGACCTTGGTTTAAATTTCCAAAATGATGGTTGTAACTCGCTACTCATAATAAATAAAATCATTGTGATGAGGTCATTTCACAAACATAGTGGTCATATGACAACAAAATATCATTTTACTGTAAATAACATGTTTACTATCATTTTACTGTTTTTTATAAATGTTACACATAATATTTTTTAAAAATAGTTAGCTGTATACAATATAAAGAATTCAAATAAATGTGTGCCAAATTTAACTAAATTTAACCATAGAATAGTAATTTGTTTGTTTATTCATTCATGCATCAAATCATTAAATCACTGCAAATGCATGTCTATGAATATAACTGTGAATTGCGTAATTCACTTTCATGTATGTCAGTGTGTGTTTTGTACTTCTTGTTTCTGACCCTCACGCACCCCAGGGTGCACATGAGGAATGACCACCCATCATTCATATAAGTAATTTAGGCTGTTGACAGCTTAATAGCGCTTCAGGCCTGCTTTTACGGTGTCACTGCATTTTATGGATTGTAACGAGAACACTAATATGTGCATGAGTGCATGTTGAGACCAGCGCAGCAGTCTTTTATCAAGATTTTCATCATGTTTGCAGTTTGTGTCTTTGTCGACATGTTTGCCTCCAAATACTCAATATCAAAAAATTGGGTAACACTTTAAAATAATGGTCCGTAGTTAACAAGTAGCTATGCAGGAAGTAATAGGTAGTACTGCATTAACACCGAACTTAATACTATTAACTAATATGGAAGCAATATTAACTAAGCAGTAAGTAATAGGTAATTTTGTACAAAGGTAGTTCCTTGGTAGGTATTTGATTGTTACTAAAGAAATATATCCTCATTGAGAACTACTTGTGAACTAAGAAATAATAACCAATTAATTACTAATCACAAAAGTAACATGTCTAAAAAGTGAACAATTGTGGGGGTTTTACTCTTTACTCTGGTCATAACATTTCAGAAGCATGTGCCTCAAATGGGTTCTTTGTGGAAACCAGTTTATGAAGTTTATATATCCCCCCCCCAAATACATTAGCTAGGTTGAGATTGTGACCACTACTCTTGCCAGGATGGACGCATGTTCTCTGTTTATTTAATACTTAAACATAAAATAATACTAATAATGACAGTTTTTAAAATAAATCTTAAATAATTAGGAAGTGATACTGACACTCTCATGATTGGATTAGTTCACTATTATGAGCTCTATTGAATGTCAGTCACATATATCTCAGACTCCAAAGACCTATAACTTTATGTTACAGTAGCTGCCTGAGGAGGACTTCTCTTTAGGACATGAATATAAACATTGATGTTCACTTCTCAAAAACAATTAGCATCTTTAATGAAGAAATTGGCTGCATTTATGTTACGATAAGCGCAAAAACACATCTTCCAGATTACAGTGTTTGTTAGAATATTAGTGCCTCACAGAACCTGTACAGTATGTGTCAAATATAAAATTAAATTACTTGTATCATTTGTGAAAAACATGTTAACTCCTCAATAACTACTTAAGCGTTACCTTGTCATCCCGCAGGGACTACTAGTGATGTGGCCCATTATTTTAAAGTGAAAAACATGTTAACTCCTAACTAACTACAAGCGTTACCTTGTGTAAACATTGCGGGATGACAAGGTAACGCTTGTAGTTAGTTAGGAGTTAACATGTTTTTCACTTTAAAATAATGGGCCACATCACTAGTAGTTCCTGCGGGATGACAAGGTAACGCTTAAGTAGTTATTGAGGAGTTAACATTTTTTTCACAAATGATACAAGTTATTTAATTTTATATTTGACACATACTGTACAGGTTCTGTGAGGCACTAATATTCTAACAAACACTGTAATCTGGAAGATGTGTTTTGGCGCTTATCGTAACATAAATGCAGCCAATTTGTTAAACATGTTAACTCCTCAATAACTACTTAAGAGTTACCTTGTCATCCCGCAGGAACTACTAGTGATGTGGCCCATTATTTTAAAGTGAAAAACATGTTAACTCCTAACTAACTACAAGGGTTACCTTGTCATCCCGCAATGTTTACACAAGGTAACGCTTGTAGTTAGTTAGGAGTTAACATGTTTTTCACTTTAAAATAATGGGCCACATCACTAGTAGTTCCTGCGGGATGACAAGGTAACGCTTAAGTAGTTATTGAGGAGTTAACATGTTTTTCACAAATGATACAAGTTATTTAATTTTATATTTGACACATACTGTACAGGTTCTGTGAGGCACTAATATTCTAACAAACACTGTAATCTGGAAGATGTGGTTTTGCGCTTATCGTAACATAAATGCAGCCAATTTCTTCATTAAAGATGCTAATTGTTTTTGAGAAGTGAACATCAATGTTTATATCCATGTCCTAAAGAGAAGTCCTCCTCAGTCAGCTACTGTAACATAAAGTTATAGGTCTTTGGAGTCTGAGATATATGTGACTGACATTCAATAGAGCTCATAATAGTGAACTAATCCAATCATGAGAGTGTCAGTATCACTTCCTAATTATTTAAGATTTATTTTTAAAAACTGTCATTATTAGTATTATTTTATGTTTAAGTATTAAATAAACAGAGAACATGCGTCCATCCTGGCAAGAGTAGTGGTCACAATCTCAACCTAGCTAATGTATTTGGGGGGGATATATAAACTTCATAAACTGGTTTCCACAAAGAACCCATTTGAGGCACATGCTTCTGAAATGTTATGACCAGAGTAAAGAGTAAAACCCCCACAATTGTTCACTTTTTAGACATGTTACTTTTGTGATTAGTAATTAATTGGTTATTATTTCTTAGTTTACAAGTAGTTCTCAATGAGGATATATTTCTTTAGTAACAATCAAATACCTACCAAGGAACTACCTTTGTACAAAATTACCTATTACTTACTGCTTAGTTAATATTGCTTCCATATTAGTTAATAGTATTAAGTTCGGTGTTAATGCAGTACTACCTATTACTTCCTGCATAGCTACTTGTGAACTACGGACCATTATTTTAAAGTGTTACCAAAAATTGTTACATATGTCTACTGTATGTGTTTAATACCATATCAGATCTGACAGAAGTGGTTCCTGAGACAGAACGACTTGACAGCAGCTTACAAAAAGCTAAAGCACAACTGTCAATCAAAACCAAGAGGCATCGGCCCTCCCGAACCCGCATGAGAGACAGTGTGAGCTCGATAGATGGGGATGACAGCACTGATAGAATGGTGTGTATACACACACAAAAATGACAGTCTCTTATGTATCTTGTTGTTACTCACACTCATGTCATTTCAAAATTGTTCGCTGTTATAAGGGCCATCATAATACAACTATTTGGCAACAATAGTCCTGACTCAATTAACACCCCATCACATTATTATGCAACTGTAAGTAATTTTCTAATTTCTGTGAATGTGTGAGACGTCTGACTAATTAACTAGTTAAATAATTAAAGAATGGCAGAGTGGATTTTTAATGTTTTTGAAAGAAGTTGCTCATCAAGGCTGCATTTGTTTAATCAAAAACAGTAAAAATAGCACTATTGTGAAATATTATACAATTTTAAAGAAGTTCAGCAGCCATTACCCCACTCTTCAGTGTCACTATCCTTCAGAAATCATTCTAATATGCTGATTTGGTCCTCAAGAAACATTTTTCTTCTTCTTCTTATAATTATTATTATCAATGTTGAAACAGTGTGGAACAGTTTGCTTGCCAGTTCAAAAATGCTATTTGTGTCTTTGTGTGTGTCTGCGGTTTAGAGTTATGGCAGCTCCGTGCAGACCTCATCTTCTCCACTCCATCCTTCCTATCGCTGCTCTTCCCCCTCCTCTGATCTGCTTCTCTCCTTCCCTTCCTCACGAAGAGACCAGTCCTTCACCTTTGACCCCTACACTGTGCTTGGAGAAAGGGAGGTACAAGATGAAAGACGGAGCTACAGACACTTCCTGAACACCTCCTCTCAGGAGACTTTGCATCTCACCCGTTCTAAATCCCCCTGCAGACCTTGCGTCCATTCAGAGACATCTTCCCCAGCCCATCGCTGCGAGACAGACAACCTCAAGTCACGGGAGGGCAGCCAACCCCTCCTACACTATGGAGAATACTCACAGAGTGAAGGTTTGAACTGCATAAGTACATCTCATCACCAAATATACATTCACCGCCCACTTTATTAGGTACACCTGTTCAACTGCACGTTAATGCAAATATCTAATCATGGCACATGTTGTTTTTTATTAACAGTAGCTAGTATGTATCTATGCCCATTCAGAGCACCTGTAATCCAGATTTGGTAATCAGTAAATTCTGATCTGGATTCTGATGATCAGTTTGTTCATCTGTTTTCAGATGACAGTCATGACACAGGCCCTGATGAACCAGAGAGTCCAACAGTGCTGCTGGACAAGAAAACCAGGAGACGTTTTCTTGATTTGGGGTTAGTTTCCTACAAGTCCTACTGTAAATAACTGTGTTTTTAAGTTGATTCATTTAAATAATATTTTTAAATTGAATAAAAGCAGTTTATATAGGCTAGATGTTAACCTGTTTAGGTTATAATTTTATTCAAGTACAATGTATAATCTACCTACAGTTTTTATCGTATGAGGAGATTATTTGCTACATTTCATTTGTAAAAATATTGGCATAGCTTAAAAGTTTTTTTAATGTTAAACATGCAGACACTATAAACTATATAATTGCGCAATTTGTTGCTTTACTTCCTGACAACTGTAAACACCAACTTTTGTTATTAAAATTACATTTTTATGTTAATTAAAATATTTTGTATGCTCTCTGTCAACCACTAACATCATACAGATTACATAGTGGCCAGAGTTGGGATCTTAATATTATCTGCTTGTTTTTCTGCGGGGCAGGGTCACTTTACGTCGCACATATGGGAAGGTCAGGAAAGACAGAACCAACAGACTATCAGCAGGAAATCGGTATGTGTGTGAGTCTGTCCAGTGTTTACTCAGCTAATGTCAGTTATCTGAGCACCTATGTTTTCTTGTGTACTTGTATAGATGCAGTGTGAAAGGTATTTTGTATTTTTGTATGCAGGGATTCAGAGAGAACAGAGAACCGGTCATCACGTTCCTCTGGTCCACCGTTTGTGCCTTTCTCCTGGTTCAGTGAAAGATTAAGAGGCTCTGGCTCCCCCAAGAACATTCAGACCCAATCTAAACCTTTTACCCAGGTTACCTAACCTTAACTATATTACACATTTCCTATTATTGTTGCATGAGGAACAATAAAGTGTTGCAGTGATGACATTTTTGTAGCCCAACCCTGAAGTCAGCATTATACTTGTTCCCTCGTCAAAACCCCAATAGGATTTTTCCATCGGCTTTTAGATTATTTCAGAAAATAAGTTTTGTAACCAACAAAATTTTATGATTCTTACAGGTTTTGTTTATCATAATATCCACAAATGACCAAAACCTTTATAAATTTTGAAGCAATCATCAGAATTAAAAATCTAAATGTAAGGTATAAATAAAATGCACCACCATTAAGCTTCTGACAATTCCATATGTTAAGCGCTTTGAGGTCCCAGAAAAAGCAGTATATAAATGTAGGCCCCTAATGAATTATTATAATTATTATAAATTATAACTCTTACAGGCTTTGTTAAAAATCTATGAAAGTTTCAGTTCAAACATTCAAAGAAAACATTTTAAAAAAAAACCATGGACCTCATTCATCAAAAGTGCGTACACCAAATTTCCAGCGTACCTGGCGTACACCCAAAACCACGGTGACTTTGAGATTTATCAATATGGACGTTGGCGTATGGAACGCTCAAATCCTACACCAGCTCAGGAGGTAGTTGAGTTAGTGCGGAAATGTGACTTTACCAACGCATTTAATTTGTAAGCATTTGTGTTCCTTCTGTTGCGAACCTGTGCTTTACCCTGATGTTTCAGGATTATCCCTGGCAGGTGTGTACGGACTGGGTTCGGTAATGAAAGGCTTTCAATGACCAAAAAAATAATTCAGAGTGACAAAATAATAAATAATACATTCTTCTTCTTTTAAATGATAATAATAATCCAAATAATAATAACGGCATCCTTCTTCTAAATAACAATAAGCGTCATTAATACAAATCATAATAATAATAATAGGATAAGAAGAAGAATATTACAAATTGCCATGCAATTATTAATGTGAATGAATGCTATTTCACATCATCATCATCATCATCATCACTATTATACATGTGACATGACTCGAAATTGAATGCTAATTTCAAAAGACTTGCTGTAAAATAATGCATTGTGATAGGTCATTTCGGCTGCACGCCAGAGAAGTTCTCTTCTTTGCCGTCTTCCGTGTGTCCATGGAGTAAAATGAGGGCGGGGGGAGCGGAGACTTGAATATTTAGGGGCGTGTTATTCTAATGACGATCGTTTTCGGCCGCGGGATTTATAAGGGTAGGCCTAAGGGTAGGCACTGCATAGAGGAGTGTAAGCATAATCTTACGCCAACATATACTCCCGTTTCAACGCAAGAATAATAAATGAGGGCCATTGACTTCAGGACGATGGAATCGGAAGGGCTAAAATGTTAAATTGCTTCCAGGTTTGGCCTACAATGCCTGTATGAAAAAGAAGAATTATTTATTTTTAAACAGCCAATTATGGCATGATACAGCACTATAGCACTCATTCCTATTTCTTCAAGGGCTCCAGTACTGATGAAGGCTTTGATTCTTCAGTGGGTTTACTAGAAGACACCAGATCCTGCAAGAATGAGTCATCACAACCATATCAGACCCTCCCCGAACATTCAGATGGGGTGAGATAACTACAAATCACCCACTCACATGTCTAAATTGGTCAGTCCAACTGGTTTGTGCTTTCCATAGAATAGTTCATCCAAATATATCAGTCCAAATTCAGCAATTTCTCCTGTCATCACCTCAGTGCAGTGAATTCTGGGGTAGCGTGGGATGCAAAGGATCCATCTGTTGTATACTTCATTACTCGCAAAACGAAAGACGCATTTGAAGGAGCAGGGACAGATTTTGTCACGACACGGTGATGCAATCAGCCTTCGAACGCGGCCTTGAAAGGATGCAGCCTCTGAATTGGGGTGCAGATGAGACAAACATGTTGGAAAGGCTAAATTTTCAGAATCAATGCTCCAGTCTTCAGTGTCACATGATCCTTCAGAAATCATTCCAATTGTGCTCACAAGACATTTAAAAAAAAAAAAACAATGTTGAAAACAGTTGTACTGCTTAAAATATTTGTGGAAACCGTGATAGACTTCCATTCAAAAGTTTGAGGTTAAGGTTTTTACAAAAGAAAAAAGAATCAAATTAATCATTTATTCATGCAGCAAAGATGCATTAAATTGATCAATAGTGATCAATTCTATTTCAAAATATTTTAAAAATTAAAATCGTATCATTAATTACTCACACCATGTTGTTCCAGACCCGTAAGGCTTTTGTTCATTTTCGGAATACAAATTAGAGCTTTCTGATCTCTCTAGAATGCAACGCCATTGCAACTTTCAAGGCCAGAAAGGAAGTAAAGACATTGATAAAATAGTACACGTGACTACAATGGTTTAAACGTACAATATGTATTTTTTTTGGCCATCAGGGGTCACTCATTTCACATAATAACAAAGACGTACTTTGATGACGTCAGGAAAGAGCGTGGGCTCACGGGAGTTGTTGTCGCTGTCAATGACAACCAGCTCAGCTCATGACATGACATGATCGTTTTTACAATATATACGGATATGCGACATCTCTCTGTAGATTTAGCTTGTCAAGAAGCTTTAAATGCAACCCCAATGTTTACCTGTGTCGTGCTTCTCCTGTCGCCAAACCCTTCTCGGGTCATATCTTTCACCCGTACGTTTGAGCTTTAGTTACTGAGCTGTAGCAGCAGAAGGTGCAGACAAAGCGTAATCGTGGTTTATAACCAGACGAATATAAATATTTATATTACGCTCCTTCAATGAATGACCTATTTTAGAACATTTTTCGGGCAAACCGGATTTTATAAGCACGTAAGATACTGCAGTCAAACGTTTGACTGGGTTTGCGTTATGCATCCACTATGTGCTAAAGGCTAAAGGGAATGTAGTGAGAGCTTGCGCCGCAGGTGAGGCGTTTATTTAGTAAGCATGAGCGCGCTAAAGCGGGCACGTACATTTGCAACCTGACTCATATGAGTATTCAATGTGCGCGGCTCGCTAACAGCAACAGTTGGCTGATTTGAATGAGACGACCGGAACGGGGAGCACTATATGCGCGAGCAGCACCGGGGGACAGTGCATCTCGTGTGAGTGAGCGCTCGTGAGCGGGCACGTGATTTACGCGCATAAAAATACGTCTTACTTTTTTTTCTTCGTCATTTTCTATGCTTTCTTGGCGGTAGTCCAGTGTTCCCCTTTGTGTTTGGTGGTTTCGCCGGGTTCCGCAAGGAAGTTAGAGAAAATAGAGGAGTCAAAGATTATATGACGCCATAGACGGACGACGAAACGGAAATAAAGAAACGTCCCGTTTCTTCGAATTAAACTATAAATTTCTCCGTATTTGAAAGTTGGTGGAAACTGTCGGGATAATGTAAGTACATATCTAATAGAAATATATAACATAGATACAGTTATTTTTGCTATTTTTAAAGCCGAAAAAGTACAGATTGTGGCTTTAAATGTAATGTTATAAAACAACGAGAATAGTATTTTTGCGCAAAAAAACAAAACAAAAAAAAACAATGCAAACAGAGTATAGGAGACTGACACAGAAGAGAGGAAATTGTTGAATAAAGTTGTTGTTTTTTTGCACAAAAAGTATTCTTGTCGCTTCATAAAATTACATTTTAACAATGTCTTTACTACCTTGCTGGGCCTTGAAAGTTGCAATGACCTTGCTTGCTGTTTTTAGAGGGATCAGAAAGCTCTCTCAGGGTCATCTTGTGGATCCAAGATGGCGCCGCGGATTGCTGTCTCGGCATGGAACTCTCCAATTATTGTTTTTTTTTGTTGTTGTTTGTTTGTCCTGTGTTTATTCATTATTTTCCTATCAGTTCTACCAAACACAAACTACTAGACATCAGGAAAAACACACCAGAAAACTTCAATATAGTTTTTGAGTATTCAGACGTTTTGCTGGACATTCTCGTCGGAGGGGCAGCGGAGTTGTTCAAACGCGCGCTGAAGCGCAACCGAGGAAAGCGAGCCAGCAGAGCTCGTCTAACGGAGAGCCTTGGCACTTCCTATTAGCCCCGTTGTGTATCATCTTGGTTGCAGTTCCATTAGAATTCCACTGGAGGTGATCGCGGGCGAGCACAAAATGA
The DNA here is from genome assembly GCA_038021265.1 of Cyprinella venusta. Taxonomy (NCBI): domain Eukaryota; kingdom Metazoa; phylum Chordata; class Actinopteri; order Cypriniformes; family Leuciscidae; genus Cyprinella; species Cyprinella venusta. The sequence goes on along the minus strand of CM075877.1, from coordinate 9,540,040 downwards.
ATGGGAGTCTATGGGGCTAAACGGCTAAATGTGTCTCTTTCACCAGCTTGTCGTTAAATCAACATAAATTTTATTGTTGATTACGAAAGTTCAATATAGATTAAAAGTCGACCAAAAGGCCAAAAGTTGAATGAACGAGTACTTATGTCCTTTTGATTTCCTTCAGGTTAGGTCATTGTTGGCCGGAACACGCTAGCATTCTGCTATTGTGTGACGTCATCACATTTTTGAACGGATTTCTAGAACAGATAAGTGAACTTAAAAATGCAATTTTCAGCTGAGTGTATTATCTTAGCCCTCCCTTTTGAATGCAACTTTCAAATTACTTGAAAAAAAAATACATCCTGAGAAAAGTGGATTTCTGGGGGTGAAAAAAATTATTGATTGATTATTATTGACTCCCAAATTATTCTGCACTCGACCGCGAACGCCCCCGCATGGACAGAGACGTGTTACTGCAGCCAGTCCAGAAACCGGAAGTAACCAGCCAGTGCCAATTCTCTTCAATTAGACATTCTCTGATTTGACACAATTGACCACAAGATTTTTTTAAATAGACTAGAAAACTATGTTAGCAATTGTGGAATTACACTAGCATGGTTTAAATCATACTTATCTGACCGTTATCAGTGAAGATGAAGAGATGTCTTATCGATCACAAGTTCAGTATGATGTACCAAGTAGGCCTGCTGCTGTTCACTCTGTACATGCTGCCATTAGGAGTTATCATTAGGAAACATGGAATTAGCTTTCACTGTTGTGCTGATATATTTTGCTGATATATTTATTATTTTAAATATACAGCACTCAGGTGTATATTTCTTCAAAACCTAACAAAACTTTCCAATTCACAAAATTAATGGAATGCATAGCTGATATAAAAAATTGGATGACTAGTAATTTCTAAATTCTGAAAAAAAAAAAAAAAAAAAAAAAAACAGAGATTCTAATTATTGGACAAAAAACTTCCACACGTAACAGCCTAAAATGCTGTCTAACACTTGATGGCATGCTCTGTCAAGTCTTCGTCGTCGGTTAGGAACCTGGGTGTGCTCTTTGATACCAATCTCTCATTTGAAAATCACATGCCTATATTTGTAAAACCGCATTTTTCCATCTTAAAAATATATCTAAATTACCCATTTGTGCTCATTGAAAAATGTGGAACAATTAGTTCATGCGTTCATGACATTGAGGCTAGATTATTGTAATGCTCTACTGGGTGGTTGCCCTGCATGCTTAATAAACAAACTTCAGCTAGTTAAAAACCCTGCAGCTCGAGTTCTATGAAAGTAAAAAAAATGTCAAATGTTTTTGAAACAAAAAGCATGTTGAGTTGCAACAATTGAAAAAAAAATGCATTGCGTTAACCATCCTTGCACTTTAATCCATTGTATTTTAAGGCTTGAAAATTCGCAACCACAAATTCAGCGGTTCAAATTCGACAGTAAATTCAATGGTGACGTCCAGGAACTGCAGGAAAAGCAATAGATTACCGAGCATACTCTCCATCTGCTGTTAGCCAGCTTTACCAGCAGGGGGTGCACGCACGTGTTGAACCAAAACAACAGGAGAGGCCTTCACATTAACATAATTTGCTGAAATGGACAGAGAGCGATGATTACAATAATTTATTATTATAATTTATGTATGTGGAAAAGGTTGATTAAGACACAAAGCACACAAGCCTTTAATCAAGTGTCTTATAAGTCTTATTTTTACCCCCATGGAAAGTAAGTTGATTTGTCCACTGTAAAACAAAATTCTCTGGCCGTTGGCATTGATAGTAAAACAACTGTACATTGAGAAAGAGTGAATTGTTTGTTTTAGTCACTATAATGGAATACTAAATTGATGGCTGGGTTTTACATGATGGCAAAGGCAATTTAGCATCATTAAATACAGCCCAATTACAATTATAAATTAAATTCAGCAAGTATAAATTAAAAATTACATTTCTTCCATGATATCTGTTAATCTTGTTATCTTCTTATCTATAATCTGTGTTATAACGTGACTTTATTCGTTCCTTTGCCCATATTGGAGCGTGTCTCGTGGCTCTTACTTAGCGTTTGGGCAGCCACACGATCTGCTGACCTGACCTGCTCTTATGTAGCCTATTTATTTGTCATCTTATATTATTCATAATTTTATTCTTTTTTTATCCATAATGGAGCTCACTCACATCCCGTCACCCAGTGTCATATTGGAGCCATCTTCAGTAGTGAATGCGCCGCCGAGAGAAATTTCATAGGGATCATTTCATAGGGATTACATTATCTGAGAGTAGTCTATTTATTTTCTTTTTGAATGGTTTCGTTTAAAAGAAGGCTAGACATTTCTACCTTTCTAGATGTATTTACCATTGCTGTGAGAAAGGTGTAATGCAAAAATTTCATGATTTTATTGCTATGCCTATATGTCTGCTTTGCTTATTTATTAAGATACAATTTATTAAAAATGAAATTCACTTTAAAGAAAGGCTTTATAAATAACAAAACGTAATGGAGTGATCAAAATCATTCTCCTTCAGAATGTCAATCGGAGAATCAGGCAACTAGAATATGAAGAGATCTTGTGGCTGGCGCGCGACAAAATGCGCTATATTACGGGACAAACTAGGTAATTAAATAAAATAAAATAAGCGAATAAAATAAGATGAAAAAAATGGTAAATAAGAGATGGATTGCACTTTATGTGCTCTCATCGGAGGGTCTGGTTCTTGTAAACAGTGAGAGATCTTGTGGCAGGCGCGACGCTATAGGTGACGTGACGCATGCTCCAAATGGGCAAAAAGAGCGAATAAAATATAAAATAAGATGACAAATACCCCTACTATACGCAGCCCTAGATAGTGGCCGAGACAATTCACATTATAAAACAGAGATTAACAGATATCATGGTAGAAATGTAATTTTTAATTTATAATTGCTGAATTTAATTTATAGCTAATTGTTTTGGGTTGTATTTAATTATGCTATTCAAATAAAATTGCCTTTGCCATCATGTAAAACCCAGCCATCAATTTAGTATTCCGGCATAGTGACTAAAACAAACAATTCACTAAAAATAAGTCTTATAAGACATTTGAGTAAAGGCTCATGTGTTTTGTGTCTTAATCAACCTTTTCCACACACATAAATTATAACTCGTAATCATCGCTCTCTGTCCATTTCAGCAAATGACGTTTTGTGAAGGCCTCTCCTGTTGTTTTGGTTCAACACGCGTATGCACCCCCTGCTGGTAATGCCGACTAACAGCAGATGGATATGCTCTGTAATCTATTGCTTTTCCTGCAGTTCCTGGACGTCACCATTGAATTTACTGTCGAATTTGAACCACTGAATTTGAGGAAGCGAATTTTCAAGGCAAAATAAAATGGACCGAAAAAAGCCTTTTGAATATTATAGGTTACATTTTTAAACAGTATGAAAATTTTGGAAGTGAAATATGAAAGGTGAATATGGATTATTGAATTTTTATTGATGAAAATGTGTTTGAAATGTTTTTAATTGAAATATTCACAGCTTAAATATTCAACCATGTTGAATTTTAGCCCATAAAAATGCAAGCCTTAAAAATACAATGAATTAAAATGCAAGCATGGTTAACGCAATGTATATATTTTTTTCAATTGGTGCAATTCAATGCTTTTTGTTTCAAAAACATTTGAGATTATTTTACTTCCATAGAGTTCTTATCAGAACCAGGAAGTTGACCATATTAGCTCGGTTCTGTCAACCATGCATTGGCTGCCTATTAAACATTGTACACATTTTTAAAATATTGCTGATTACTTACAAAACACTAAATGGTTTATCTCCCCAGTACTTGAGCGAGCTCTTGACGCATTAAATAGTCCTTCACGTCTATTGCGATCTCGGAATTCCGGCCAGTTGATAATATCTAGAATATCTAAAAAGATATTTTTCCTATTTAGCGCCAAAACTCTGAAACAATCTTCCTATATTGTCCGGGAAGCAGACACACTCTGTCAGTTCAAAGCTAGACTAAAAACACATCTCTTTGGCCTAGCATACACATAACACACTATAGACTTCTTAAATTCAAAATTAGGCTGCATAGTTTAGATCAGCCGGAACCGGGAACACGTTCCGTCCTGATGTACTTGGTACATCATAAGAAGAATGGTGTAGGGAATCCCGGCTTAAGGTTTATAGCTCAAATTGAATTCAGGGGAAGAATATTCCAAATTAATGATCTGGATCAATAATTCATAGAATATTCCTTAAAACCGAGTTTCCTTACATATATTAAATCAAGTCACCCAACGAGGGGTGTTTACAGCACACACGTCTGCTTCAGATATATATATCGAAATTAAACGTAACGAATTATGATCAATTTGGAGAATATATCTTTCACAGAACGAGGGCTGTTGAGCTTTAAAACGACAAGGATTACACAGTTTTCTCAGTCAGCGCGCCAGCGTGCGGATCTGTAAAACTATCAATCACTTTATCTGTTTAGCTTAATTTTCTGACAATGTTTTGTGCACTCAACAAAATCAGATTGTAGCGTTAGGATCTCATATTAAAGAGGCTTTGTTATGTGATTAATACAAAAAATGGCAAGTAATGTATAAATGGAGTTTAATAAAAGCACACGACTAAGTACACTACAAAATCACACGATAAATGTATATACACAAAAATGAGAATGAAACATAAGAAAGGAAACAAATGGAAAAGGAAAATACAAGGAAAATTACAGTTACTAGCACAACTTTAAACCTTCAGAGACAACCACAGAAAAACACTCTTGTCTAAAATTTGATGGAACAAATGCATTCAGACCTGTGTTATGCTGGAAGCGTGCGGTTGTCCGGAGGGCGGGAGTCGGATTTCTTTGTTCTCCCCACGTGGGATGGTTTCGCGGGAATTCAAAGCGTAGAGAGTTCGTGCTGGATGATTAGGGCTGAAACGATTCCTCGAGTTACTCGAATTACTCGATTACAAAAATTCCTCGAGGCAAAAAATCTGCCTCGAAGCCTCGTTAAATTCCTATGACGCGCACGCAGGGATCTGATTGTTTCACACGGACCGTTGTTCAGGAAGCACACCATAGCGCATGATACATTTGACTTCATGTGACTTCATAAATGGCAGAGAATGTCTAAAGTTTGGGATCATTATATGTTTATAAAGGAAGAAAACAAGATGCAATGTGTCTACTGCAAAGTATACCTGGCAGGGCTGCCAACTCTCACGCATTCAGCGTGAGACTCGCGCAATTGAGCCAATTCTCACGCCATACCCCCGATTTCTCACGCTGAAGTGTCAATCTCTTCGGTCAAATGCCTGAACGATGAGTTTGTCTATATCTACCTGTTGAGCCACTCGTGATCGACTAGTTTTACCGCCGCGCCGCATATTAATTCGCAAGTTAAAATATCCTGTAGTGCGGGTGCGCATGCGAGATGTTGAGCTCCGCGGCTCGCGCACGACGGCAAAGAGGTAAGCGAGCGCGTGCACCCATGTCTCTCTCACGCGCCAGTCAGACCAGTCGCGGCAATTCATCATATGCTTAAACTTTTAGGTAGTCACGCAACAAACATTTCAGCATACATTCATTGTAACTTATACACTGGGACGTGAAAAACTAAGGCCATTTAAGTTTGTATTCAAAGTTTTACATATTATGGGCTACATGTAACATGTTTTACAGTAAATTGTTTTAACTGTATTGTTATATAATAGTTGGCACTGGCACTTATAAACACTAAATGAGTAAAAAAATTGCAATAATTAGTTGTGGAGGCAAATGTTTGAGTTGGAATAAATACCTCTAGTTTTTTAAAGAAATAAAAGCCAAACACCTTATCATTTTCGTAATACATTATTTGTTTTGGTTGCTTAAAAACACACATAAACAAATTATCCGATTACTCGATTAATCGATCGATTAAGTGCTAGATTAATCGATTACAAAAAGAATCGATAGCTGCAGCCCTATGGATGATGTTGTCTTCTTGTTGGAGAAGACGCACTTACGAACTTTAACTGGCTATTCGCAAAAGTAAACGTGAAGTAAAAGTAACGAAATACTGATAACTTTAAAAAGCTTCAGGAGATGTTGGAAGACGACGAGAGGGTCCAAGGACGTCAGAAGTTCAGGTAAGATGAGTATAATCACGAGAATAAAACAAGAGAATAAGAAACACAAGAATAAGCCAGCTCTATTATGGGCGCGAGCTTTTCACGGGTGTCTTGGGGCAACCCTAAAACTCAGCTGGCCAATGAACGTTGTAAGAAATCAGGAGGGCGGACGCCCACTTGATTGAAATGCGTTGTGAATCACGTTGTTAACTTTGGCCTGTAAGACAAAGGAAAATTTCTGCTAACTTTGAAAACAACATATATATGATGATATACATTTTGCAATATCGATATACAGTTTAAAAGACAGATCACACAAGGAGGATTATAACGAGACTAAACACTTCAATACAGCATGGACAGAGTTGTTACGTTATGTCTCAATGCATTGTTTTACAGATATTTAGACTCTTTTGGCACTCATAATAACATTTTATACGAAGTTAGGGGATTACAGTTCTTCTACATGTATTTCAACCATACTAGATACTTTACAAGCTCTTCCCGAGCTGTTCGTGTTTGTGTGTGTGGAATGTTTAGCGCGTGGTGCGTTGATGTGTGTGCGTGTGTGGGTGTCGGTCAGAGCGCGTTGCGCGTAGGTGTGTATTGGATAGGACAAAAGGAGGTCTGTTTTTTTTCCAGAATCTCCTTCCTCTCTGAAAGTGTCAACGGATCAAAGAGGAGATCGCTAGCTCTGATCGCAACACCAGATTAACCGCGTTGGTGCGGGGTCTGCGATGCCTCGCGATGTCTCTGTCTTTACGATTCATCACACTAAAGTCAATTAACTCTAGACATTCCGGCGCCTGAGGCCATAACGTCAACTTTGAATTAGGACACATGTGGTGTAGGAATTTGTTAAAAGCTTTCTCTGTGACCACCTGCTGGGTTATCGCATGCAGGCTGGTTAATGATTGTCCGATCAGAATCTCTACATTCCCCCCTGATCGGAGGATGACGTCCCGGCGGAGACGTCCTCTGCCGATCACTCATGGGAGGATGGAAGGAGAATCATGAATTTGTTAGCAGGTGATCATCAGGGCTGAGGGCTTAACTCAATGAGGTCGCTGGCAACTTCCAGTGCGGGAGCTTCTTTTCGAGGGTTTCGGCGGAAGCCTCCGGATACAGCTTTGGTGAGCTTTACAGTAGATGATCGCACCTCGTTGAGTCTCCTGTATAGGACGAAGGCCAAGCCCAGTGTTAGGAGGTGGCCGACTACCATGGAGATGCACAGCGCCGTGTCGGCTGCACTCCAGGCTCGGGCGACAGGTGAGGTAGTCAGGAGAGGTTGTCGAGACAATGCTTGCAGAGCAGAGTCGAGAGGAACAATTTCAATTAATTGTGACCCCCCTGTCTCAATTCCCAGTTCCAGTTCTGGACCCAGGGTGAAGTTGTGGTCCTTGAAGAAGGAGGGGATTTCTAGTTCAGATTCATATTCACTGCTCGGAAGATGATACAATGCCAGATCGTCGACGTGGAGGATGGCACCTTTAGGTACTTGAATCCACATGCTCTGGTTGAGCAGGCTGACCCATGTGGCAGTGTCATGTTGGTCATAGGTGAGTGTAGCCGTGAGAACCGGGGTGTTTACGAGCCAGCGGTTCCCGATGATCTCTGCTCGTGTCTCGTCGACTTGCATGCGAGGTCTGGCTTCAGCAGGGCACCGGTTGTCACGGGACAGGGGTTGCAATCCACAGATTCCATCAGTGTTGTCTCTGAGGAAGGGTTTGCTTGGGCAGAGATAATGAATGTCTTTAGTCAAGGTGCACATGTGGAGGTTTGGAGCCAGGTACAGTTGTGGATCGCTGTCGTGGTAGGCTACCACATCTGGGGTGCGGATCTTGATGTGCGTGTTACCTTTCCAAAACCCGACATTGACAATGTCCTTAAGTCTGTAGATTCGGCTTGACTCTATGATGGGTAGGTTCAGGAGGAATCCCACTTCTCTCTGCTCGGTGTTTACGTAGAGTGGGATGGCGCTGCCCAGGGAGTAGGCCAGGTGAACTTGGAGCGGATCGGCTGGCGTGGTAATGGCGGAAGCCAGCACACTTTGGACCAGACTCAAAGGTATGAGATAGGGTGGAATGCGGCCCATAGCTAGGCTGTCGATGGAGGAACTCACCTCCCACAACATGTCTGTCATGAGGGCGGTGACAAGCTGCGTTTGAGCAAAGTCAGTTTGAAAATCAGTGAACAGCTGCTTCATGGAATTCACAGTCTGGTTCAGGAGGACACTGTGGGTATTGAGAATTACCACAGTTCCCTTTAAAGTCTTTCTGATGGTCTGCAGGGAAGCACTCTGCATGGTGAGCTGCTCTCTTAACTGTGGGATCTCTGTTTGAATCTCGGCCACATGTCGTCTTACAGTGGCTAGGTTGACTGCGTTGACATTTGACAATGTTGAACAGGGTACCCACGGCAGCTGCGGCTCCGAGCAGGGCTCCCAGGAACCGTTTGGGGCGGCGGTTGCGTCCGCTTGATTCTGCTTGGGTAACAGTCATCTTTTCAAGTTGGTTCAGCATGTGTCTGATGTCAGCATCGGCGTGGGAGATAGAATCTTCTGTCCATCGGGCCCCGGCCCAGCTGTACTGGACTGCTGTGCGGGGGTAGTGTGCTCTGTAGACATTTCAGGGATCTAGTCGTACGTACACTTTCTGGTACCTGGTTGCTCCCTCAGAACGATGCCTGACGCCGGGCCTGGCGAGATGACGTCGGGTGGCGGCTGCCCTCTGATCGTTTGAAGGCACACGATGGTAAACCACAGCAGCATCCTAGTAGAAGTAACAGAGGAGAGGTGGAGAGAGAGGGAGAGAGAGAGAGGCAGTGTGTCAGCGGGAGTTGTCCATGGTTTTGCAGGACAGTCGTTCGTTCCTAGGATGGGAAAGAGGTTAGTTTGCATTGGCCCCTCCCCACCTTTCTCTGCCAGCAGCCGAATGTCTCTTAATTTGGTTGCGGTGGACCCATTTGAGCGCAGGATCTTTCTGTCCCCGGCTCAGTCGGATTCGGTACGCTACCGGTGAAAGTTTGTCAACAATTTCGTGAGGTCCTGTCCATTGTGGCAGGAATTTCTTTGACAGCCGGTGGGAGGCTGTGTGTTGTGGCTGTGCGAAGCTGTAATACCAGGCCCTGTCACCCACGGCCAGCTCCTGGTGTGACGCTTTCCGGTCGTAGTATGCTTTCTGGCCCTCAGCGCTCTTTTGAAGCTGTTGTTGAGCGAAGGCAAAGGTGGATTTCAGATGCTGGTGCAGCTCTTCGAGGTACTGGTGAGTGGTGCAGGCTGTGATGAGACTGGAGTCCCCTGGCTGGTACAACAGGTGCAGTGGCAGTGTCATCTGTCGTCCAGTCATTAGTTCGAAGGGGGACACTTGAGTTGAGTCTTGTGGAGTAGCTCTGAGGGCCATTAGCACCAGCGGGAGTTTCACATCCCAGTCTTTCTGGTTAGCGGCCACATATTTTTTTAGCATACTGACCACAGTCCGATTTGAACGTTCAACTTGGCCTGATGAGATGGGCTGGTGGCTAATGTGCAGTTGAACGTGGACACCCAAGAGTTTCCATATCTGCTGCATTATCTCGGCTGTGAAGTGAGTACCTCTGTCTGAGTTGACACTCATTGGCAATCCGAATTTGGAAAAGATGTGATTCATAAGGAGGTATGCCGTGGTCTGGGCGGTGTCGTTAGGTGCTGGAAGACACTCTACCCATTTTGTGAACTGGCACACGTCTGTGAGAAAGTACTTGTTGCCTCTTGTCGATCGGGGTAGAGGCCCTACCCAGTCAATTTGAAGGTCTGACCACGGGAATGTGACTCTTCTGCGTTGCAGCGGAGCTCTGTGGTTTGGGTTTGCAGGTTGAAACCGGCAGCAAATCAGACATTCTTTGATGTACTCCGCCACATGTTTTTGCATGCAGGGCCAATATGCCACCTGCTTCAGTGTCTTATACGTGGCTCTGACGCCGTGATGTCCGGCGCATGCTGCGTCGTGGGCAAACATCAACATAACCCCCCTTAGGCAGTGTAGCACCACAAGCCTTGGCGTTGTGTTGGCATCAGGTGCATACCACAATATGTTGTCTATCACATGCAGCATGTGCTTGACGTCGTGCAGGCGTTTAAGACAAGGGTCGGCCGTTAGGTCAGACGGCGCGAGTGGGTGGTTGGTGGGGTCTGAGAGGTGGTGCAGAAAAGTCTTTATTGATGTGTCAGAGTTTTGCATGTCTGCTATGTCGTTGTTTGAAATTTGCGGACTCAGGGTGAGAGGCTGTGAGGTGGGCAGTGCAGCAGGGGAAGTTTGTTTGCTGCGGGTTAGCACTGCCATGTCAACAATTTGTGGTTGGGCTGGAGGTGCCCATGGAGTACCGTGCAGTGCGCCAGCCTTGGCGAGGGCATCGGTTTGGTCGTTCAGGTCCTTGTCGAGGCCTGGTTGTTTGGAGTGTCCTTTCACCTTTTTCCAGTAGACAATTATGTCGTGTTGTCTTGTTAGATTGTCACATGCTTGAAACAGATTTTGGTGTGTGACAGGCTTGCCGTTTGAAGTCTTAAAACCATTCTGTTTCCAGTTTGGAAGGTGGCATGTGAAACTTAATCTGGCATCGTTCGAGTCTGTGCAGATAAGGAGTTCTTTAATGTTATGGGCTGAGGCGATTTGCAGCGTTATGAGAATGGCTGCCACTTCAGCATATTGTGATGACTGGGGACCCAGCTTGAACTGTTGCGGTGGGCAAGGCAGATCATTCACCCATAACACACCAGCACCTGCTTGACGAGTGCCCTCTTTGTTGTAGGCGCATCCATCAACGTAGGCTGTTGGTATACCTTGGCACGCATTTTCCTCAAAGTATCTGTGACAGGTCTGTTGTTGTGGCTCTTCCACAGTGGCTGTTGCAGGTGGGACGTTATCGGAGCAGTTTTGGCAGGCCGCCAGGCCGCTGCCCAGGGCTGACTTTTGGTTTTGTGCATATCTTGCTTCAACATTGCGGCCTTGGAGGGCCATTAACCACGTGGCGATGCGGGCATTTGTGACCACACCATCACGGATGCGTTGGCTGTTGAGGAACATGACAGGCTGATGACAAGTCTCGATGATAACTTTCTGAGCTCCAATGTAGTTGGAGAATCTTTGTATGGCCCACACGGTGCAAAGCAACGCTTTTTTACAGTCTGAGAATTTAGTCTCTGGTGGAAGGAGTGTCTTGCTGGCGTACGCAACAACTCTTTTGTTTTGGTCATGTCGTTGGTACAGGCCAGCGCTGAGACAGTGTTGGGAGAATCCAGCTTCCAAGTAGAATTCTCTTTGTGGGTCAGGATAAGCCAGACATGGAGCTGTACACAGGTGACGTTTCAGCTCTTTCATGGCATTGTCCTGGACGGGTGTCCAGGCAAATGGGCAGTCTTTTTTCAGCAAGGCAGTCAGGGGCTTTGCAATGTCTGAGTAGTTCTCTATGAACTGCCATGAGTAATTGCACACCCCCAGAAAACTTCGAAGTTCTGAGACGTCGGTGGGGGGTTTGATGTTTTGAACAGCTTGTATACGGCTTGTCTGTGGTTCGATGCCCTGTGACCCTATCAGTAGTCCCACGTAGTTGACCTTGGTTCGACACCATTGTCCTTTGTGGAGGGCGATTGTGGTGAGCAGGACGGCCGAGGGACGTGAGAGAAAGTCACGAGGCCGGTGGTGCGATTGCTAATGAGCAGCACCTGCGAAGCACACCGGTCTCGCATCTCTCACGGAGGAGCGGAGCTATAAAAGGGGAGCGACGGAGTGGATGATCGAGAGAGGAACAGGCCTGCTTTTGTTTGTATGTTTGCATTTTATTTGGTAAGCCAGCAGTCGTCCGTGAGGGGCTGCTGGCCGGTATTTATGTTTTATTTTCGGTAGCCAGCAGTCGTCCGTGAGGGGCTGCTGGCAGGTAATTTGTTTATTTTTGTTTAAATTAAACTTTAATTTGAAAGTTTGGCGTTGCCGGGTAAATAAATCTGCCTGGAGGCCTTCAGAATCGACAGAGCGGGCGTCTGTAACTTAAAATGAATGCCGTTGCTTTAACCAATCAGATAATCCGTCAGATTTAATCAGCCAATCAGATTTCGCTTTGACTGCAGCGGGGCCATCTAGCTGGCATTTGATAACGTCTGTATCTTCTCGTTCTTTGATTGGATGCTCAGAGCGCGTAACGTTACTATCAGAGCCATATCTGCGTACTATTACTAGTATCTGCATCTGTAGCGAACTGCTTAATCTAAATATTCCTGTAGATGTAATAGTTTTTCAACCCACAAATTAATGTTTCTTTCCCTCCTCGACCCTCAGCAGAAAAAAACCCTTATTCAGCCCGAGCTAAACGCAGATACGGAACTCTATTCGATCTCTCCGGGTAAAAACAGAACTGACTAATGTTAAGTTATGCCACGAATGGTTCTAAAGGCAAAAGTCCCGCTGATCGCGTTGACTTTGTTCAAAACTCTGTGCGAGAGCATGGGGCAGCTGTAAACATCGTCATGTTTTGCGGTGACTGTGTGTGCTTCTGTCGAGCAGGCACTCTCAGCCATAAAGTGAATTAAAACTGCAAGAAATATGACGAGACAGACAGAAACGCAGATAGAACCTGCAGTCTTCTTGAGGAAAGAAATAAGGATGGATTTTGTGTAAAAATAATCTTGGTGAGTAATATGCTCCCCCCCCCTCCCCCCCCCCCCTCCCCCCCCTTGGGGGTGAATATGATTTTGTTGTTAATTTTTCTTATAAATTTACGATCGAAACTTATTATTTTTTTTTTTTTCAAACATGCATACTATTGTAACGTCTGAAAAGGAACTATTGTACGTTAACCCTTGAACGACAAGATAAGGGAGGCTCCGTTTCTGAATTTATAATCTGATTCGGAACGCAAGAACTACTGTACAAATGCACCAACCGAACTCACGCGCTCGTTTCTCGCAGCCTTTCCCGAACTCACCGCATTAATCCAATAAATGCCGGTGCAAAATAAAAACAACAATTATAGAGAGTCTTTGCGCTGATACACTATTGAAAGTTATTAATTCAGGTAGGACAGAAGGCCTAAGTGTGAAATGCACGGCCCGCCACTGGTAATAATATAGACTATCATTCATCATTTGAACTAAATGTTGAGATTTATGCTACTAGTTTCACAGCACAACTGTGATTCTGCATAAATATTCAGAATTTGTGATATAATATAGACCATTTCAAAAGATGTAAACAACACTGGCCCAGAAGCACTTCCTGTTTCAGTTTGTAACTGTTTTCTTTATTTCACATGTAAAGAAAACTTCTTAAAGATGTTTGTTTAACTTTTTGATTCAGTTTTAAATGTTCTGTTGGTTGTATTTTATCCCAGCTTTTATGTAGTGTTAAAAAACTGAAACAGGAAGTGCTTCTGGGCCAGTGTTGTTTACATCTTTTGAAATGGTATATAAAGGATTTCTTAAAAGTTGTAAAAAAAATCTTTCCTGAAGGCACATACAGACCTCAAGATTTAGTCGCATCTCAATTATGGTGACGAGCAGAATATTCAATTGGGAAAAGTAAATTACATAGCCAATTCAGATCATAATTTATTCATACCGCAATGCATGATGGGAGCCATTAATGAGTTGTGATTGGTGGCAACAAGGATTAATTTTGAAACCACAATTGAAATACACAGGCTGATTATTGATGTCTGTTTTTCTAAATAAATGCATTTGGAAGTGATTTGATCAGAACAAATTTTTAAAATATTTTATACTATAAGAAACAATAAGAATACAATTATCATATGCTGTAGAACTACTAAACTGTTACTAATACGTTACACTAGATCATCTGAATAAGTTTCATTTTTCTGATCACAGCATATGTCAAAACATAACCAACACTATCAGATCACGCTTGTCTATGTTCATGCGACTGTTATATATCAATAACAGCAGACAAACAAAATTTGAACTTAAGTTTTAAGGATCAAGAGCCCAACTAAAGCAAACACTGATCGCCATTACGGTGACTTACAATTTTAGATTTTCTCCTTCAGCGATTCTGCTTGTGATCATCAGGTGTCTTCAATAATGCTCAATCATAACTAAATCAATCAATTAATTATCTCATTAACTTTAACACCCTTGAGTGTTAATTTAACACTCATATCGTCAATCTGGAAGCAGGTAAAGGTGATTTACTACTATTGTGTTTTCAAAGAGTGTGCGGGAATGCAGGCAAATATGACACACACACAACTTAGCGTGACTGTTCTGTTTACTTCGTCTCAAAACGTCATTGCACATAACACCGGAACATCCGGAACGTAAGTACACCATGCATCATGGGAAATGTAGTCACATAAAGCATTGCACAATATACAACATCTCCTCCCCCCTTACTCTTTGAGGTCTAACACAAGATTACAAATTAAACTGTAATATCAGTAGTCAGAAATTTTGAAATTCAACTCTCTTATGAACTTTAGAACATTCAGCTTTGTTGATTCTTATATATATACAACTACTTCCCTGGGAGTGAGGGTAGACTACCTCAAACCCTAGCTGACCCTAAGGGGATTATTCTGCCCTAAGCAGGTAGCTTCCAACTAAGAATAATCCAAGAACCGCTGGGGCGGGTGTTGCTCCCTAACTGGGTATCGGCGCCCTGTTTGGCTCCCACTTTCTGCCGGTACAACAGGTGATGCCGGTTCCTTTACTGATGGACAATTGGTGGTCTTGGTAGGCTCAGTGGTTAGTACTTCAGGAGCTGATGTACTGTTACTACTTTGGTCAGTGACACCCGCAACCTCGGAAATATCTGGAACTGCGTTTGCTCCCTTGAGCAACTGATCACTGGGCCCTATCTTGCACCCGGCGCAAATGACTTTATCCACAAACGCATGTCTCATTCCTATTTTGCACGCGCGCAAAGCGAGATTTTCCCCTCCACAGACGCACGTCGGTAAACTAGGAAATGAACTTGCGCTCCCTGGGCGGATCGGCGCAAAAAGGAGGCGTGTTTCGGCGCAAACATTCCCAGGTGCTATTTTACACTTCCAGAGCACAATTGCGCCACTGACCAGAAAAAACCTGGTCTAAAGTCAGTGGCGCGTTGCGCGTTGTTCATAATGCTATTTTAAGCGCGCATGCTTGGCCATAATATAGCGGGTACACAACGCGCAAATACTGATTCTCTCATCAACATAGATGCAGTAGTTTTTATTTTTGCAAATCATACATTATAACAAGGAAAAATATTAACACAAGAGGGAAATCATTGTGGTTTACATGAAGATGAAAAAACTGAAATACCCATTTCTTAAGGCTATTGTAGTACTAAAGGATCAGACCTGTTTGCCCAATAGTGGCAGAAACGTATAGGCTATAATGTTTAACCGACGCTGATGTGCAAGAGTTTCTCCCATCCCTATACAACGTCACTTCTGTCTTTCACTGTCCTGACAAGAACGTCGGTCTCATCGGCTGTGAACGCTCCTGGCGCGCGCCTGGTAAACCCGCCGTTATAATAACAATCCGTCATGCAACATGCGCACCTGTTCTTAAAGGGTATGTTGGATGGCGCTCGGATTGGTTTATTTCACGTTACGCCCAAACCACACCTATGAATAATGAAGCTACTTCAGACCAACCTCTTTTAGATTTGCGCCAGGCGCAAGAGGCATTTATCCCGCCGGGAAAATAGCAACAGCGCCGGGACCCGCCCACAAAGTTACTTGCGCCATGCGCTTTGACACTTGCGTTTCAGATCGTTAAAATAGGGCCCACTGTGTCTCCTCCAAGACAAATCTCCAGCAGTTTTGATCTTATATGAGACTGGACCTGTCTGGGCCTCCACCCTAGCTGGAACCCATTTCGGACCACCGCCATAGTTCCGGGCCAGCACTGGTGAGCCTATCGAGAATGTTCTGTCCTTGGCTCGCAGATTCCGTCGCTCTACCTGATTCCTCTGTTGTCTCAAGACAGTTTCTTTGAGTGTTGCTGGTTTTAGCAGCTCCAAGCTTGTTCTGAGCTCTCTATTGAACAACAAAGACGCTGGTGACACTTTGGTGGTTGCGTGCGGAGTACTGCGATAGCACAACAAAAAGCTATGAAGGCGTTGGTGAAATGTTCCCTGTCCGAGTGAAGCTTTCTAAGCATGTTTCATGGTTTGGATAAACCTTTCTGCTAAACCATTTGTTGCCGGATGGTAAGGTGATGATGTGATATGCTGCACACCGTTTGCTTGTAGAAATGTGCCCATCTCGTGAGATATAAATTGAGGGCCATTATCTGAGACAAGCTGCACTGGAGGTCCAAATCTACTGAAAATTTCTCCCAGTTTCTCAATTGTCTTTTCAGCTGAGGTAGATTTCATGATAGCCACCTCCGGCCACTTACTGTGTGCATCCACGACCACCAGTAGCATTTTGTCCTCCACTGGGCCTGCAAAATCAACATGAATGCGCAGCCATGGTTTCTCTGGATATTCCCATGGGTGCAGCGGAGCCAGTTGGGGTACATTCCGTATGCGCTGGCATGACGTACATGTTCTTGCCTTTTCCTCAATTTGGCCATCTACTCCTGGCCACCAGAAGTAACTCCTGGCAATTTCTTTCATTCTGACCATTCCGCAGTGTCCCACATGCAGCTGTTTTAGCACTTGCTTGCGCAGAGCGGAGGGAATTATCTCTCTCCTACCCCACAGCAAACAACCTGACTGCACTGAAAGTTCATGGCGTCGAGAGACATATGGTTTTAACTCCAGGTCATCGGTCTCACCTTTTCCTGTCATTACGATATCCATGACTTTCGACAGAACAGGGTCATTGCGTGTGCTCTTACAAACTTGTACAGCTGTTACTGGGGCCCTTTCCACCTGGCTGAAGTAGAAAATTTCTGCAACTTGTGCCTCCTTCATTCTGTCAGTGAGAGGCAATCTAGACAGACCGTCCGCATTTCCATGCAATTCCGCCTTCCGATACTTGATGTCATAGGTGTGAGCGGATAACAGCAAAGCCCATCTTTGCATCCTACTAGCAGCCAGAGACGGAATGCCATGGTGTGGGCCAAAAATTGCAGTGAGTGTGCGATGATCGGTCAACAACGTGAACTTCCATCCAAAAACATACTGGTAAAACTTACGAACTCCAAACACAATGCTCAACGCTTCCCGCTCAATCTGAGCATAGTTTGCTTCTGCTTTACTCAGACTCCTGGAAGCGAATGCGATCGGCCGCTCTTGACCATTTGGCATGATGTGGGACAAGACAGCTCCCACACCATATGGAGAAGCATCGCAGGCCAGTTGAATGGGAAGATCAGGGTCAAAATAAGTGAGGGCATTAGACCTTAAGAGTGTCTCCTTTGCTCTTTTGAAAGCCTCCTGGCATTCATAGGTCCACCTCCAATTTTTCTCGTGACACAACAGCTTGTGCAGGGGTTTCAGCAGCGTAGCGATGTTTGGAATGAACCGCCCATAATAATTTAGTAAACCGAGGAAAGACCGCAACTGGCTTACATTTTCGGGCTCTGGAGCATCCACAATGGCCTTAACCTTGGATGGAGATGTGTGCAAACCAGAGGCATCAATGACATGGCCTAAGTACTCGACTGAAACCTGGAAGAATTCACATTTATCTTTGCGCACCCTCAATCCGTATTCTTTCAGTCTCTCCAGGGTAGCATCCAGGTGTTGTGAGTGCGACTCTTCATCAGTGCCAGTCACTAGGATGTCGTCTAAGTAACACACCACCCCTTTAAGGCCCGCCAAAATCTGATCCATCGCTCGCTGAAAAACGGATGGGGCCGAAGTAATTCCAAATGGTAACCGCTTGTACCGAAATAGGCCCTTGTGGGTGTTGATGGTGAGAAGTTCTCTGGACTGTTCCTCAACATGCATCTGCAGGTACGCTTGGTTGAGGTCGATTTTGCTGAATTTTTGCCCTCCAGTCAGTCCAGCAAAAATATCATGGTAACACTTTACAATAAGGTTCATTAGTTAACATTAGTTAATGTGTTTACTAACATGCACTAACCATTAGCAATACATTAGTTACTGCATTTGTTCATCTTTGTTAATGTTAGTTCATGAAAATACAGCTGTATTTTCATTAATGTGAGGCAAGGGGTATTGTTCTGCTGATAACACCGGATTTACAGTGACTTTAAAATCTCCACAGATCCTTATGCCTCCATCTTTCTTTAAAACTGGAACAATGGGTGTTGCCCATTTACTCACACTGACTGGTTCCAGCACCCCTTCCTTCATGAGTTCCGCTAAGCTTGCCTCTACCTTGAGTTTTAGCGCATATGGAAGGGGCCGGGCTTTTAGAAATTTTGGCTGGCTTTCCGGCTCTACGGTCAATTTCACCTGGATTTCCTTCATGCTGCCCAACTCCTGCTTGAACACATCGTTGTGTTTCCGGAGAATCCCTTCAAGATCCAGTGATTTAGGTGTCATCATGTGTATGGCCGCCCAGTCCACCTTGAGTTGCTCCAGCCAAGAACGTCCCATCAACGAAGGATAATCACCCAAGACCACATACAATGGCAGTTTTTTCTTTTTCCCGTTGAGTTCAACTGTTACCTGCGTGAGTCCTTTCATAGTTACCGCTTCCCCAGTGTACGTCTTAAGAACCACATCAGGTGGTGCGAGTGGCAGGTGGCTCAGTATTTCGCTTGTCCGACACGAGCGACACAGCAGCACCCGTGTCAATCTCCATTTTCACAGGCTGTCCTTCCAGCAGCGCAGTGACTTTATAAGCCTTGGTTCCACCTGCAACAGTGAGCACATGCAACGGGAATTCCTCATCTGATGAGTCAGTAACATCTTTGTTTTCCTGCTCCACTGCAAACACACATTGCTTTTGCTTCCTTCTGTATACTGGTTTCTGCTGCATTTTTTCCTTCTTCCCTGTTTTATTTTTACATGCACGCTCAATGTGTCCTTTTTTCTTGCAGCTGCGGCACTCCACATCTTTAAACCAGCACGAAACGGGTGAGTGTCCCATCTTACCACAGCGAAAACATGGCCCTTTATTTTCCATCTTATACACTTTACTGTTTGAGCTGAGTTGTTGAGCTTCCTTTGCAGCCAATTCCATTGACACACTCAGCTCTATTGCTCTTTGTAGTGTCAAGTTGCTCTCTGTTAACAGTCTTTTTTGTATTCCCTCACAACGGAGTCCGCAGACTAATCTGTCCCGAAGTGTGTCATTTAGCACTTCACCAAATTCGCAGTGTTCAGCTAATTTTTTAGCGCTGCTACGAACATTGTCACGGTTTCTCCTTCCAGCTGATTCCGTCTGTGAAAACGAAACCGCTCCGCAATTACTAAGGGCTTTGGAGAGAAATGTGCTTTGAGAGTGGCCACTATTTGATCATACGTTTTCTCTCCCGGTTTTTCTGGTTGCAGGAGGTTACGCAGTAGTGCATATGTCTTTGGGCCCATCACACTTAAAAAAGTAGGTACAGCTTTCTCATCAGCGATAGCATTAGCTGCTACAAAGTACTCAAATCTTTCTGTGTAAGAGCTCCACTGCTCACTACTCTCATCAAAAGGACCAATGTTGCCAAGAATTGTTACCATTTTGTAACATTCTCTGTCCGTTTCAATAAATTCAGTCACCTATCTGAATCGTTGTCGTTCTTCCCCCTCTTCAGTCACAACGTGGATTAGCAGCAGGCTCATATCATTTCTCATTTTCGAGCGATCTCGCCGTCAATCCACTTCCTTTCCGCATTTAAAACACACACGTGGATTTACGAGATCCTCGTCGCCAATTTATTGTGTTTTCAAAGAGTGTGCGGGAATGCAGGCAAATATGACACACACACAACTTAGCGTGACTGTTCTGTTTACTTCGTCTCAAAACGTCATTGCACATAACACCGGAACATCCGGAACGTAAGTACACCATGCATCATGGGAAATGTAGTCACATAAAGCATTGCACAATATACAACAACTACTAATCAAGGAACCGGGTTTACTGATTAGATGCGCATAACAATATCGTGCGATTAATCATGCAGCCCTAATCATAACCGGCTTAAAGATTAATGGTACGTATACTAGCGACAAAGACGAATTAATGATATTAAGAAGAGGATCTAAGACCTCTGGGAGGATCTATGACCTCTGGAAGCATCTCTTTCAGTATATTAGTCGGTATAGTGTCTAGCATACAAGTTGTTCAATTTTGATGAATTAACGAGTTTGGAAAATTCTTCCTCTCCCCTCAGGGAGCCTATGTGTAACGGAGGCCAGCTAGTAGTTGCTGTGCGAGTAAACCTCTGTGCGAGTAAACCTCACTCCCCGATCTCAATAGGTGCTCTAGTGACTGATGCTAGAGGCTGCAGTCTTTAGCCTCCTTGCTAGAGTGCCTGATTCTCATGCCGGAGACCCGGATTTGAGGCCCGCTCGGAGCGGGTCGAGTTGGACCCGGGTGTGAGGGGTTACATTGGTGCCGTGACCCGGATGAGAGTGAGGTTTAGGGGGGTGAGTGTCACTGAGGTCAGCTAGTAGTTGCTGTGCAAGTAAACCTCACTCCCCGATCTCAATAGGCACTCTAGTGACAGACGCTAGAGGCTGCAGTCTTTAGCCTCCTTGTTGGACCCGGGTGTTAGGGGTTACATATGCACTCCCTGATGCGATACTGTAGTAGACAGTTGCATAGTTATAATTTTGTCCCTGATATTATCAATCTTTTAAGTGAAGAAATCCAATAAGTCCTTTAATGAATACTTCCTGAACTTCAGCCAGCTTCTTGTTTCCTGTCCGTTATTATTGGACACATTGATTAATTCAGGTGTGTTTGATTATTGTTGCCGTGACTACTGAGGTCAAGCACACCTGAATTAATCAAATTGTCCAATAATGATAGACAGGAAACAAGGAGCTGGCTGAAGTTCAGGAAGTAGTGCAGTTGTGCATAGAGTCCATAGTAGCTTTAATAAGAATCAATTTATTCAGTGAAGTCTCTGTGGTGTAATCTATATTACATATTACCACTAGAGGGCAACACGGGCATGTATGGATAGAGTGCGTCTGGAGCCGAGAGAGAAGAGGTGCGCGACGCAATGTTGTTGTTCAAGCCTGTTAATAAAGCAGCTCGGTGAACGCTCAAAGCATCAGTCTTTATTTGTAAAAGAACCCAACACAACATGGTGTCAGAAGTGGCTGAGCTTTGAGAAAGAAGTCAGCTTTGCGCCCGGCTAGTGATTATGAGCGAGGACGAACAAGAGAGCGGTGCCTCAGCAGCGGCGACAGGTCCGGTAATGGCGGCGGCAACCTTCACCATTAAACCACCGGAGCCGTTTGATTTCGCAAAGCCTCAAGAGTGGGAAAGGTGGAGTAGACGGTTCGAGCGTTTTAGACTGGCAAGTAACCTGAATAGCTCTTCAGAAGCAAACCAAGTCAATACTCTGGTTTATTGCATGGGAGACGAGGCTGACGACGTGCTAAGGGGGCTCGAGCTAACGGCCATGCAGCGTCAGCAATACAGTGCAGTCAAAACAGCTTTCGACAGACATTTTGTCCCAAGAAAGAACGTGATTTATGAGAGGGCAAAATTCAATAAGAGAGTGCAACAGCCATCAGAACCCGTGGATGCATTTATTACAGCTCTTTATGCACTAGCAGAAAACTGTGAGTACGGTGCTCTTCATGATGATCTTTTGAGAGATAGGCTTGTAGTGGGTCTTAAAGATTCGTCTCTGTCAGAAAGAATGCAGCTTGACAAAGATCTTACCCTAGCTAAAGCTATCACTATGGCAAGACAATCTGAAGAAATAAAGAGACAGCAAACTGACTTGAGGGGCGAAGCTTTCGCTAGCAAAACAGCTATGGATGCAGTACAAGTTAGAAAAGCCAAGCAGAACAAGTTCAAAGCCAAAGAGCAAAAACAGTTTAAGCCTCTGAAGTTTCAGCAGACCAAACATGACAGTAAAGCATGTTCTAAGTGTGGCAAAGCACCCGCGCACGCAGCAGCACAATGCCCAGCGAAAAATGCTGAATGTCATAACTGTGGAAAACGCGGTCACTATGGTAGGGTCTGTAAGTCCAGCACATCTGTGAACGAGGTTGCGGACAGTGCAGCTGGACTTTTTCTGGGTGAGGTGGATTCGGGAGAAGACCCATGGCTGGCAGACATAAATGTGGGCGGACACCAAGTGACCTTCAAGTTAGACTCCGGAGCTGATGTGTCTGCTATTTCTGAACAAACATTCGTGAGCTCCATACTCAAAGACAAAACATTGGACAAGGCAGAAAGACCACTTTATGGACCGGGTGGGGCTGCGTTAACTGTTTTGGGGTCTACGACAGAGACTATTGTGTATGGGGACAGGAGCACTACGGAGAAGATTTATGTAGTCCGAAACCTCCGTGTAGCACTACTGAGTAGAACAGCTTCGGTGAGGCTGAAGCTTATCGCCAGAGTCGATACTATAAACGAAGAGACTGTGAACAAAACATACCCCAAGTTATGCGTAGGACTGGGGCGGGTACAAAAGCCATACACCATAAAACTGAAACCTGGGGCAAAGCCCTTTTCGCTGAAAGTGCCAAGGCGCGTGCCACTGCCGCTCATGGGCAAAGTTAAAGAAGAGTTGGACAGAATGGAAAGGTTGGGAGTTATTAGTCGTGTGGATGAGCCGACAGACTGGTGCTGTGGCATGGTGGTAGCTCCCAAAAAGGATAAAGAGAAGGTGCGTATCTGTGTGGACATGACACCTTTAAATGAGTCTGTGTGTCGTGAAAGATACATACTTCCTTCTGTTGACCAAACACTAGGCATGCTCACCGGGGCTCAGTATTTTTCTAAACTTGACGCGAATATGGGGTTTTGGCAAATACCACTATCCAAAGAGTCGGCACTCCTCACCACCTTCATTACGCCATTTGGAAGGTACCATTTCAACCGTTTACCATTTGGTATCTCCAGCGCACCCGAACATTTCCAAAACATGATGGTGACAGAGGTTACAGCGGATCTCGAGGGAGTCGTCTGTCACATGGACGACATCCTGGTCTGGGGATCGACCATAGACGAGCATGACGCAAGACTACATGCTGTCCTGCAGCGGGCAGAGAAAGCTGGTGTTACATTGAACATGTCGAAATGTGAGTTTACCAAACGGAAAGTCAAATTCCTTGGATTCATCGTTTCAGCAGATGGAATGAGTCCTGATCCGGACAAAACCCAGGCTGTTCAGGACATGAAGGAGCCAAGCAATGTGAGTGAGCTCCGGAGTTTTCTCGGTATGGTAAACCAACTGGGGAAGTTTATTGCAAATCTTTCTGAAAAGGATAAACCACTGAGAGACTTACTTTCAACAAAGAATATGTGGTACTGGGGACACGACCAGCAAAAGGCGTTCCACAACCTTAAACAGGAACTGTCCTCTCCTCCTGTGTTACAGCTCTACAACCCGAATAAGCCTCAGAAAATCTCCGCGGATGCCTCTTCATTCGGCTTGGGGGCAGTCATGCTGCAGAAAGAGGGAGATTTGTGGTCACCAGTTGCTTATGCTTCCCGATCATTAACACCTACGGAGCAACGCTACGCGCAGGTGGAAAAAGAAGCGCTGGCTCTCACGTGGGCCTGTGAGAGGTTTAATGACTTTATCCTAGGCCTTCACTTCGAACTCGAAACTGACCACAAGCCACTAGTGAGTCTTCTGGGAGGACAAGCTTTGGATGCGCTTCCGCCGCGGATACAGAGATTCCGAATGCGCTTAATGAGGTACTCATACACGATAAAGCACATCCCAGGCAAAAGTCTCACCACAGCTGACACACTCTCACGCTTACCGCTTACAAACAGTGTTACTGACGCTGATACAGAGCTTATGGAGGACACTAATATTTACCTTGAATCTGTGCTAGAGGGTCTTCCTACCAGCAGTAAATATCTGGCAAATCTTCAAGAGCAGCTGATGTCTGACAGCGTCTGTTCCCAAGTCATAAGGTACTGTGCAGAAGGCTGGCCGGATCGTAACCAGCTACAAGGAGCGGTGAAGCACTACTGGCCTGAGAGAGCTGTTCTGAGTGTGCACAACGGACTACTACTTAGGGGCACAAGGTTAGTTATTCCTGCTAACATGAGAAACTCAGTTTTGGACAAAATACACGAGGGTCACCAGGGTGTGGTTAAGTGCAGAGAGTGTGCCCGTCAGGCTGTGTGGTGGCCAGGTTTAAGCAACCAGATCAGTGAACTTGTCCTCAAATGCAGACAGTGCATACAGGAAAGAGTTAATGCGAGAGAGCCGTTAATGCCCACAGATTTACCTGAAAGGCCATGGCAGAAGTTAGGTGCTGATTTGTTCACTCTGAAAGATAAAAACTACCTGTTAGTAGTGGACTATTTCTCTAGATATGTAGAGATCGCTCAGCTCAGCCTAACTCGCTCTGCCAATGTCATTGTGCATTTGAAATCAATATTTGCACGTCACGGAATACCAGAGATACTGATCACGGACAACGGCCCGCAGTTTGCATGTCAGGAAATGAAAGACTTTGCAAGTGATTACTGTTTTGAGCATGTGACCAGTAGTCCCAGGTACCCACAAAGCAACAGTGAGGCGGAGAGAGCTGTCCAAACGGTTAAAAATCTCCTCAAGAAAGCGAGTGATCCGTACAAAGCTTTGTTAGCTTATAGGACCACAGCGCTGGCAAATGGCTACAGCCCTGCACAGCTACTCATGGGGCGTCGACTTCGTACCACCCTGCCGATGCTACCAGAGGCCTTACAGCCTTGTGTGCCAAATCTTCGACAACTTCGTCATGTGGAGAGGGAGAGTAGGGAGAGACAGACCGAAGGTTTCAACAAAAGACACAGAACAAGAGATCTGGATAAACTGATACCCGGAAATCCTGTTTGGATTGCAAATGCAAGAGCAACAGGAACAGTGACATCTGTCCACCCAACTCCACGGTCCTATGTCATCAGCACACCGCAGGGAACTATCAGAAGAAACCGCAGTCATCTTGTGCCTTTGCCAATTTCAGAGACTCATACCGAATCATAACCGATCCAGTCTAATGAAAAAGACAATCCTGCAGAGATACTTTCTGAGCCACAAGCACATCAAGCACCAGATGTTGTTCGAACCAGGTCTGGTAGAGAAGTGGTAAAACCAAAAAGACTGGATCTGTAAACGAATGCATTAACATTTCTGTTATGCTTTTGAATAAGTTCTGAATATGCCTTAAACTAATATGAGTTTTTGCATAGAAACTGTTCTAATGTTTCAATAACTGTTTGATTAGGGGAAAAGAAAATGCTGATGGTTTGAGTTACAGTAAAGAGTAATTAACTTAATTTCAGTAAGGGGGATGTGGTGTAATCTATATTACATATTACCACTAGAGGGCAACACGGGCATGTATGGATAGAGTGCGTCTGGAGCCGAGAGAGAAGAGGTGCGCGACGCAATGTTGTTGTTCAAGCCTGTTAATAAAGCAGCTCGGTGAACGCTCAAAGCATCAGTCTTTATTTGTAAAAGAACCCAACACAACAGTCTCTGTAGTGTTTTAATTTCATATTTGTTTAATTTAATTACTTTCTTCAATGCTACTGCTAAATACACAAAAAATAAAATTACAAAAAATAAAGCACTATTTATTTAATTTGAATATTAATTTGTGTAATGTTTATCTTGTCTTATTTTTTTAATAACAAAGAAAATAATGACAAAGATTTTTATCTTCGCCACTGGCCTAAATGGCTAAAAGGCTTTGTTTTTAACATAAGGACATTAGTTTGGCTGTAATGAACAGCCACTTGCAAAATATTAAAACCAACTTGACAAAGAATCGTGATAAAAAAATCAACCCTGTATCACACGAAATACATTCTGAGGAAACTATTTTGCAAATCTAAAACAGACTTTAGTTTTAGTAGAGTATGGATTAGCCTAGATAATGTATTAGCTTAGAGAAATAGTGATTTCAATTGGGGGAAAACAGTTCAGAGATACTAAGCTATACTAAGCAGAGCTACTAAGCTACTCTGTTAGCTTGGTCCTGTCTTGCATCATATTTTTAATGTTAAAGTCTAAGTCGTGTTATATACATTAGTACATCCCGGTACAATGCAATTTAGCACCATTTCGATGGAAATTTATCATATAGCTCACGATGCATCAAAGCAAGCCTAGTTGTATCCATTTTTGGATTCTGCTGTCTGTAACCGGTAGGCGTGGTTTGGGAGTGGCCTGTAAGGGCAGCAAAGCAATTGCATTCTGGGAGTTGAAGTCTTTCAGCCACATGAGTAAAAAATACATTTTCTGCATTTTCTCAGTCTACAAAGCTTCAATTTCAAAAATAATTACACATTTCTATTATATAAATGACCAATATTAAATACACCTTCATCTTCCCAGAGGTGAAGTATCCCTTTAAGGTAACATAAGCCTTTACTTAATCTACTCGAGAAAATCATTTTTGAGAAAACAATTCAATTGCAACAATCTATTATTAGGCATTAAATGATGTGAAATAAAGAGTAAAAGATGAACTTACAATAAGAATTAATACAATACTGAGGTGATTGACTCTTGGGTGGGGATGCTAATTTTGCAAGAGAGAGTTCAAATGTTAATTACCAGAAAATTCCTTTGTTTTCTCAGTAAGTGGCCCTTTCTGAGTCCAGATAGTCTGTTTTTTTAATGCTATATGTAAAACAGGACAGAAAGGTTGCAGAACTGCTTGCAGGAACATTAAAATATACAGGTAGAACATTAACATAGATTTTTTTTTCATTTCAGTCTTTTCAAATGCAAAGAGGAACATTTGGAGATCGAGGGCGCTGGCACACTGCTATGCAGCATACAACCATCTTTCAGTATGAAGGACAATCATATTATATTGAAGTGGAACAGATTCACACTAGCTTAATCATATTAAAGGTGGTTTGTGCTGCATATTCAATTTGTGCTCAGTAAATAAACTGCTATGCTGTTTGAATATGCTAAATTAAAACATTTGCCTGTTGTTTTTGCTTAAAGGAATAGTTAATCTGTCCAGATAGCACAGGTACATCTGTAAACTGTCTGCTAAAGATCTATTCCGGAAAGCATTTGCTGTGTAAAAACGTCTGATATATGTCTTTTAAATCTTAAACATCATAGACATCTTCTAAATGTCTATATGACATCTAATAGGAAACGTCCTAAAGACGTATTGCAGATGAGCACTCCAAAAAAATACATCTTGCACAGATGTAATGCAGACATCAAATAGACATCTCCAAGATGTACTTGTGCTATCATTACTTACCTCATGTCATCCCAAACCCACAAGACTTTCGTTCATTATCTTCGGAACACAAATGAAGATCTTTTGATGAAATCTGAGAGCTTTCTGTCTCTCCTTTGACAGCTCTGCAACTGAATAAAAGGAAATATATGTGAATAAAAGCCTAAATTCAATATTTTCATCAGATAAATCATTCAATTCATATAGATTAGTTTTACGATCTCGTATGAACGCTTTAAAGCTTCAAAAGGTTAGTTGTGTAGCTGTCAATGAAGGGCCAGAAAGCTCTCAGATATCATCAAAAAGATCTTCATTTGTGTTCAGAAGATGAACAAAAGTCTTACGGGTTTGGAACTATATGAGGGTGAGTAATTAATGACAGATTTTTTTATTTTTTGGTTGAACTATTCCTTTACGTGGTCATTCTTTAATCATTACACCTGTAACCAATTTTGCGCAATATTAAAGGTATAGTTTGCTCCTTTTTTCAGAATGACTGTGACAACAGTCGAGGCACAGATTTCAGTTTTAAAAAGAAGATGCTTTCTACTGCTGGTAAAGATCGGACAGAGCGACAGAACGCCGTTAATGGAAAACGGGACAGCGGGAAAAATGGACACAGTGAAGATGGACAAAAATTACTGACCACTTGATGGCATTTCTGAAAGACTGAATACAATTATGCTGCAGGTGCCATTATTTATGTCAAACGTTGCTTTGGCTTTCATGATTGCTATAGTAATAAAAGACATCTGACATTGAGACCTGCTCTAACATAACTCAATAGCAATGTCTAATTCATGAATGAACACAGTTATTCTGACTATGAGCCAATTCGGTTGAACCGTTTCACAAATCACACTGAATGATGTTTGAATGTAGCCTGGTCCTACCAGACTCTCGTAAACATTGCATTTGTAGAGAATCTGGTGTCTCCACTCTCCACTGACATTATATGCAAACTGAATTATGGATGATAAGGCAGACATTTTCAATACATAGTTGAGCTAGAGGCTCAACATCATATCTGACCTGGGTCCTGCTGCATTTGCGTGCTGCGAGGTAGCAAAGAATTCTGGCCCAGATTTGGCATGTGTCTGGCAAAGATGGCACTGGATTTAAGACGGCACCCAAGACATGGGCCAGATGTCAAATGGAGTATTTGGCCCAGATGTTAAATATAGATATGTGGGACATACGCATATGGTCAATCTTGAGCCACATTTAAAATACTTTTAAAATGTTTTGAGTAAAATCCCAATGTTTTCCCATACAGAAAAGTCATATATTCACATATATGTTAAACACTGTAAAATATATTTTACAGTGAACATGTTAACATGTTATTTAACAAAAATATATTTTCAAAATGTATTTCAATATATTTTACAGTGTTTCACATATTTGTGAATATATGAATTTTCTGTATGGGAAAACATTCTTTTGGGCCATGGCTGTATGGGAAAACAAACAGAATATGGGCCATGTTTAAATGTATTATTTGGCTCACACGTAAAATATAGAAATATGGCCCACATATGTCTGGCCAGACTTATCCCACGGTTAAAATGTAATTTCAGATATTTTATAATTGATAATATTATCATAAACACAGCTGTTTCCCCTATTCCTGTTTGCAGCATTGCTCTCTATTAACAAGGTTTAATTAATAATAATTTAAATTATGAAACACCATAAATTTTAAATATACAATATAAGTTTAATTGTTTGATTGTCTCATTTCATGCACAAGAATGTCAATCGTTTCTTCTTTCTTACAACGTCCTAAATAATATGGCAAAATAAATAAAAAAAAAATTAAAAGTTTTACCAATCAGGTCGCATCAGAGCCCGTCTAACGGAGAGCCTTGGCACTTCCTATTAGCGCCATTGTGTATCATCCTGGTTGCAGTTCCATTAGAATTCCACTGGAGTTGATCGCGGGCGAGAGCAGAATGAATGGGAGTCTATGGGGCTAGACGGCTAAAAGTGTCTCTTTCACCTGCGTGTCGTTAAATTAACATAGCTTTTATTGTTGATTCCGCAAGTTCAATATAGATTATAGGCCAAAAGTCGAATGAACGAGTACTTATGTCCTTTTGATTTCTTACAGGTTAGGCCGTTGTTGGCCGGAACACGCTAGCATTCTGCTATTGTGTGACTTCATCACATTTTTGAACGGATTTTTAGAACAGATAAGTGAAAAAAAAGAACAGATAAGTGAACTTGAAAATGCAATTTTCGGCTGAGTGTATTTTCATAGCCCTCCCTTTTGAATGCAACTTCCAAATTACTTGACAAAAAATTACATCCTGAGAAAAGTAGATGTCTGGGGGTGAAACCCCATTGACTCCCATTAATTCTGCACTCGACCGCGAGCGCCCCCGCATGGACAAAGACGTGTTACTGCAGCCAGTCCAGAACCAGGAAGTAACCAGCGCCCAGAAAGCGCGCCTAAACCGCAATGATTCATGGGTTTGTAGTTTTTATATATTGACACTTCCGGATACAGCGCTGCCGAAGTTTGAACCAACATAGACAGGAGTTTGAAGTTGGGCACGCACTGATGCACTTGACTGTGTAAAATAATGTGACTGACACAGAGCTTCAGTACCGAGCCTTGCTCTTGTTTTTTTATTTTCTGCACATGCGAAGTAGGTGTGGTTACTTCAACAAATACGGAGGCCGAAGCACCTCCTAACAAAGCATTGCCAAATTAACAATACATTACATCTCCCCCTTAAGAATAAAGCAATACTCAAGCTAACTTGAATCACTTTGAACATATGGAGATATCACAAATATTAAACATAACTTTTTTTTCTTTTCCTTTTGGAATATAGCTTAGAACGAGCACATCCACATTAAACAAACAATTACAACACCATGAGTAACTAGGAAGGAGAGGTTACTAGCACATCACTTCCAAAAGGCGTCTTTACCACGCCTCTCCCTGACTACAAGCAAAGCCTGTCTGGAGGTTTCACAACTCTTCCCCGCCTTGTAGTGTACTGCCCAGTTGGCAGCGTCTGCTTAGCAGTCCCTATTTCTGTAGGCGGTGACTGGGAGGAAGCAGGACGATCCACCGACTTTGACTCCTCAACACTTTCTGGCTCTGCTATTTCTGTTCATTGATCCTCACACAGCCTGTGACGAGACTCATTGGCAGCTGCTGTGCTCTTGCGAAGATGTTGAATGTTGCGATGATACTCTCCATTTCCACAGTCCACAAAATAAGATCTTGGGGCACCATGAGCTTTCACTACAACTCCAGGGGACCACTTGTGACTGCCAGGGTGTGGTTGTACCCTTACTTCATCTCCTGGCTTCAGTGCTGCACGAGGGCCACTTGCTCTCTTGCTATCGTAGTAAAACTTCTGAACATGTTTGCTTTCGTCCAGCCGCCGTTTAACTTCAAGAGGGTCGTACGGTGATGGCATAAGCAACAGACGAGCAGCAGGCAGGTTATTACGGGTCCGTCTGCCCATGAGCAGTTGAGCTGGTGACAGGCCTACTGGCTCTATTGGCGTTGTTCTGTAGTCAAGCAGTGCAAGGTGTTTTTCTTTAGCCTTGGACCAAAGTCTCTTCACAGTCTGAACAGCACGCTCAGCTTCACAATTGGAGTGTGGCGTGTGTGGTGACGATGTCTTGTGCAAGATTCCATAATTTTGGCAGAACTCCTTGAACACACCCACTGCATACTGTGGACCATTTTCTGTTCGAAGGATGTTGGGGATGCCATGTCTGCTGAACTGAGCCTTAAGCTTTTCTACAACAGCACGACTATTTATATCTTTCAACTTGTCCACTTCGATGAATTTTGAGTAGTAATCTACCAGCAAAACTTAATGGCTTCCTTCAAACTCGAACAGGTCAGATGCTACCTCTTCAAACGGAAGACCAGGTGTTTCTATTGGCATGAGTGGTTGCCTAGGCAGTCG
Organism: Cyprinella venusta; assembly: GCA_038021265.1. Classification (NCBI taxonomy): domain Eukaryota; kingdom Metazoa; phylum Chordata; class Actinopteri; order Cypriniformes; family Leuciscidae; genus Cyprinella; species Cyprinella venusta. The sequence goes on along the minus strand of CM075877.1, from coordinate 9,508,738 downwards.
GTTCTGTAATTCTGCACACTTGCCACAGTTCTTTACCATTTGTTCGATTTCAGAGCTCATGCCTGGCCAGTACAGGACCTCACGACCTCTCTGCTTACTCTTCACTATTCCTAAGTGTGACTGATGTATAAGCTTCAGCATGTTGTCTCTCATCGAAGGGGGTACCACTATACGCAAGCCCTTATAGACAACACCATCCGTAACGACTAGCTGGCTTCGAGAGTCCCAAAATGGTCGAACTTCGATAGCCGCCTCACGCCTGCGATCTGGCCAGCCTTGTTGGATTGTTTGCTGCAGGCTGCTGAGCTTCTTCTTTGTGCAGTTCTGGAGCTCTGCGTATTTTTGCTCACTGACTGAAACAAAGTTGAGCATTGAGATACATTCGAAGCCCTCCATTTCTGGTTTGTTGTCCGGCAGGAAAGCTCTAGACAGTGTGTCAGGCAGTTCCATGTCCTTTCCTCGTCTGTACTTAACAGTCAGATCATACCACTGCAGATGAAGACGCATTCACTGTATGCGCATTGGGGTTGAGAGCAGTGGCTTTCTGAAGATGTCTTCCAGCAGCTTATGGTCATTGTACACTGTGACGTGGTTTCCGAATATATAATTGTGGAACTTGACACAAGCATGAACAATTGAGAGCATCTCTTTCTCAATTTGTGCATAGCACGTTTCTGTATCTGTCAGTGACCTGGATGAGAAAGCAACTGGATGACTCTCCTGCAGCAGGATGGCACCGAGGCCATTACCATCCTTGACACCATCCTTGTCTGGTGGTTTTGGCATAGACTTAACAGCTTCTACCTTCGCTGGGTCAGCCCTCAGACCATCTGATGTTATCAGGTGACCCAGGTAGGGCATAGAAGATTTCCTGATGTGGCATTTATCGAAGTTGAGACTCAGATTGTAGCTTGATGCTCTCTGAACTACTTGATGAAGGATCTCATCATGTTCCTTTACAGAGGGTGCTGCAATGAGAATGTCATCCATGACAATGATTGCCCCGCTGATGCCCTCGAGCATTTCATCCATAACGCGCTGGAAAATTTCCGGTGAGCATTTCAGGCCGAAAGGAAGTCTAAGCCACCTAAATCTACCTATAGACCATTTCAAAAGATGTAAACAACACTGGCCCAGAAGCACTTCCTGTTTCAGTTTGTAACTGTTTTCTTTATTTCACATGTAAAGAAAACTTCTTAAAGGTGTTTGTTTAACTTTTTGATTCAGTTTTAAATGTTCTGTTGGTTGTATTTTATCCCAGCTTTAATGTAGTGTTAAAAAACTGAAACAGGAAGTGCTTCTGGACCAGTGTTGTTTACATCTTTTGAAATGGTCTATAGGTGTATTAAAGGTGGTCAGGAGTGATGATGCTTCATCTCGTTCTATTTGTAGAAATCCAGATTTAGCGTCCAACACTGAAAACACTTTAGCATCAGGCATTGCAGAGACAATCTCTTCGATGGTGCGCATCGGGTAATGTTCTCTTTTTATGACCTTATTCAGGTCACTCGGGTCAATGCAGATCCTTATCTTGCCATTACGCATCGCTGCTACCATCGAACTCACCCACTCAGTTGGTTGATTGACTTTTGTGATGAATCCATCTTTAACCATCTCTTGCAGCTTCTCTATTATCCTTTCTTTTAGTGCAGCTGGTTGACGGCGGACAGGATGGACAACACCTTTTGCATCAGGATCGATCTTAATTGTGTATTTGCCCGGCAAGGTTCCAGTAGTGCGAGTCAGCTCTGGATAATCATCTAGCCCAGCTGGTACATTTTGTCTCGCTGACCTCTGACCTGAATGCAACTTTTTATTTTCTTTCATTGCAGGCTGTAGTGCATCAAGTCGCATAACTAAGCCTAAGGCTTCTGCTGTTGCTCCACTGAGCACATTTTCTTGAGAAATGTCCACAATCTCAAATTCTGCTGGTATCTCGGTATTCTTGTAATTAATCAGAAGATCAACTGCAGCTATCGGCCTTAACTTGTGATTCGAGTAAGACTTTAGCACTCGATTGGAACATTTAAGCTCACCGTTGTGTGGAAGTGTCTGGTAATTGTTTAAAGTCAGAGTGTTACATTTAGCACCAGTATCAATTCTGAATGGTACTTTTTTAGACAGAATTTCAGTTTCTGTTGTCCACTTATCATCACTCTGCTCCTCTGTTTGTGTAGCATTTATGCTCAGCATCTCTTCATCCTCTGTTTCTGATTGCAGTTGCACACTGACTGTGTTCACTGATCTTTTGTGACACACTGCCACCCAGTGGTTAGGTTTGTGGCAGTATGAGCAGACAGAGCCTTTTGCTGGACATTTTCCTTGATTCCACTTGTGCTGTGAGTCTTTGCCGCAGCTTGTACAGTTTTTTGGACGGATTGCATGCGTTTCTTTTTGCACATGTTTTTTTCTGATACTTCTGATTAGTTTCCTTGTTTGCAGTTTGGTATTTTGTTTTCACCTTTACTGCTTGAACTTGAGATTCTTCCTCTCTGACAATTCTAATTTGCTTCTGTGACAGTTCAAATTGCTGGGCGATTTCGATTGCTTTTGGTAGTGTTAAATCTTCCCCTTTGTCCAACAGTCTCTCTTGGACGCGCTTTTCTTTGACACCCGCAATTATCGCATCGATCAACATATTATCCGGATCGGCATACTCACAATCCATGTGCAGTAGTTTCAAATCCTTCACAAAGTGATCAAAACTTTCTGAGACTCCTTGCTTTCTTTGTTTATAACGATGCCTGGCTATTCTCTTGTTTTTTCTCGGCCTTACATAGTTGGCAAATTTGTTCAGAACTGTGGTCGGGTCATCTTTCTCACCTTCGCCCCATTTCAGAGTCTTGTATATCTCTCTGCCTTGCTCGCCGAACCATGTGCCAAGCCAGCCTGCACGCTGCTTCGCTGTTTGCTCAGATAGCGGGCCGTCAAAAACGAATGTGACTTGGCTCCGGAATCTTTCAAACTCTTGGTACAAATCTGGAGCATCCCAGTCGATCTTAGGGTGATCAAACTGTGATAATGCCATTTTTACTCATCTGTGCCTGACAGACTTCTGACACCATGTAAAATAATGCGACTGACACAGAGCTTCAGTACCGAGCCTTGCTCTTGTTTCTTTATTTTCTGCACATGCGAAGTAGGTGTGGTTACTTCAAAAAATACGGAGGCCGAAGCACCTCCTAACAAAGCATTGCCAAATTAACAATACATTACAGACTGCAGTTCACGAACGGTTGCAGACTTCTCACCTCACCCTTACGAAACAAAAATATATTACAATATATTGGAATATACCATGTGATATATTAGGCAATATATTCCCATATATAGGATTTAATATTTATATTGTCCAATATATTGCAATATATGCATAGTCCATAAATGTATATTGATACATATATTGCAATCAAGACCAAAAAGAGCACTATATTTTTTACATATAATTTGTCTTTTTAAAGTTTGTCTTTATATGCTTTAATATATTGCAATATATGTGCTATATATATATATATGAAATTATATGGAAATATATAAATAAAATATATGTATAGATATGCGTTTCATATATTGTGGAATATATTTTAAATATATTTAAAATTGTATAGAAATATATAAATAAAATATATGTATAGATATGTGTTCAAACTTCAATATATTGTGGAATATATTTTAAATACATGTGTAATGACTCACGGTACACAGAGGAATCCATTTGCAGCTTTATTAAACAATGTCGTACAGGCAGGGTCAAAACGGGCAAACAGAGCAATGCAGACAAGACGATAGGGAAATCCAGATAACAGGCTGAGTTCGGGGCAGGCAGCAGTAATCACAGTCCAAAGACAGTCCAAGATCAGGCCAGGCAGATATCACTCGTAGAATAGTCAAACAGTCCAAAGTCGAAAACCAGAAAACCAGAAACAGGGAATAAACGCTCAGAGATGATCACCGGGGCAAATCAAGACTTCGCACTGGTGTGGTGTGTGGACGTGGCTTTTATGTGTGTGTGTGTTAATGGCGTGCAGGTGTGTGACGCAATCAGTCCCAGGTACGAGGCATGATGGGAATTTGAGTTTAACGCCAATGATCAATACTCGGGTGAAGGCTCCCTCTGGTGGCGGAGAGGAGACAGAACGGGAGCTTCCACTGTAACAGAGCCCCCCCCCCTGTGAGCGGCTCCTGACGCGAGGAGGCAATTGACGTCGGGGTCTCCTACGAGGTCTCCCACGAGGTCTGGGGGCCGGTTTCTCCGGGTGTGTCCTATGAAACTCTTCCGTGAGAGTGGGGTCCAGGATATCTCTCGCATTGACCCAGGACTGTTCCTCCGGACCGTAACCCTCCCAATCGACCAGATACTGGAGAACGTTACCCCGACGTCTGGAGTCAAGCAACTGGTGCACACGGTACGCCTCCTCGCCATCGACCAGGATGGGTGGAGGACTCTGAGAAGTGGATCCCTCTTCCGCTTCTCCTCTCGGGCCACCAGCGGGTTTCAGCAGAGACACATGAAAAGTGGGAGAAATACGGTAATTTGCGGGCAGGTCTAAACGGAAAGATACTGGAGAAAGTTGCTTAATAATTTGAAAGGGACCAACATACCTGGGACTGAGTTTGCGACATGGAAGTCTGAGTCGAAGATCTCTGGTGGATAGCCAAACCCATTGACCGATCTGGTATTCTGGAGCGGGGCGTCGGTGACGATTGGCCTGCTGTTCTTGGCGTCTTACGGCGTTTCTTAGGTGTGTGTGTGCCTGATCCCAGACCTCCTCGCTCTTGTGTAGCCATTCTGTGACCGATGGGAGTTCTGTGGGTTCGCCCGACCAGGGGAAGAGAGGAGGTTGAAAACCAAGAATGCATTTAAACGGAGTGATGCCAGTGGATGGTTTGACCAGGGAGTTTTGGGCGTACTCGGCCCAGAACAAATATCTGCTCCATTCATGTTGGTGTTGTTGACAATAGGTTCGCAGATAACGGATAACATCTTGATTCAGACGCTCTGTCTGTCCATTCGACTGTGGATGATAACCTGAAGTGAGACTGATATTGACGTTGAGATTCTTGAAGAAAGCGGACCACACTCGTGACGTGAACTGGGGTCCCCTGTCCGACACAATGTCCTCTGGTAGTCCATAAAATCTAAAGACTTGGTTGCACAGGATCTCGGCTGTTTCAAAGGCAGTGGGGAGTTTAGTGAGAGGAATAAGACGACATGCTTTCGAGAATCGGTCCACAATGGTGAAAATGGTGGTGTGACCCTGAGAGTTGGGAAGATCTGTAATAAAGTCGACTGCAATGTGAGACCATGGGCGTTGAGGAGTGGGTAGTGGACAGAGTAAACCAGCGGGTAGTTTTCGGGGTGTTTTCGAGGTCTGACAGTAGGAACAGTTCTGGACGTGACGGATGGTGTCGGAGGAGAGCGTGGGCCACCAGAATCGGTTTTGCAGAAGTTGGATTGTGGCATTGATTCCAGGATGACCAGAGCTGGGGTTTGAGAGTGGACTTGATCGATGAGACGCGGACGTAATGTTTCAGGTACAAATAAGAGATCGGCTGGGCATTCGGCTGGAACGGGTGATTGTAGGTTAGTTTGTTGGATCTCAGTCATGATATCCCATTGGACAGGGGCCACTAGCAGTTTGTCGTCTAGTATGTTTCCGGGGTTGACATCCTGGGTGACTTCTTCAGTTTGTCGGGATAGAGCATCAGCTTTGGTGTTTTTGGTACCAGGACGATATGTGACGGCGAAATTAAATCTGGTGAAGAACAGGGCCCATCTGGCTTGGCGTGGATTAAGGCGTTTAGCAGATCTGAGATATTCCAGGTTCTTGTGGTCAGTGAGAATGATGAATGGCTCTGTTGCTCCCTCTAGCCAGTGTCGCCACTCCTCCAAAACCAACTTCATGGCTAGTAATTCGCGATTTCCCACATCGTAGTTACGTTCTGCAGGCGACAGCTTGCGAGAAAAGAAAGCACAGGGGAACATTTTGGCTGGATCTCCCTGATGCTGTGATAATATGGCCCCTACCCCTGTATTTGAAGCATCAACTTCAACAATGAATTGTCGTTCAGGATCCGGATGACGTAAAATGGGTGCAGTTGTGAATCGTGTCTTCAGATCTTGGAAGGCTTGCTGTGCTTCGGGGTTCCATGAAAGACGATGGCTGTGACGTTTGGTGAGGGCAGTCAAGGGAGCGGCGATGAGGCTGAAGTTACGGATGAATCTCCGGTAGAAATTGGCAAATCCCAGGAATCTCTGCAGTTCTTTTACGGTTTGCGGTAATGGCCAGTCGACTACCCCCTTTACCTTTCTCTCATCCATGGCAACGCCCTCTGGACTGATGATGTAACCCAGGAAGGAGATGCTTGTTTGATGGAATTCACATTTCTCCCTCTTTGCGTACAGATGAAACTGGATCAGGCGTTGTAGGACTGTACGGACGTGTTGAATGTGCTCTTCGAGTGAATTAGAGTAAATCAGGATGTTGTCAATGTACACAATTACCCATTTATCCAGCATATCACGAAACACGTCATTCATGAAAGCCTGGAAGACAGAAGGACTGTTGGACAAGCCGAAAGGCATGACAAGATACTCATAGTGCCCACTAGTGGTGGAAAAGGCAGTCTTCCACTCATCACCCTCTAGTATGCGGATTAAGTTGTAAGCATTGCGTAGATCGAGCTTGGTATAGTATCTGGCCTGACGGAGCTGTTCCAGTGCAGCTGGAACCAGAGGTAAAGGGTAGCGATATTTTACGGTGATATAATTTAAGCCTCGATAATCAATGCAGGGTCGGAGTCCTCCATCCTTCTTCTTCACGAAGAAGAATCCGGCGGATGCTGGTGAGGTTGAAGGACGAATGAAGCCTTTAGCGAGTTCTTCCTCAATGTACTGTTTCATAGCGTCAGATTCAGGCTTTGACAGGGGGAAAATTCTTCCTTTAGGAGGCGTTGTACCAGAGATTAATTCTATAGCGCAGTCCGTGGACCGATGTTCGGGGAGTTGTGCAGCTTTTTCTTTGCTGAAGGCTTCAGTCAAATCCGCATAAACAGACGGGAGATCTTCCCGCTCGGGCTCTGGGGCAATGGACTCTGGTTTGGAACTGCTTACTCGAGTGACTCTGGACAGACAATGATTGTTACAAGCCTCACCCCAACGAATGATCTGGCCCTCCTTCCAGGAGATGTGTGGGTTATGAGTCTGTAACCAGGGGTGTCCCAGAATAATGTTATGATGTAACGAGTGGATGACATAAAACTGGATATTCTCAGAGTGAAGAGACCCGACGTGCAAACGAATCATCTCTCTGATGTGTTGAATCTTGCCCGCTCCGATGGGGTGCACATCTAGCGCCTCCACTGTCAGGGAAGAAGGACACGGATTGAGTTGAATATTGTGTTGTTTGGCAAAAGTCTGTGAAATAAAGTTCCCTGCGGCTCCAGAGTCGATGAGAGCAGAGGTGTCAACGGGTTGATCTTGGACAATTAAACGAACTGGGAGTGAGAAACTGGTGATGGGAGTTTTGGAAATGACTGGTAGACTCACCGATGTGTTGCGGCTGGAGGGTCGAACGGGACAGACGATCTTCATATGTCCAGATTGACCGCAATACATGCACAAGCGGTGTTGAACTCGACGCTCACGTTCCTTGGGGGTGATGTGAGTGGCCCCTAGCTGCATGGGTTCCGGATGACTGGACGCTGCGAAGGGGGACTGGACTGGTAGCCGGGGTTTGCGTCTGGATCGCAGGAGATTGTCGACTTGAATGGCCAGAGCGATATATTCGTTCAAGTTCTTTCCCTCATCACGACAGGCCAGCTCTGACTGAAGCTCATTAGTAAGTCCTCTTCTGAACAGTGTCTTTAAAGTGTCTTCTACCCGGTTGGTTTGTGCCGCCAGCGTGCGAAACTTGAGAGCATAATCAGCGGCGGTTTCTTTTCCTTGAGTGAGTGTTAACAGTTGATCGCCTGCATTACCCTTCTCAGTCGAGTGTTCAAATACTTGACGAAACTGCTGCGTGAACTCTTGAAATGTGGAAAAGGTATTGCCCTCCGGTCTCCAGATTGCCGTAGCCCAGTCTAATGCTCTGTCGGTTAGTAATGAACAAACGAAGGCAATGCGGCTCTCATGACTGGCGTATAACGTGGGTTGTTGTTCGACGAAGAGTGTACATTGCAACAGGAACCCCTTGCATTTCGTTGGCGTACCATCAAATTTATCAGGGAAAGCGAGTCTGGGATTGACTGTTGTACTCACAGTGGCTGGGGACGCACTCGATGGTGGTGGTGCGGCAGGTGCGCTAGGTACCGTCCCGACAGCGGTGCGAAGCTCCTGTATCCCCTGTACAAGCTGCTCAGTGAGAGTAGTCAGGTGGCTGAGCTGTTGATGGTGTAAATCCAACCGGGATGCTTGGGAGGTGAGTTCGGTGGTCAAGTGCATGACAGCTGCTGGATTTGTTGACGGAGAAGTCTTCTGTAATGACTCACGGTACACAGAGGAATCCATTTGCAGCTTTATTAAACAATGTCGTACAGGCAGGGTCAAAACGGGCAAACAGAGCAATGCAGACAAGACGATAGGGAAATCCAGATAACAGGCTGAGTTCGGGGCAGGCAGCAGTAATCACAGTCCAAAGACAGTCCAAGATCAGGCCAGGCAGATATCACTCGTAGAATAGTCAAACAGTCCAAAGTCGAAAACCAGAAACAGGGAATAAACGCTCAGAGATGATCACCGGGGCAAATCAAGACTTCGCACTGGTGTGGTGTGTGGACGTGGCTTTTATGTGTGTGTGTTAATGGCGTGCAGGTGTGTGACGCAATCAGTCCCAGGTACGAGGCATGATGGGAATTTGAGTTTAACGCCAATGATCAATACTCGGTTGAAGGCTCCCTCTGGTGGCGGAGAGGAGATGGAACGGGAGCTTCCACTGTAACAACATGTACAATTATATGGAAATATATAAATAAAATATATGTATAGTTATGAGTTCAATATATTGTGGAATATATTTTAAATATATTTAAAATTGTACGGAAATATATAAATAAAATATATGTATAGATATGTGTTCAATATATTGTGAAATATATTTTAAATGTATTTAAAATTGTATGGAAATATATAAATAAAATATGTGTATACTTATGTGTTCAATATCTTGTGGAATATATTTTAAATATATTTAAAATTGTATGGAAATATATAAATAAAATATATGTATAGATATGCGTTTCATATATTGTGGAATATGTTTTTAATATATTTAAAATTGTATAGAAATATATAAATAAAATATATGTATAGATATGTGTTCAATATATTGTGGAATATATTTTAAATACATGTACAATTATATGGAAATATATAAATAAAATATATGTACACTTATGTGTTCAATATCTTGTGGAATATTTTTTAAATATATTTAAAATTGTATGGAAATATATAAATAAAATATATGTATAGATATGTGTTCAATATATTATGGAATATATTTTAAATATATTTAAAATTGTATGGAAATATATAAATAAAATATATGTATAGATACAGGTATGTGTTCAATATATTTTAAATATATGTAAAATTATATCGAAATATATGCACATATATTGAGAACATGCACATTCTGTAATGATGCAGGCAGGAATGAAGCAGACAATGAACAATCTATAGACCATTTCAAAAGATGTAAACAACACTGGCCCAGAAGCACTTCCTGTTTCAGTTTTTTTAACACTACATAAAAGCTGGGATAAAATACAACCAACAGAACATTTAAAACTGAATCAAAAAGTTAAAATATAGCTGCGAGCAGCGATTGCGGGCCCAAGCCGGTGGCACCGCAACCCCGGTGCCTTTAGTTACCTAAAGGCACCGGGATGGCGGTACCGCCGGCTTTGGCCCGCAATCGCTGCTCGCAGCTATATATATATATATATATATATATATATATATATAAAGCCGGTGGCACCGCACCCTTGGTGCTTTTAGGGTTATTCTACATGACGTGCAAAAACGTAACCCCCGCTTTGACTGTCAAAAAGAAGTGTGCTGAAGAGCTTGCATCAGTGAAGGCTCTGCAAAAGTGCGGATCGAGGGCACATTTTAACCACAAAGTATGCATGAGCAACCTTCTGAAAGGTTAGGTGTACATCAAGGTCTACATCTGTACTGTGTTTACATTATAGTATGTAGGGATGCGCCGATCCGATACTCAGGATCGTTATCAGCTCCGATACTGCCATCTTTGCCGGATCGGGTATATTTACACCACTTTAATCAAACCACTCTTCTTTAAAACATTACGATGTGATTTTTTCCACATGTATTTTGTTACTCTTATTGAGCTATTTTGTCCGCATAAAAGATTCACTGCCAATCGTACGTGCTCACATCATTCTCTTTCTGTGAAAGCTGTATACTGCATTCACCAGTTTTCACTCTACAGCTATTGACCAGAGCACTGAAATTATTTCTCACTTAAACTACAATCAAATGGATTTTCCCACACATTTTGCATTAGTCCTCTGCATGGCATTTTATTATTTTCTGAGCAGCTTCAGAAGTGCATGCACACAGCCTAGAACACATGACACGCACACACAGTCACGAGAGAGGCGCGATCGAACTCTGTGTGTGTTTGTGTGTGAACAATGGAAACTCCATTTTGTTCATACAGGAAAATATTCAGACTAATGTCTTGTGGGAGCAACAGAATACATGTAACAGCATTATGTAATCAGGAAACAAAAATCCAGTAACTGTATATTATTACAGTGAGTTACATCAAAAAAAGTAATCAGATTGTAGTTACTTTTTGAAAAAGTATAAAGTACTTAAAGCCAATTAATATAAAGTGGGACCCTTTTTTATGAAATAATTTGTAACTGTATCGGAATACATTTTTTAAAGTAACCCTCCCAAGCCTGGTCTTGTGTGGACGTCGTGAAATTAGAAAATAGAGATCGTTCATTTAGTTCTTTAGCCTATATACATGTTTTTATATCCACATATTTTGTTCTAATGTCACAAATAATAATCTTAGGGTTTACTATAGCCTACATTTCACTCAAATATTTTTGTACTTTCGAGCAATAAACTGAAAGTAATGTGAATATTGCCATTCAGGGCTGGACTGGGACAAAAAATCAGCCCTGGACACTTCATCCAGACCGGCCCACTATGCAAACACACACACACACGTGCATTAATCTATGCGTGCATTAATCTGCATGTAAAATTACTGATTAGATTTTATTTACTATCACAACCAAGAAAAAACTATTAAAATAATAAACAAAGGGAATGGAAATGATTTTATAAGGCTTTATTGTAAATAACTGGTCTGAATTTATGTGCCACTTAATATTTTAATAGAATATTCTTAGGCTATACTACATATATTTCATGAAGTGCAACATCACGGTGAGGACCTACAGAAATATATATTCTGTAGCTCCTGGCAGTGATGTTTCACCTCATGAAATATAGTTTATATAATATAGCATAAGAATATTCTGTTACAATATTATGTTCACATTTATGACACAGACAGTAGATAATATTATGTTCACATTTATGACACAGACAGTATAGGCTTCTGCCAGGCACTTTCAGGGAGACAAATTGAAAAAATATGTATTTATGTGCATATTTATATGCAAAATACTCCTTTTTTCACATCAACTATGTGCTATGGTCATTAAATGGCTATCCTTTTCACTTAAGTCCAGCAAATAATTCATTTATTTTAACACATTTGGTGGCATCTGCCTCAAGTTATTGTCGTTGTTATGAAATACAGTCGTATGTTTGCATAGAATTCATTTTGAACACTATAATATTACATGCTTTCAAAATCTGAGGTAAATTATCCGTTATGGCTTGTGGCACAGTGACCTATTTTTAACTAAAAATAAATAATGTGTACTCATAACCAGTGTAATTTCTTCATTCTGTCAGCCGCGACATCGCAGAAATAGGAACCGTTTCTAAATTAGAAACTTCGCATGTCGCCGTCGCGTCTGGTTAGGACAAAAACTCTGATTTACATGGAAAAGATACCTTTTATCGCGTGTCGCGGCGTCGTGTGTAGTTAGGACGTACTGTAACGGTAGTCGATACGCGTTCTTCTGATCATTAAAAAGAATGAGGTTATATTGACAGATGAATAGGCTACGCTCAGTTTATCAAATACGCTCAGTTTATTAAATGTCTCTTGCAAACTATGAAGAGACAATGATGAATCAATACACACTGACATGGCGATGCTGGACTGATTCTTTATTTACACCATCATACAGTAATTTTGTCGGTTGTTTATTACAGATATTAGCATGCATTTTATTGATCATCAGCTAATTTCATCAATAGACATCAATAAGAGAGAGTGGCAACAGCCCTTGTAAGAGTCAAGAGATCATTTCTTTCTTTACTTGAAGATGATTGTGTAGATGATTAAGCGTCTCTGACTTAGGCTACTTTCACTTTTATTTGCGATGTTTGCACGTTGGTTTGACGCCCAGCTGCTGCTTATCTGCGGTGGTGATGCGTGTCGCAGTAGCGCCGTCATGTCTGACTATGTAAACGCTCTCACTCGTTTATTTTTTAGCATTTTTGGGAGGAGTAAAATATACATGTGTGATATCAACAACCAGATTGCGTTTACACGTAAAGATCCGAACACAATGCGAGCCAGACTACCTCCAGATGGTCAGGCAAATCGATCACAATCCGATCACAACATAATACCTTGCATTGATATTTCTTTTTTATTATCCGGATAACTTATCTGGATACAGATCGCATTTTAATACCAGGTGTAGGGGTCTCAGAGACGAGACCGGCGAGAAACTTCACGAGACCAGCGGAATGCCTCCACAGGGCGGGGAGATACTATACTGCCTATGGGAGCGGCCGCTTCTCCGCTCTTGATTCCGATTGGCCAGTGTCAGACAGTCAGACCTGTCAGTCTCGCAGCTGGACCAAGTTTATGGACCAAGTTAATTTAATTAATAAACTAATTATATAAAACTATTGTCAATGCACTACAATTTAACTGGTTATATTATGCCTTCACTTATAAAAATTAAAATAAAAACTTATTTAAAACATACCAGGCTTAAGAAATGTATTAAGAAATTACACAGCAGAAAAAAACACACAGCACTGAAATGGTTAAGTTAAGCCCCTCCCCCTACTAACACACACACAGAGAGAGACAGAGATGTAGGCTCAAAGGGAGCATGACCAGATTCAAACAAACATATCTTACTTTCTGTGGGTCCTAGTTAAAGAGTGTCAATTAGAAAGTTGTCCGGCTCGAGGAGTACAATATACATACTGATTTTTGTAACTGTAGATAAAACTAACAACCCAACTTTTGTCAAAAGGTGGCGCTACTGAGCCCTCACCACGCCCGTTTCTGAAACTTTGCACATGTCTACTGGCTAATAAATGTGATGTGTCTGAGGAGTTTCATGCAATTTGAAGCATGCTAAGGGTCTCAAAAGCATCCTAAAAGAATGGTAAAGTTTGATGCGTCACCATGACAACAGTTTCAAAGATATTAAGAATCCATTCACAGGTCTACATCTGCCGTATGTTTACATTATACAGATGAAGTTTGAAGCAAATCGGGTTAAAATAAGAGGGTGATTTCAAAGCATTTTGAAAGTGACACACTTCCTGCTGCCAGTTGGTGGCGCTATAACTTTGACACACAATAGTCACACCCATGTGATCGTCCTCTTACGGCGAACACACTCCTGAAGTTTCATCAAGATCGGTTGATGTATGCTGAAGTTAGGACACACTTCCTGTTTCACGTTTCTCACCATAATTTTGTTTCCTCGCCACAGCCAAACCGTTCGAGATATCAAAAATCCCCTCGCAATTTTTGATCGTCTATGTCTTGACTTCAGGCTGACCGAGTTTCGTTCCATGCGGATGAATGCTCTAGGAGGAGTACATTAAATTCCATTGCAAGCGTTTTAAAAACAACCGTAAATATCTGACTTCCTGTTGGGCTGGGGTAAAAAGTAAAAGTGCGATGAATATATGAAACGATGAGATTGACATGTGTACCGAGTTTCATATTATTACATGCAAGCGTGTTTGATTTATGGACAAAGTGTTCAGACCCTGTTCCAGGGGGCGCTGACGAGCCGCCCTGCCGCGCCCGGGTACCAGCTTCAGCCCGGCTCTGACGGCCGCGGGTTCTGACCTGTGTGCAAAGTTTCAAGAGTTTTTGAGCATGTTAAGGGCCCCAAAAGTGCCCGGATAGTCGTTAGAAAAAAAAAAAAATAAAAAAAAAATAATAATCCTAAGGAAAACAATAGGGCCTTCGCCCTTTCAGGGCTTGGGCCCTAAAAATAATCCTAAGGAAAACAATAGGGCCTTCGCCCTTTCAGGGCTTGGGCCCTAACAAACATCTTTAAGAAGTTTTCTTTACATGTGAAATAAAGAAAACAGTTACAAACTGAAACAGGAAGTGCTTCTGGACCAGTGTTGTTTACATCTTTTAAAAAAATGGTCTATATCAATATATCTATATATATCTATATCTATATATATCTATATCTATATATATATATATATATATATATATATATATATGAAGAGTTCAGATGCAAAAGCCTCTAAGTGCTATTTGAAAATTTCTTATAAAAATGATCATTTTTATCAAGCTTGTTGTATATTTAAGTTCTGTACCTATTAATTGTCATTTAAAGGGGTGGTCCATTAAAGGTTCACTTTTTTGATTTTAAACAGTGTGTAATGTTGCTGATGGTGCATTAACAGTATCTGCAAAGTTGCAGCGCTGAAAGTTCAACGTAAGCAGAGATATCGTCTTTTAAAAACCAGGAAGTGTAAACGCCTACAAAAACGACTCGATTGGGACTACAACGGGTTGGTACGTCACTAACCCGCACATTTGCATCAAACACTCCCTCGGAATATGCAGGAAATGGCATGCGCATATTTCTGCAGCACGTCGAGTGAGTTGTGTTCACGCAGCTGTCAGGTCTTCTGTGTTTCAAGCTTCCCACGGATGCTATACTTCATCAACAATGGATACAATTTATGTTTGATTATATTCCTGAAAGTGACGATCGTAATCTAGCTCTCTGTGCTGCGCATTTTACGGAAGACAGCTTCTAGAATCTCCACGAGATCAATGCAGCAAGAAACTATTAATAAACCATGAAGCAGATCCAACCTTAAAACCAGAGGCAGCAGTTGTTGGACCACCTGTAAGTAGGCCAAGACTTAATCGTTTTAAATGTATTTGCATGTATAATTCCAGACGTAACGTTAGCCTGTGTTGTATTTATTTATTTATTTATTTTTCAAAATGCCAGCGCTGGCTTTTATAGCCACTATATGCTACTAGTTATGCTAGTATTTTGTGTCTACGACAAACGGGTACAAACATTATGGACCTGAATTTTGTATAAGTACTAATGTTTTAAACGTATTTTTCATGTATATGCTTTATGACGTTATTTTCGATTTGATCAAGAATGTAAACTTTTTTTTTTTTTTTATTGGTGAAATAACAATACAAACAATAGAAGTACAAAACATTTCAAATGCTAGGGGGAGGTACATATAGTATTATAGGAATACTTTAAAAAGTTTACATGCTTGTAAAATACAAATAGCCTTTTGTTTCTTTGAGGGCAGTATTGACTCAATATAAAGTTTCACTTCACTTTCAAAAGCAATAAAACATGGCTTTTTCCCTAAAAATTTGCATTTGTGAATATGAAATTTAGCCATCAAAATAAAAAAATTAATAAAATAGGTACAGGGTTTTTTATCTTTAGAGTTAACAATACCTAGTAGAACATCTTTCCACAGTAAAGTAAAATTTACATCAATATTTCCAACAATAAAATAAAGTACATTTTGCCAAAAGAAAGACACATAAGGGCAGTGCCAAAATAAATGAACAGCTGTCTCTGGCTTCTTTTTGCAAAAACTACAACTTACATCAATATCTTTTTTAAAATCTGGATAAGTAGTGTTTAGCAGGGTATATCCTATGAAGGAGTTTAAAAGATACTTCTTTAACCTTATTGGTTAATAGAAAGCGATTGGGAAGAAGCCAGACTTTTTTCCATTCAACATCACTCACAAATTGACTCCAGTACGCAATAACATTTGGCCTAGAGACAACATCTTTCTGGAAAAGTGCTCTTATTGACCTGTTATAATTATAGTGAGAGGCAAAACATATTTTACCTACCAAAGTTTGAATTGGTGAGAGGGGTGTAGATTGCTGGTAGTTAGGTAATCTTTTTTGTTGTTTAAATAACATGCAAATTTTAGGAGAGATTGCTCCAAAAACGATTGCAAATTCCCTTGGTGGAATAGGCATATTATATCTGAGCATGAATTCTTCATACGTAAAAAGAAGGCCATCTGAATTAAATAATTGGTCAACCAAGACAATATTATTACGAAACCAATTTTCAAAGAAAATAGTTTTATGTTTGAAAAGAATGTCCTTATTATTCCAGATAAAATATTTGTGTGGTGAAAAGTTGTGTTTGTAAATTAAACTCCATGTCAGAAAAGCTTGACGATGAAATGCAGAGAGTTTCACAGGTATTTTGTTAACATAAAACATGAAATTTATGCCACCCAGACTAGATAAAATATGAAGGGGAATAATATTCCAAATAGAGTTTGGATACCTAACAAGTTGTCTAATCCACTTGATTTTGAAAGTATTGTTTAATGTAGCAAAGTTCAGCAAATTGAGACCACCATTTTCATACGAGTTCATTAAAACTGATTTTCTAATATAATGAATCCTATTTTTCCAAACAAAACCAAAAAGCATCTTATCAATCTCTCTCGAAATTTTATTATCAACCTGAAGAGCCATAGCTGTATAAGTTAAACGGGACAGACCTTCTGCTTTAGAAATCAAAACTCTTCCTCTTAATGACAAGTCTCGAAGAAGCCATTGATTAAATGTCCTCTGAGTTTTCTGGATAACAGGATTAAAGTTTAAGGAACTCCTATTCTTCTGATTCTTATTTATTGTAATACCTAGGTATTTGACTTCTGTTTTTATTGGAATGTTACAAATAGATGCCACTGAACATTCTTTGACCGCCATAAGCTCACATTTCTTTACATTCAAATAAACACCAGAAGCTTTAGAAAACTCTTCTATTATTTTAATTGCAATGGGAATTTGTTTATTATTTTGGAGAAAAATGGTGGTGTCATCAGCTAATTGTGTTATGACAATTTCTTTGTCAATAATAGACATACCTTTAATCGTACTGGATTTAATATGATTAGCAAGAAGTTGACTTATTAACAAAAATAAATAAGGGGAAACAGGGCAACCCTGTCTAATCCCTCTAGACAAATTGAATCTACTAGAACTGCCACCCATCAATTTGATTGAACTGTTGTTGTTTTTATAGAGGGTTTTAATTGCGCTAATGAAGAAGTTTCCAAAACCAAATTTTCTAAGTGATTCAATAATAAATTGATGCTCTACGGAGTCAAAAGCCTTACAGAAATCAAGGAAAAGAATGAATCCATTATCTTCATTGAATTCAGGATAATCCAGAATATCTAAAACTAATCTTATGTTGTTTGAAATATGCCTATTCCTCATGAAGCCAGATTGAGTTTCATCGATAATTGAATCTAAAACAAATTTGAGTCTTTTAGCGAATATTAGGGCAAATATTTTATAATCATTGTTCAGTAAACTGATTGGACGCCAATTATCAAGACAGAGTAAATCCTTTTTGGGTTTGGGGATTAAAGAGATTAATCCTTGAGTCAAGGTGGTTGGAAGGCACTGATTATTGATACTTTCAACAAACATCTTGAGTAAAAAAGGGGCCAAATCTTTAATGAATAGCATATAAAATTCAGCGGTCAAACCGTCCCTACCAGGCGATTTATTATTTTTCAAGTGATTAATTGCCTTTATTACTTCCTCAACAGAAATGGGCATATCGCAAGATTCATTTTCAATTTTGTCAATAGTTTTCACTTCTATAGAACTCAGAAAGGCATCAGATACCGCTGGAGAATAATTGGATGTATATATTTTCTTAAAAAATTCACAACAATAATTAGAAATTAGTTTATGGTCCTTTGTTATAACCCCGTTCACATTTAATTTACCAATGTTGTTATTAAAATGGAGTTTCTCTAAGTTAAAGAAGTATTGTGAATTTTGTTCACCCTCCTCGAGCCAACGTCTCCTTGAACGGACAAACGCGCCTTCAGCTTTCTTTCTATATATATCATCTAATTTGATACGCAAATCTGATAATTGTAATTTTTCTTCAGCCAACAAATCGTCTGGACATTTATTTGCTAGTTTTGTTATTTCAACTACTATGTCGGTTTCTTTAGCTCTTTTGTGTTTGGCTGTCTGGCTGCCAAATTTCCTTAAATATTTACTGACTTCAAATTTCAGAAGTTCCCAATTTGAACAAAAAACATTCTCCTTATTTGCTTTATTATAAAAGCTATTTATCAACCCAGTGATTACTTTTTTAACTTCGTCATATTGAAGAAGAGAATTGTTAAGCTTCCAATATGATCCATTCACAAAACAATTTGAATCAGAGAATTTAATTTTGATACTGATAGCTTTATGATCTGTGAGCGGAGTAGAAATAATGTCAACTTCTACATTATCTTTATTATAAAACTCAGATAATAACCAGAAGTCAATTCTAGATTGACTAGATCCCGATTTATTACTCCATGTAAATATCTTATGTGAAAATTTGGCTCTCCAAATATCTATAAGGTTGAATTTATCCATGAAGTTTTTGAGATTGTTGTTATTTATGTTAGGGCGACCTGGTGGCCATTTATCCATGGCTCCATTAAGTATAATATTAAAATCCCCTCCAACCAACAAAATTGCATTTGGATATTTATTTAACCAATCAATAAATATATTTTCTATGTATTCGAAAAGATTGTTGTTTTCCAAAGTATTATTATACCCATAAACATTTCCTAATATTAGTATTTTATCATCATACATAATTACTTGGCAAATAAAATGTCCTGCAGGATCACATTCTGTATGAAGAACATCTCCGTTAAATCTATTCTTTAAAGTAATTACACCAGCGGAGTGTTCAGAACCATGCGCAAACCATACTGAGTTACCCCATTGTGAAGTCCAAAATTTTGTATCTTCTTTAATAGAGTGAGCTTCTTGTACAAAACAAAAATCCGCCCTGAACTGTTTGGCAAAAAGAAATAAAGCTTTCCTTTTAACTATATTTCGTAACCCCCTAGCATTAAACGAGATAAGTGATAAATGTGACATATTAGTTAAAGAATTGAGAACTAAAATGTCTGGTCAATCTGATATACACATTAAATCAAAAAGGCATCGAGATTCACAGCACTCATTGAATAACTGCAGCAATTATGTGTAAGAAAAGTAATAAGAAAATAAAATAAAATAAAAATTAAAACTCGTTCCAAACGTAAATTCCCTATTATTTCTTGCTTAACTTTGATAGAACAAAAAGAAACGTAGGCCTATTTAACATAGGCTGCTGCTAATATTGCGTTTTTTTCTTTTTTCTTTTCCTCTTTAACAACAGGCCATACCTTTCTGAACACAGGTTGTTGCCCTGACGTAAGTGCTATATTGTCCAATGGTATCGAAGCTTACAACAGCATCTTGGCGTTCAGTTCAACAAATGAACTCACATTCCTGAGATACTTTGGGGGGGGGGGGGGGGGGGAGAAACCCTGTCTCACCTTGTCTCACCCCGTAACTTCAGTTCCATCAATAAAAGCACGTCCTCCGACGAAGTAAGCAGATTTGCCATCATCGCGCGCTTTTTTGATTAGAGGCCACAACTTCTGTCTGCAATCTCTGTCCTCCTTTGTCAGATCTTCCTTAAACTGCATGCCTTGATTCCGGAGAAACTCACTGCTTTTAGCCGCCTTCCATACAGCATCTCTGATTCTCCTGGCAGTGAACCGAATGATTGTTGCACGTGGCCTCGTCTCATTAGCACGTTTGCTTCCCAGCCGGTGAGCCACATCAATAGAATCTGGAAGTTTCGTTGCTTCTTGTGGAAGCACTTCTTGGCACACGCGGATAACCTCCTCTCGTACATTCTCTGTGGGCGTCTCTGGCAGACCGTGGAGTCGCAGGTTCCAGCGCCTACCGTACCGTTCCAAATCCGTTACCCGACTCATGCATACCTTGGATGCTTGTTCGCTCCTGTCCATTCGTTTCTCCATGTACAGCATTTTGCTTTTTAGCTCTTTTATTTCTGCACAGGCGTTTTGAACCATCGTTTCTAGCGCATCACTTCGTGTATTAATAAGATTGGAGAGCGTTGTTACAATCTCACCGGCATCAGATACACTACCAGAGTGACCCTTGAGAAACGTTGGTTTTTTTGCAAGTGGAGGTTTGCTCGGAGTTACAGGCAATGGCGGAAATTCTTCCTCTTCCCCCATATGTGTGTCTTCAGTCATGCTGTTTTCGTAGTCATGGCCATGTTTAGCCGGTACACGAGAATCAGGCTTTCCGGAGTCATTGGACCTTTTTTGTGCAGATTTAGGCATGTTTAAGGTCAAAGAAATCATAGATTGGCACCAAGTATCTTGCGATCTAAGGTATATATGAATTCTGCTGACACAGCTACATTAACTACGTTTCCAAATAAAAATTAAGCACCGAGAGCTCGAAACTTTTGAGTGTTCACGCCGCCATCTTGCCGGACTCCTCCCAAGAACGTAAACTTGCCAACGCTGTTTGTGCTTAACATTAGTAGCCAGTCAGTTGCTATCGTTGCCAGTCAGATGCTATTGTGTAAAACAAACGTGTATATGGTTAAAAAAATATGGCAAATTATCATTCAGAAACGTTTAGTAAGAGCTGTGTGTGGTGTGGTTCTGTTTTACTCGCTTCATCGCGGCTTTCTCGAGTTGGGTATAAACGGAGGATGGAGCTAGCTGCAAATGGGTGGGTTAGCAGCAAGTGGGTGGAGCTTTTGCCGCAAGTGGGCTGTACAAACTTCTAGAGGATTTTGATTGGTTTATTTTAATATCACCGGTGTTGTAATAGCTCCACAGTTGGTGGCGGTAATGTGTAAATTTTGTTGCGATCCATCAGAATCAGAAAACAAAGAAGAAAACCGCTTTCACATGTCAGCCGTCAGCGTGCTGTTGAGATGAAGGGGTAAGCTTGTACATTTTTTCGTTTTTAAAAAATAGCATTATAAGTTCTGGAAAAGACCATTTTATAATGTCGTTTGTACACTGTTTTTAGTCTTGATTAAATGAATGTAAAGAATATGGGTATAAAGTGTATCCAAATGAATTTCTGTATTTTTTGTATTTGCACACAAATTACAAAATCTGTAACGTGCATGACGAGATCTTTAATGCATTTCATTTCAACAATTTTTCTCTCCAGATTATGGATTCCGAGGACCATAATAAGGTATTGTAGCAGTGTAATTTTTGTACGTTTTAGGACTGCATTGATTTTCAAAATGTAAATGTCTTAAACGTTTTGTAAATGGAATTGATATTAGAATAACGTTATAACTTTTAATTTAATTGTACAATCATGCATGCAATTCTATTAAAACTTGTTGTCATTTTAGTTATGCTTTTTTTCTGCGTAATCCACAATGTAATGTAATGCAATTGAAACATTTGTTTTAATATCATAATTATTTTATAAAATGTATTACTCAAAACAATCAGTGAAATAAATGTGAAACGCATGTTATTGTGTTTTAGGTTCACTTATCAGTGAAAGATGTGCAGGACACTCTTGAGGCATACCAGTGCCTCAAGTGCACAAAATTTCACTGTCCACTTTGTCCTAAGGACAGTATAAAATTTGATGAGAACTTCCAGGCAACAGGCCACCTTCAGTCCCATTTATCTTGGGTGGTGGTACATGGATGTAAGTTGATGAAAATATTATTGTTACATTCACAATGAATAGGAGATCGTATGATTTCCAATCATTTTTGATAAAAGTTGAAATTATTAACTTTTTAAAACTTATTTCAGGTTTCAAAATCTATAAATGCCACCTCTTGTGTCGCAAAACAGCGCACTACCACTGTTGTTACTTTGACAAAACAGTAATACGTCGGACTGACTTCACAAAACACCTGCTTATTCATACAGCAGATAAGAGTGCAGGTGGACGAACCACCAGGACTTTGGCTAATAACCATGGGGAAAAGTCATTCACTCTGGTTCATGGACCTACTGATCAGCCATCAGCAATGACCATTGAGCGGAGGGACCAGCAGCCCATAATAGTTTCTGGGCCAACTGACCAGCTCTCAGCAATGGCCAGTGAGCGGAGGGACCAGCAGCCCATAATAGTTTCTGGGCCAACTGACCAGCCCTCAGCAATGGCCAGTGAGCGGAGGGACCAGCAGCCCACCATGGTCTGTGGACCAACTGACCAGCCATCAGCAATGGCCAGTGAGCGGAGGGACCAGCAGCCCACCATGGTCTGTGGACCAAGTGACCAGCCATCAGCAATGGCCAGTGAGCGGAGGGATCAGCCGCCCATAATAGTTTCTGGGCCAACTGACCAGTCTTCTACCACAAACCAGAAACACTGGGGTCTACCATCGGTGGAGCAGGAGCAAAGACATCATAAATCAAGTCAAAAGAAAGTTTCCTGTCCTAAATGTAATGTGACATTATACTTGAAAAATTTTCAACGACGCATACAAAGAAAGCATAGAACTGAAAAAATTGACATGTGTGCAGATCGCCACCTTGCCAGCCAGTGTATTGATGCAAGAAATGGCATTTTTGCAGTTGCCAAAAATTTCTGTGGGCCACCTGTTCCTGTTCATGTTAAACAAAAGCTGAGAGGTCCAAGTGAATGTGAGATGGATGACTGCTCTTTGTTTTATGATGTCCCTGCAAACAAGCCTGCACTGGTCCTTTCCGGGCCCACTTAGGGCTAGCATAAGGGCCCCCAGCAGGCTGCTAGTGCAGGGCCCATGAGAATTTGCTCATTGGCAAAGCGTTGGGCCTGCATGGGCAGCCCTCACTTAGCCCTCACTAAACCCACACAGGGCCCACAAAACGTTGGCCCTGCATGGGCAGCCCTCACTTAGCCCCAAGGAAGCCCTCACTAAGCCAACACAGGGCCCGCACTGCACACACAGGGCATCTACAACAATAGTACAGAAGTCAAAGGGATTTCAAATCAATGTATTTATTAATTACAAAACATAAAACATTAAATTCAGGTTATTATATATAATATAATTACACTATTATATATTCACATAAAAAACAGAAACATAGAAAACAGCTGTTTTACATTATGATACAATTTCACAATATTACTGTTTTTTTGTTTGTTTGTCAAATAAATGCAAGCTTGATAAGCAGAATAGACTTTTTCCAAAATGTTTCCAAATTTTTTACCTGTATACTGTATATGATTTATACAAAATAAATAGTAGTTAATAAGATTGAGACTGTATTATATCTAGTAATATTGAAGCAAAACAGAGTCCCTATAACAGTGCAATTTGTAGATTTTTAGTCTTCAAGAAAATGTTTTATGAGTTGAAAACCTCTTTTTCTTTCTTTTCTTTCTTTCTCTCTCACAAACACAACACACCTTTTTAAATTCTTCATTGCAGGTGCACAAATCCTATTCTAAAAAACAAAACCAAACTCATAGGTGTCACCGAGTGTGGTCCGGGCAAGGAGAACTAGGAGACCGGAGTATCGGATAAATCACTTTTAATAACAAACAGGCAGGAAGACAGGAGTACAGATTCCACACGGGCTAACACAAACATCGACCGACAATGAAGGACAGAAACTGAGGAGGCTAAATACACAAAGGAATCAAACTAATGAGGTGCAAACAGGTGAAAATGATGAATGGACGAGGAACAGGTGGCTGATGAGGGAGTGAGTTCATTAGGGGAAACAAGAGGATCCTGGGAAGTGTAGTGCTGAAGACGAGACAGACTGGTGCAGACGAGGGCTGTGACAGAACTCCCCCCTCCCGGAAGGCGTGACCTCACGCCGTAGCACCGAGGAAGGAGGGGGGAAGAACTGAGGGCAGAGTAGGGCGTGGCCAGGGCGGAGCAGGTTGAGGGCGTGGCGTAGCAGGCTGAAGGCGTGGCCAGGGCGGAGCAGGCTGAGGGCGTGGTGGAGCAGACTGAAGGCGTGGCCAGGGCGGAGCAGACCCTTCCGGCGGCCACGGTGGTGAAGACCCTTTAGGCGGCCACGGTGGTGAAGACCCTTCAGGCGGCCACGGTGGAGAAGACCCTTCAGGCGACCACGGTGGTGAAGACCCTTCAGGCGGCCACGGCGGTGAAGACCCCTCAGGCGGCCACGGCGGAGCAGGCTGAAGGCGAGACCAGGGCAGAGCAGGCTGAGAGTGAGACCAGGGCAGAGCAGGTAGAGGATGAGACCAGGGCGGAGCAGATGGAGGGAGAACCCCTGGTGGCGGCGATGGGAACTGGGCTAACGCCACCAGGGGGCCGACTGACAGGGGCGGAGCAGATGGGAGAGGAGACCAGGGTGCAGCAGAGGGACTGACGACAACGGGTGCTGAGGAGGGACCGAGGGACCAAGGGGACACCGCAGGCTCAGGTGACTGAAGTGATGACAGGGGTACAGAGGGACACGGTGAGGCCAAGGGGAGTGAGGGCTGACGGGTGACTGGAGGGAGTGAGGAGTCCGACTGAACCGGGGGGGTGGAATGACGGGACGAAGGCAAAGGATGGAAGTCCAGAGGTGAAGGGAGGATTACGAGTGAGTGCAGGGAATCCAGAGGGGCGAGGGAGCCTGGTTGAGCTGGTGGACTGAGGGACCATGGAGGGACTGAGGGAGGTAGGAGCCAGGGGGAAGCCGATGGGACCGGGGGCCGAGGAAGTGTCCAGGTGGAGGAGGAGTGAGGCTTGAACCAGGGATCCAGTGACCAGGCTGGGTCAGGGTAGCAGGCAGACGGAAGGGCTGACGGATGACTGATGGGAGGAGGCGGGAGAGGGAGGCTGGGTGGGATCCTGGTCTCAGGTGCAGGTTGGACGGTCTCCGGCGCTGGCTGGACGGTCTCTGGCGCAGGCTGGACGGTCTCGGGCTCTGGCTGGACGGTCTCGGGCTCTGGCTGGACGGTCTCGGGCTCAGGCTGGACAGTCTCGAGCTCTAGCTGGACGGTCGCGGGCGCTGGCTGGACGGTCTCTGGCGCAGGCTGGACGGTCTCGGGCTCTGGCTGGACGGTCGCGGGCTCTGGCTGGACGGTCTCGGGCTCAGGCTGGACGGTCTCGGGCTCTGGCTGGACGGTCGCGGGCTCTGGCTGGACGGTCTCGGGCTCTGGCTGGACGGTCACGGGCTCAGGCTGGACGGTCACGGGCTCAGGCTGGACGGTCACGGGCTCTGGCTGGACGGTCTCGGGCTCTGGCTGGACGGTCTCGGGCTCTGGCTGGACAGTCTCGGGCTTTATTGGAACTGGGCTGGACGGGACCAGCGGTGAGGCACATTCTGGCTGGACGGAGCTGGACGGGACCAGCGATGAGGAGATTTCTGGCTGGACGGAGCTGGACGGGACCAGCGGTGAGGCACATTCTGGCTGGACGGGGCTGGACGGGACCAGCGGTGAGGCACATTCTGGCTGGACGGGGCTGGACGGGACCAGCGATGAGGAGAAAACACTTTCGACGAGGCTGGGCGGGACCAGCGTTGAAGACCGCTTGGGTGCGTCAGGGCTGACGGTGAGCTCAGGCTCGGCAGGGCTGACGGTTGCTGGCTGGACGGTCTCTAACGAGGGCTGGACGGTCTCTGGTGAGGGCTGGGCAGGGCTGGACGGGACCAGCGGTAAGGCACATTCTGGCTGGACGGGGCTGGACGGGACCAGCGATGAGGAGAGTTTAGATGCGACGATGCTGGACGGGACCAGCGTTGAAGATCGCTTGGGCTCGTCAGGGCTGTCGGTGAGCTCAGGCTCGGCAGGGCTGACGGTGAGCTCAGGCTCGGCAGGGCTGACGGTGAGCTCAGGCTCGGCAGGGCTGACGGTGAGCGCAGGCTCGGCAGGGCTGACGGTGAGCACAGGCTCGGCAGGGCTGACGGTGAGCGCAGGCTGCTGGACGGTTTCTGGCTGGACGGTCTCTGGCGGGACGAGTGAAGAAGGGACAGGGCTGGGCGGAACCAGCGAAGAGGAGAGTTTGCTCGTTGGAGTGGGGCTGATGCCGTCATCGATGGTGAAAGGTGATCCACAGGACACCAGCACCCACTCAACATACGCAGCAAAGCTCCCCTGGGGACCACTCCCGGACAACTGCTCTCTGGTGGCGGTGTTGAGGCTGGCATACAGGAAGCTGCAGAGGCAGTCGTCCGGGAAGGTTGTGGCGTGAGCGAGGTGGAGGAAATCCGCCAGATGATCCTCCAGAGACCCGTCTTCTTGCTCTAAGCAGAGCAATTGGACCCCTGCAAATGGGTCCATCTTTTGGCGGTCGGTCGATCTGTCACCGAGTGTGGTCCGGGCAAGGAGAACTAGGAGACCGGAGTATCGGATAAATCACTTTTAATAACAAACAGGCAGGAAGACAGGAGTACAGATTCCACACGGGCTAACACAAACATCGACCGACAATGAAGGACAGAAACTGAGGAGGCTAAATACACAAAGGAATCAAACTAATGAGGTGCAAACAGGTGAAAATGATGAATGGACGAGGAACAGGTGGCTGATGAGGGAGTGAGTTCATTAGGGGAAACAAGAGGATCCTGGGAAGTGTAGTGCTGAAGACGAGACAGACTGGTGCAGACGAGGGCTGTGACAATAGGGTCATATTTTTGTTGATAAACAGTAAAATTTTGGCCAATTATGCACATTTCTTGGTGTATAATTTTGTGAATCATCTATACTGTTTGGCTATTCTCATGTGGTCACACTTCACTTTTTATTCATAGGGCTGTGTAACGATTAATCACGATTAATCGCATCCAAAATAAAAGTTTGTGTTGACATAAATTATATACGTTTGTGTAGTGTGTATAATTATTTTGTATATATAAATACACACACATGCATGTATATATTTAAGAAATATTTGCATGTATGTACTGTATATATGTTTATACAAAATTAATATTATACATAAATATAAATCTTTGATATATCAATAACACATTTTTCTTAAATATATACATGCATATGTGTGTATTTATATACAAAATAATTATAAAGACACACACATATATCATGTAAACGCAAACTTTTATTTTGGATGCGATTAATAGCGATTGATCGTTACACAGCCCTATTTTGTATATATAAATACACACATGCATGTATATATTTAAGAAAATGTATTATTCATATATAAAATATTTATATAATATAGATTATGTATTCATATATATATATATATATATATATATATATATATACAGAATTTAAGTGCAAATAATTCTTGAATATATACATGCATGCATAGGTATTTATATATACAAAATAATTATGTAAGCACACACAAATATATTATGTAAACACAGACTTTTATTTTGGATGCGATTAATCGCGATTAATTTTTGCACAGCCCTTTTTGTGATTTGAAAAAAAGAAAATAATTTGTACACCTCCAATGAAGAATTTGAAAAGCTGTAACTGCAGTGTTTTTTGTGAAAGAGAAAAAAGTTTGAAACTTAAAAAAAAAAAGTTCTCTCTGTGACTACTTTACACCTGACTACTTTTAACTGACTACGTTACACCTACAGATTCCACTGTCACAGGTGCTCTGTTTTGCTATAATGAAACATGATAGTAATCAGCCATCCATGCAAAAGCAGAGGTCGGTGTGGCGTACAGGTACATCTGTCCAGCCAACATCTCACGCCTTGATGCCTTCCGCTGGGGATCCCAGAAAACCTGCAAAAAAAAAAAAAAAAAAAAAAAAAAAAAAAAAAAAATACAGTTCAAAATCTATCATACATAATCATACATCTGGTATCATAAATTATCATTCCAGGTTCAATCAGGTTAAATGCTCAATATTAGGGCTGCATAATATTGAAAACCTGGTAACACTTTACAATAACAGTACATGAATAATCATGTACTAATACCTGAATTAATAATTACTTTACTATAAACTAATGATGAGTTAAGACACGTACTAATGAAGAATTAACCTTAACTACGACATGAGTCATATGAATTCCTGCATGAATAAACCATCGTAACTACACGTTAGTACATGCTTGTTAATTAATGTATAAATTAACACTATGAGGTAAACCAAACTAAACATGCTCTAGATTAGACGATAAGACGTATTAAAAGGGCACACAATGTAAAATTGTTCATAAATTTGCCACCAGCAACGGTCACAAACATCAGTGAATGTCTTGCAATGCTTACATTTAACCTTTCTCATTAAACACACAAAAATGCATCAATAAAAATCTCATTCTGTTTTAAGTGATGCCACTTCTGCCATCAAGAGTGAAAAGCCTACACTAATATATCCATTAAACAGATGCAATTTTCAGAATTAAAATCAGTGGTAGCACAGATGATGGTTATTTGTGTGTTTATTTTGTGGATTTGTTTACTGTCTTTATATCATATTACAGTCGGATGTTGGTCTTCTTTTCTTTTCCCCTCAAAATGTGTCCACTTTCCTCCTACCGTACAGTTCCTTCTCCATCCAAATTCGGGCACAGCACTTCCACTTCTTTACAATCCACCAAAAAGTAGCAAATTATATCTGATTTAGAAGAGCTGAATATGTATAGCACATGTGTAATTGATCATTTTTAAAATATGTTCTCTTGAAGGGCCAAGACAAGAAATGACATCGATACATTAACAAGTCATGAATTCATGTTACTTATTAAGTAATTAATGATGAGTTAATAATGATGTGCCTCCTCAAGTATAGTCACGACATAATTATGCATTAACAAGCCATTAGTTGATGTTATTGTATGGTTAGTTAATAATGAATTAATGATGATGTGCCTCCTCAAGTAAAGTCATGACACAATGATGTACTTACAAATCATGAACTAATATATTAATAAACATATACGATAAGAGTGCCATCCTTAGTAACCCATGGTAAAAGATAAAATAAAAATGATGTATTGTTCTTTTAATTTTATTTATGCAATTAAACATAAATGGACTTTAAAAAAGTCCAAACATACCTGTAAAGCCACACATAAGACACGATTACATGTAAAATAGGGAATAAGCTACAAGCTAATGCTAATTGAAGCATATTTAAACAAAAAAAATACAGGTAATTAACCATAACCTCCTGAAACCTCCTAAATACAACATACATGCAAACATGTCTTTAATTATTAATTCTGTTTACAAAAGAAGTCATCAATTATGAGATTAAAATGCCAGCATTACCATAAGAACACAACCACACAACCAACGTATCGAACGAGCACCAAGTGTGCCACTAATGAGTGTCCCACCGGAAACAAACTCTACATACTGTAGTTCCAGGAAGAAAGATTAGACAGATTAATTGACAAATTAATTAATTAATTAAATTATTTGTCACAATGCTTGCTGCAGATAACAGATTATGATGTTACAGTTTAAATTATGGCAGTATGAAATCAAATGTTTAATTCAAATTTAGATGACTTCTTATTTATTCATACAGATAGAGACTGATTTAGTTTACCCCTAAACGTTAATTAATGCATTAACTATCAAACATGTACTAACATGTTTAAGGCTGCTGTTATGCATGCATGAATCAGGATGACTCCTGTTGTAATTAAGGGTTGCTCTTCATTTGTTCATTATTAGTTCATATATTCACTAATCATGAGTAAATGTTGAAGTAACTATTAATTCAGGTATTAGTACATGATTATTCATGTACTATTATTGTAAAGTGTTACCGAAAACCTTAAATAAAATATTTTGTTTATCTGCTGCTATATATATTGCGATATAAAAACTAATTTCAAGAGATTATTGAGTGAATCTGCATTGAAAATTATAAACAAATTACAAGTATTGATATATTCAATTCAAGAAAAATACAATTGAAATAAGCAGTGCATGAAGTTTTTTCGGAAAATCTAACTTATCAGGTACGGAAATTGAATTATCGAATGTAAAATAAGTCTTCTCTGAGGTACAGCCTCTCCCTACTCTTACAAAATGACAAACAACCAGCCTGAAAAACACATGACAATGACACAAGACAATGTCTATAATAAATAGTGTGTGTGTGTGTGTGTAATTTCTTCAGTACCGTCAGCAGAACCGTTAACATCTGAGCTTATCGATACTGCAGTCTTCCTTAATTTGGCCCCAGGGCCCGTTTAATGTTTAATACCGGGTTTCGGAACCTATTCCTACGTATGGATGAGTTCATATGGATGAAGGCCTGTTGTGTTTGGCCTCTTGGTTTGTGATAGTGATATAGCTATTGTGAAACTCACCTTCGTCATGTACTGGGTGTGGATGGCATCAAGATCTTGTCCTGAAGAATCACAGGGTCAAATGATTGATATCTCATCTGGTAACAAGAGCACAGCCATAACTTTAAGAACTCTAATGATATCTTTACCCCCTGATATTGTATTGCGGATATAAGGAGTATGAGCCATGAGTAAACTGGAGAGATATCTGTGAAAAATAACTTGCATGCCTAAAGTTGTCAACCCCCTGAATTCAGCATTTGAAAGTAAAAAGAATTTCAGCATTTATCAGTCAAACATAAAAAAAATAGCTTTGAGTTGGACAGTATGGTGTCTCACTGGTCAACATAATTAAAAACACACCTAGAGAGAAAATAAACTAAAATAATATATATATATATATATATATATATATATATATATATATATATATATATATATATATATATATATATATATATATATACATATATATATATATATATATATACATATATATATACCCATGACCATTATCCTGAATTATTATAACTATGATGACCATTATAACATTATATTTGCCACCTATTATTTAGCTTCTCAAGTACAATGTCACTGAAAAAAACTGTAGTTAATGAATTTAAAGTGAGAGACTTCATTCAAAATTATAAATCATAATCATAAATCCTACAGACCCACAACAATTGAACAGAATGTATGAAGTTTTGCTTACTAGTCGAGTTCATAGCCGTGGAGATTGTCTTGGACCCCAGGGGGTGCAGCAGGACATGATTATCTTTAAGAAAATAACATGCAATGTGTCATAGAGCCAACAATATAACATTGCATTTACAATAGAACAAAGGGTTTAATACAAGGAAGCAAGCTAGAGCGGAGATGAAATGCAGAAAAGATAGTCTGAAATACGATGAGTTCATCGCTCTCACCTCAATGGCTGGGTGAGGTCCCAGCCGCATATTTGAGGTGATGGCCAACACTCGCGCACTACAAGTTCGACCTACTGAACTTTGTGGTGTAGGCCCAAGGTGCTTTCTTCGGGTCATCAGGTGGGTACCCTCCTTCAACAGTGTTTCGTCAATCAACCCACAACACCTCCAGAGGGCTTGACAGCTAACCCCAATATTTGTAAATGACGTCATTAACAGTACGTTACAATGAATTCTTTCAAGGTTAAATAAATTAACTTAGCTAACTTCCAATCACCCATTGACAAATTACCAGCAAAACTATCAAAAACTGTTATCAACACAAAAATGTGGTTAAAAACACACACTTATGTAAAACAAGAGCTCAATTGTAACGTAAACTTAAACGTTAGCAGCGCTAGCTCTTCTGAAAACGGTTCAGATGCTAACGGACTTTATCGAAGACACAAAACCATTTCAATGAAGTAGTAGCAGGTAGGAGTGGGCATCAAGCATTTAGATGTTCTCACCTAAGGTCACTTGACTTTTGCTCAGCTCCCTCAAACACCTGTCATCTTGTGGAGGACACACTGAGTGAGCTTGTAAAGCAAAGATGGTTTACAGAAAAAAAGAAAGAGATGTGTCTTGCTCTATTAAAGGAGGCAACAGACCAAAGTGCACCACTTGCTGTGGGTGTTAAAATTGCCACCCAAAAAGCATTATGTGTCTGTCTTGGAGAACAAACCGTCCTACTACAGTCGATTGGGAAGGGTGATGGTTATGTATGATGCCCAGAGAAACAGCTGGCATTGTCCCTGTGTTAATGCACGGATGTCTTGTGCACATAAGTATGTCGCAAAGTGGTTCCTTTTTCAGACTAATAGACAGCTTTTTAAATATGTCAGATCAACTGGAACAGAAGAAGATAACTTGGATGGTCATCAAGAAGATGACGAGGAAAAGATGGAAAAGCCGTTTGGACTTGGGAAAGAACTTTTGCGGAGAATTTTAAAGTATATCATGGATAAAAAGCAGTATCCAACAGATTTGGATAATCTTATCTTTGCAGAGGAGTGTTTGATCCTCCCCCACCAAAGCATATTGTGCCATCAGAAAAGTTCTGCACTGAATGTGGTTATAACTTGCCTCTAAGTGACCCCATCCTTGTCACAGCAAAAGCTAAGATTGTGACACTGACATGTGTCTATGAAGGTAAGTGTTATAAATAAAAAAATATTACAGCATGCTGTTATATTCATGTCTATGTGTCTAATCTATTTATTCCTTTCAGGAATAAGCACATAAGGAAATGTCTAAGATGTGGAATGGAGTACCGTTACCAAGACTGGGAACATGGAATCCACAACTTTAACAATCATATTGTCATGGGTTTCCACTTGTGTTTGTATTTAAGGGCATCACTCCAGGTATGGTCCCTGTACATTTTAAAAGTGCCTTTATTCCTAAAAATTGTTGCTCTTTTTCTGTCTTTTTTAAATATTGTTTATTATACCTTCCCACAGTCCTAATTACTACTTATTGTTACTAAGTAACAATACCTGCATAAATTATAACACTTTTATATTTGTCTGTAGACTCATAATGCAGCAGGCAGAGTTTTCAAAGCAATGGAACTTGCATCTGGTTTAAAGCTTCCTTCACATAACCATCTGTTTCATGGTTACCTACATTTTGAAGCATTGGTGCAACATGACTACAAATATGCATGCATCAATTGTGGCTCTCATCCTCCCGTGGTTATTATGGTTCTTCATAAAAAGGGAGTTTTCAGTATGCCAGGTATGACAACATACAAAGTAAAGCTTTGTTTCTATTGTGAGGAACAAAGAATGTTGGTTTCCTTTTGCAGTGAGTGAGGTACCTGATCCAACTGAGTATACTGGGGAAGTTAATATGAGAGACTTCTGGGAGTCTCTGTCCTTGAATATTATTTCCCTTGGGTTTGTGAAGGGTAAGACATGTTTTTTTGTTCTTTGTCACTGGAGTAAATTGTACTGCCTCTATTGAATGATTGATTAACAAACTAAAACAACATACATTTAAATGTTTTATCATGTAGTTGGAGAGGAGAATCCATTCGTTGTCAAGCCAACCTTTGGTTTTTGGGCACCGTGGATTGGACCAGAAACTCGAAAATCTGATGTGGTTTTAAACACAGAGTGGGAAAAAGTACACCGCCCAGCAAAAACAAAAGAGCAGGCAGAGCTAGACATTACTGAAGACAGACTTCTCGAGGAAGTCATGAAAATGAAGGTCACTATTATTTGTAATATGTGTTGTCTGTGTGAATAGCCAGCAGCCATATCACCCTGTAGCCCAATACTGGTTGCCCACTGAAGCTAAGCAGGTTGCTGCTGTAAGAGGTGTTAGTGAGGCCAGTAGGGGTGCTCACCCTGTGGTCTATGTGGGTCCTAACACCCCAGTATAGTAATGAGGACACTATACTGTCAAAGAGCACCGTCCTTCGGATGAGACGTTAAACCTAGGTCCTGACTCTCTGTGGTCACAAACAATCCCAGGATGTCTTTCGAAAGAGTAGGGGTGTAACCCCGGCATCCTGGCCAAATTTGCCCAGTGGCCTCTGTCCATCATGGCCTCCCAATCATCCCCATACCAATCATCACTCTGTCTCCTCTCCACCAGTAATCTGGTGTGTGGTGAGCGTTCTGGCGCACTATGGCTGCCATCGCATCATCCAGGTGGAGCTGCACACTGGTGGTGGTTGATGAGATTCCCCCCTATGTGAAGCGCTTTGAGTGTCCAGAAAGGCGCTATATAAATGTAATGAATTATTATTATATGTATCATAGTTTTACTTTTTTGTTGTTTTTGTTTCTACTTTACAGGTTGATGATGTCAAGAAACTGTGCAGAGCTTGTGGGGTGGATCCCTGTGGTTCAAAAACAGACCTTATCCTCAGGCTTCATAATGAAATTAGGAGTAGGAGTACTTATGATAAGATTTTTGAGAAAATCTGGGGTGCATCAGGTAAGGAACCATACTCTGATTATGGTTTTGTTTTTAAATTGAATTTAAAAAATGTATTTTTTTTAATTGATGGTTTTAGGAGGCTGGTCTGCAGTTATGTTTGCCAAATGTTACCATTTATGATTTTGCCAGAGGTCTGGCAACACATGGGAATCTGAGGGACCCGTTGGGGTTGCCATTTGCTCCACATGAGGGAAGATTACTTAGCCCTACAGAAGAAAACATTTCTTTAGCCAAGGAGGGCAAGGTCAAGGTTAATCTTCCCTGGTTAACAGAGCCGCGAAATCCCCCTGATGTTAATGGGCATCCTACAACAGGGAGTTCAGAGCATTATGTACTGTATGATAAACTGCATGAAACGAATGCAAAAGATCCCAAGGATTTTTTAAGAAGAACTGCTCTGGTGCCAGAACTGGCTGGGAAGGTTAATACCCAATTAGTAGAACAATTCTTTGCTCAAATGGAGAAAAACAACTACTTTCTCAACATGATGGCACCCAGCTCTCAGATCTTTCTAATTCGTAATATAGTCCACCATCACAACACCCAGCTCAACAGATCAAGGCTGGAGAAAATACAGAAGTTAATGGGAACCAGACAAACCTTCATGAACAAGAATGGGCAACTTATTATAGGTAACATGTCTGTGTTTGTAACATACTTTTTTGCATGTGTATTACAATTATTATTATTTTTCCTTTTAGGTTTATCTCAAGATATCTCAAACACTGACAATATTGAGGTTCTACAAAAAGATGAGGCTATTACTAAACTGCAGAATGTGAGTGCTAGCTCCAGGTGTTGGCAACATCCATTGAGCGTAGAACTACAGGACAAGGTATCAAGTAAAGCCAGCTTTATAATATTGTACAAAATTTCAGAGCAGATTTAATGAAAATCATACCGTTATGTCTCATAATTTTACACTTAGCAGTTTAACAGTTGAGACATACAATTATATACAGTATGTTAATTATATAAATTATCAACCAATTGAGATTTAACAATAATAATGAAAGGCCTATAGAAGATTTTGTTGTTGAAGGTTGTTTTTATGCATTTTAATTTGTAGGTTTCATATGTACTGGATGAGGCCATGGATCCTAAGGAGCATATTGTATGCGTTTATGGTGAAACACTTACCCGTGAGGACTTCTTGACATTAGGACTACAGAATTATGTAGAGGCCATGGTAAGATAATGGAGTAACATGCACTCATGTGTTAGATGTGTAATTTGCATTATCGTGGATTTTATTTTTGTGCCTCTTATGCAGATTCTGAATTCCTGTCTAAGGGTTATTGCACAAATTGGGTCCATAAGGGTATTGTAGTATTTACTACCAATGCACTACATATCAACAGTATAATATGTAAATTACAAAACAAACAAAAACAATGTGTAAATATTGTAAAATCAACTTTGTGTTACAGAACATTGACATCTGGGTGACCAGCAGTTACATTTCAGTGACCTGGTTACCACCACTCTCTGCAAACCCATTGGACCATTTTTCTGTATGTATATATATATATATATATATATATATATATATACATTTTTTTTTTTCGGTGTATATACTTTTTTGTGTCTTTTTAAAGATTTATAACAGTTTGTGTGTGGATAAATTATTCTTTGCAGGTGGACATTTGCAACAAAGATGGCATTTTACTTCCATCTTGGAAACCAGGCCTTTTAACTCGGGAACGAGGCCATTGGATGATTGCTGTAAGTTATATTTCAAATGAGACCATATGCATTTAGTGGAAAGGGTTCTTGAACTGTATCTGTTTTAGTCCCGGTATGCCATTTCTTGGGATTTGTCAAAAGTGGGGGTGCAGGCTAAAATTTAAAGTCAAATTTTTATGTGAACAAATGTTGAAAAAAAGATCACTCCATTTTAAATTGTCTTATTGAAAAGTTTGTTGCACGATAATAGGTAAAAGTGTTCTTGGACATTTTTCAGATTATGAAGCCAAAGGAAAGACAACTGTTCTTTCTTGACTCGCTCTGTGGCTCTGGTTTAAGTGATGCCAGATACATTCAATTATACAGGTCCTTCAAATGTTCACAACAGCAGTGTGGTAGTTCTGTTTGAAACCATACTGCTTGTTTGTTTTTGTTCCAATTATAACCTAAGGAATGAATTATTGTTACTATGTTTTACTAAGGTGAACATGAAATTGAATCCCAACCTATGATCCCAACTTATTGTACTTTTTTGATGCGAGTTAATCGTGTATCTATTACATCTATGTGAATATATCTATTCTGCTAATATCAATTCTGTACATGTGCACAGATCAATCTCGCACAGCAAGAAAAGTACAACTGGGTCAATTTGGATTTCATGTTGACATCAAATTGTATGGTAGTTCAGTTTTAGACCATACATTTTTTTTTAAATCTTATTTAACTTACTGTTTGTTCATTCATTCATTCAAATTGTTTCAACCCAACTGTTCAAAAATAATTTCCATGCTTGCAAAATTCCTCTTAGTTCCATTAATCTAGCCAGGTAGCCACACACACTGCCTTGCTAGCACTGGTGTTTCCTTAAAGAGAATTATTTTGCTCATCTTTATTCATTGTTCATATACCTCTGTCTTTTTTTTTTTTTTTTTTTTTTGGACAGAGAGCTTGCCCAAAAAATTGCACCAGGACTATGGTCGGAGACTGTTCTAAATGACATTACGGTGGGAAGGTTTTTTTTTTTCAGTCCCACATGACTAAGATTACAGCTTCTGCTGTAATGTATAAAGTTCTTAAATTACAATTTGTTTGATTTCATTACTAGGACAATGCAAGACAAAAGCTGTCAAATAACTGTGGAGTGTTTGTCTTGATGGCAAGTACAGAATATGTCAATGAGGAACATCTTGGTGAAATCAATTGCTCTTGCCCATTAAACTTTTTTGTGTGTGTGTGTGTGTGTTTTGCATATTATAGTATGGACTGTATGTTGTTCTGGGACAGAAGTTTGATTTCACTGAAGTAAGTATTTTTTTTAAGCTATATACATTTTAATATAATTTAAAATTTACTAATTCATGACTTTATGTACACAGCTAAACATGGAGAACATAAGAAAATGGTGGTGTGCCATCTTGCTTGACAATTTCTCTTTAGAGTAAGTGTGAAAAAGTTTGCTGTGCTTTTAACAAGTTGTGTTTTTAAGAAACCCTCAAAGAAGTGAAGAAATCTTGTTCACTCTGTAAACTGTTTTGGAAAGTCATGGAATGGAGTGATTTAGTGACTCGCTCATAAAACTATTTCAATATAAATATATTATGCAGACCCTTTGAGTGAAAAGGAGTAGCAAAGTGTTTCAGTGATGATAAAAATCAGCAGGTGTAAACACTACTTGCTCTATCAAACTCCTTTAATATCTGTTCTTAATATTATTAGGGGTTGGCAAGATTTTTTTAATTGTTTCATTGGTGAATAAAGTAAAAAAAAAAAGATTGGACCATTAATTGGATTTTTTTGCATTTACAAAAGTCTTACTGAAATGTGTGAATGTAATGCATCCTTGCATTCAATTAATTTTGATATTGTACTTGTTCTTTTGCTTACTTCATTTGTTTTTGTTCCATGACAATCAAATTGTGGAAGACATGGGAGAAAGAGAAAGCGAGCTGTTGTAGCTGGTATTGTCAGCTTTTTATATTTTGCTGATATTTTTTTTCTCAAATTAAAAATTAATGGATGATTTTTTTTTCATTCTAATCCTTTCAGAAGAAGAAGAATGCTCTGCACACCCTGAGAAGAAAAAAACTGAACTTGCATTTGAAAGTAAGAACTTTGATATGAAATTAAATACACACACAATGCTGGCTTTCAAATTATGTAACTATAATATTGGTCAGCTCATTTTAAATTACTTCATTTCAGCAGACCAAACCCCAGTTGTGCCCTCTGTTTTTAGCAAGGTATGCATAATCAATTTTAATGATGATTTAAAATGTGTATCATACAATTTTAATCCACTTATTTTTCTTTAAGGATGAGCTGTTAAAAGATGATGACCCTCCATCATGCTTCATCTTCAAGGTAGTTGAATAATGTTATATAATGTGCTTTTTAACATTTTTTTAACTGCCTGTGCTAACTGTTGCTATATTTTCAGTTATCAGGAGTGTTGCTGAAGAACATACTTCTTGAAGTTGTTCTTCAAGAAGGGGATGCTGCCTACATGCCCCTGTCATTGGCTTGCTCAAGGTTCAGGGACATAGTTGGGGATGGCAATTTCAGGAATCAGGCACACTTCTTATGGCTAGAAAGTAAATATTGACATTAAAAAATAAAACGCATAACAAGAACATCATTGATAATATTAAATGTTATGCTCATTTATTTTCCCCATCAGGTGTTACATGCTGGAAAAATAAGTCGTCTCACTACAAACAGCTCTTCTGGAGGATGTACTCAATCTCCACTTGTTTGGAGTGTGGGTTTGACTACAAATGCTGCACACCTGGTATGTTTTGTGTAAATTGGTGATGAATAAACTAGTTGTTAGTCTAAAGGAAAACTAAAAATCAAATTTACTTGTCATCCCTTGGAGTTTAAAAGTTCTGGACACCATTCAGTTGCATGGCATTAGCATGGACCTACAGAGCTGAGAAATTATTCTTAATGTTTGTAAATGTTCAATGTCAGCTATAAACCCTAGTTCTTATTGTGCTTCTTGTGTATCCACCAGGTTATGCTGGGAAGGGAAAGCGAGGCGAGCTCCAGGGCATTTATTCAGAAACCTTCCACCCTGGATTTTGCAGTTTTCACTGCATGCAGATCAGTTCTAATGAGCTGATATAGTGTCCTTACTAATAACAAAAAAGACTACAAATAATAAAATACAATAAACAATTTTGCAATCAATTCTGAATGACTTGTACATGATTTTATTAATTGAAAAACACAATTTATCTACCCCGAGATTTAAATGTAATATTATCTGTAACACGTTCAGAAAAACATTAGTCTGCTATTATAAAAAAAATATGCAGTAAAGATGGATGGGAATTTTTCCCCCCCCTTTAAAGTTTAGACAAATGTTTTTCATGTATTTACACATTCACTTCACTGAGTCCCAATTGCATCAGATTTTAATGTTCATTTACTGATACTGTAGAATTGTACAATATGTAATATTTAGAAATATGCTTGAATAAGGCCTGCAGCCTGATGAATTTAAAACACCATCACTTGTCTAAGTATATGGTAAAAGGTTTACAGACGTGACTTCATTGACAGTGAGAGGTATTGGACACACACATTAATA
Organism: Cyprinella venusta; assembly: GCA_038021265.1. NCBI lineage: Eukaryota > Metazoa > Chordata > Actinopteri > Cypriniformes > Leuciscidae > Cyprinella > Cyprinella venusta. The sequence goes on along the minus strand of CM075877.1, from coordinate 9,469,077 downwards.
ATAACAAAGCTGCAAGAAATCAGACCATGATGAGGAATGTAATATTTAAAAGTTTATTTTCATTACTGTCGCTACTTCCTGCAATACTCATTCACCGCCGTCAGCCATGCTTGGGGATTTCCGCATAAGCTCCTCCCACTTGCGGAGTAAACTCCTCCTATTTGTAAATTTGTGAAATCCATCCTACTTGCGGCGTAAGCTCCTCCCACTTGCGGCGTAAGCTCCTCCCACCTGCTGGTCTCCGGGCTGCAGCGATACATACATGGGCTTTCCCAAGGGGGTAATCGACCGGAAGTTGAAGCCTCGTGGGAGCTGACATCTTGTTGGAGAATTTCACTTGCGTTAGCATTCCCATTGACTCCCGTTCATTTTGGCGTCACTTTGACAGTTAATAACTTTACATCTGAGGCGTTTGAAGACCTCATTTGTCCTTTATTTATTTCTAAAGAAACTCGACAATGTATAAATAGCTCCATTACCTTGTAGCTTATGTTATGGCCCCGTAGAAGCAGTTTTAGTGAAAGTAGGCTAACGATTGCGTCATACCCGCGCGACTCTGTCGCGCAGTTTTGAGATTACCGTATGGACACGAGAAGAAGCTCGCGCGCAATCGGGAAACGTGGAGGCAAAATGACAAAATAATTCATCAGAATACCTAGCAAACTTGTCTCCTTCTCTTAGCCCGTGGACAGCTCCTATTCATACTCTCTGCCTCTGCGCATGTTTCAGGAGGGAATGATTCAGATTTCTCATGCCACCGCACTAGAAATCACACGGGTCACTCACGTCACATCTACGTAGACTAGCTCTGTATGAGTCTGCGCGTCAGGGACGGAAGTGCTAAAAAATCGCCAAAAACGGGCTTCAGTCGTCTCAATGGAGTTTCAATGAGATCGCTCTGTCCATTTCTTTTACTGTCTATGGGGCTTTCTCGGTCTGATTCTGCCTCAAACTGCTACTGCAGTTAGACACCATTATTTACATCTGGACCGGAGCTGGCGTTTCCCAGTAAGGTAATAGGCGTTAACCTTCCGGACAACGTGAGCGACAGTTTAGCCAATCACAACACACCAGCCCAAACGAACCAATCTGAGCCCACGACGTGTTTCTGAGGGAGTGTTTTCATAGAATCAGGAAGTAAACCGCTCGTTCAGGGGACAGAGGAGAGCGCGGCTTACAATAAAGGTGAAGTTTATGAAAAATAAGACTTTTAAAAAAAGAAAAACCACGAATACATGTTATATTGCACCCCATAAACACAATAATGCAAAGAAAAAGAGGTCTAGACCACCCCTTTAAGTGAAATTACTGAACTTAAATATACAAGTCAGAAACCACTCAATTGAGCTTTAATTATGAGGCGTGAGCTTTAATTATGAACCGAACCAGGACAAAAAAAAAAAAAAACAACCTCTGCACTCAATTGGATAGTCGGTAGACCTACCAACCAATCAGAGCATAAGTCAACTCCTTTGCATAGCGCAGTTTTCAACAGAACGAGCCTACTTTATTTATTTTATAAGTTAAATAAAGAGTGTTACTTCTTTTACTTACTTCTCCATGAGTGCCACCAAAGGAGAAACCACAACAACCACAGGCTTTTCATTACGTCCCATCTTCTTAGCGACCGTCAGAGCCAGCTGATAAGTTACACTTTTCCCGAATCATGCAGGAAAGGACGCCAAAAATATATTTCCGATCAACAAATGCCTTGATTGCAGTTCTCTGTTTGTCTATTAAAATGAATGTGCTGTCGATTTATTTCACAAAAGACGCGACAGCGGAATACATCTCAATTCTCCAGCTGCACTCATCTTTGACAAGCGCTCTTTGACGATGAGGATTACGTTACTGAAGACCACCTGTCAATCGTCGTATAAAGCCCGCCCTGGCAATTTGATTGGCCCAATGATTTCTGAACCGATCATAATTTCTCCTCAATGTATTGCCGCAGAGCCGCAGTTTCACCCCAGCAGTTTTACACCAGGGGGGAATGGGGAAGATGGCGTCGAGGTAACATCACTCTGTTACAGCTCTGCAATATGAAGTAGCAAACCTCGTTTTTTAACAGTTAACTCGAATTGAGGACTTTAAAATGCTATTCTAATACTTGACAAATCAGAGACTTTTTGAAGAAGCTATTTATCCACGTGATTCCTTACTTTTTCGGCTTTTTTGTGAAAATTGGCTGAAGTGGCTAACGCCAACGCACGCCTTCGCCTAACTTTTCAAACGGACTGTCACTTATTCCTTACTCGACCAGAAGCCCCCAGCTGATCCTTATATTCTTGAAAAATGGACAAAGAGGAAGATATTAGCAGCGTTATGCACTCATACGCCAAGAAGGCTCCACAGACACAGGCTGAAGAAGGCGACGAGATGGAGGTAACTTGCCCGGAACAGGAGGGCTCGGACTCGGCGCAACCACTAAATTCACCGAAGTTGCGAGCCGCTAAGAGAAGTAAAATAACTGAAGACAACGAAGGTCAGTCTGTGCCCAATTCTGTTCTGCTAATGATAATGGAAAGGGTTGAAAAAATGCAACATGAGTCACTGAGGAAGCTGCAGTCGTTGGAGGCGACAGTTAAAGATAATACTTGCACCATAAAAAGTGTCACTGACGCTATGGAATATATGGGGAAACAACTAAAGGAAGCAACAGACAAAGTTGAAACCCTAGAGAAAAAAGTCGGACTCTTGGGGAAAGAAAACGGTGTGCTCCGTGACAGGTGCAATGAACTTGATAATTACAAGAGGAGGTGGAATCTTCGCGTCGCTGGGGTAAAGGAACAAGCGGGAGAAAATGTAAAAAAAATGATGGTGGACTTATTCAGCCAGGTGTCACCAGACATCGCAGAACAACTGGCCTTTTCCTTAGACATCGCTCACAGACTGGGACCCCGCTCGGGAGAGGCACGTTCCCATCGCCGTATCATTGTGCAGTTTCTATCGCGAACCCACAGGGACAAGATTTGGAAGGACGCCAGAACATCGACCATCCTCAAGGAAAGAAAAATTAAAATCTTCGAAGACCTGACCCAAGATGTCAAGGATGCCAGGAACAAACTGTGGCCGCTGGTGGAACAGGCTAGGAAGGAAGGGAAGAAAGCGGGTTTCAGAGGACATTTCGCGCATATTGATGGTAAAAGGGTAACAGTGAATGATTTGTGAGCCAGCTCTAGTACATGCATGTAAATCTTAACGAAGGTAAGCAGATTTGTAAAATTTTTCTGCAGATTTACAGATGCAATGACTTAAATCTCGTCTGCTCTACTTCTGGGTTATTCATCTCGGAAGTTACGCTATAAAAAAAAAAAAAAAAAAAAAAAAAAAAAAAAGATCTACAGAGCACAACAAAAAATTATTCAAAATGAAAAATCTAAAAATTAATTAAAAGGATTCACAAATTCACGAAACGAAAAATATATTTTCAAAGGGTTACCAAATGTATTTTCAAAGATTTACCAAATGCTTTTTCAAAGGGTTACTGTATTTTCAAACGGTTACCAATTGTGTTTTCAAAGCTATACAACGTATTTATTTATTTAAAATCTAAAAAATTAATTAAAAGGATTCACGAAACGAAAAATATATTTTCAATGGATTGCCAAATGTATTTTCAAAGGGTTACCACCAAATGTATTTTCAAAGGGTTACTAAATGTATTTTCAAACGGTTACCAATTGTGTTTTCAAAGCTATACAGCACATTTATTTTCTACTTTTACTAGTGCGAATAATTCACACAATACCTCTGGTGTAGAACTGCTACTGACCCTTAGAACCTACTAGCCTATGAGTTGTATGAATAGTAGCAAATTTCTACTGTCTGATGGGACAACATTAATTTGGTTCTTCAGTAAATAGATATATAAGTCTTTTGTTTTCAAATATAGACATAATGTTCTCAATGCTGAATATAATTTTTTAGTTAGGACCTAAGAAAAGAGGTAAGGGGAGAAAAAAAAAAAAAAAAGTAACATTTGTAGATTTGTCTTATACAATGTACTCACATGCCCCTTGTCTTTTGCTAGGGGTTTGTTTCTGTATTGCAGAGCTTATAACAACTTTCTAACTAAGTGTTTAGAGAGAATCTTGTGTATTTTTCCAGCTTTCAGGTTATTCCTAATTTTATTTTATGTCTTTGTCTTTAATGTCTATTAATGCCAGGGGTCTTAAAAATAGTGTGAAGCGCAAGGCTTTGTTTTTGTTTGCAAAGAAAAATAAGACAGATTTTTGCTTTTTTCAAGAGTGCCACTCAACAGCCAATGACTGTAGTTTTTGGAGGTCACAATGGGGAGACAACATCTGGTTAGCACATGGATCAGAGCACTCAGCTGGGGTAGGAATCTTTAGGCACAATTTTAATGGAAATATTCAAAATACCGATTTAGACTCTTCGGGGCATTTTCTCATAATGGTAATTACTAAAAATAATCATACAATACTCATCATAAACATATACGGGTACAACACTTCTGTGGAGAATAACATGCTTCTTGATACCATAGAAGATAAAATATCACATTGGCTGAACAAATACCCTCATGCCTCTTTAGTTGTGGGAGGAGATTTTAATATAGCGATGAATAATATGTTAGACAGATGGCCACCGAGGAGTTCAGGGTCTTCCAACTCTGTGTTAAAGTGTCTCATGGATAAATTTGACCTGGTTGATGTTTGGAGGGAACAGTTTCCAAATGACAGACAGTATACCTGGTCCAATAAAGACTGCTCAAGACAATCCAGAATTGACTACTGGTTAGTTTCCAGATGTCTAACGAGGTACCGCATTTCAGTCAATATCAGTAGCACTCCATTGACCGATCATAAAGCGATCTACCTCTCAATATCTCTTTCCTCAGATCAGTCCTCTGGCCCAAAAGCTTCATTTTGGAAACTTAATAGTTCCCTCCTTGAACATGAACATGTCAAACAAAGAGTTAAAGAACTTATTGAAATCTTTTGGACTAAAGCAGAATCTCAGAAAAATTATGGGACAAATTGGGAGCTTCTAAAATATGAGTTGGGGAAATTTCTCAGGAAGTTTGGTGGTGATTTGGCCAAGAGCAGACAAGCAATTGAAGACAAGGTTATGGAGAAGCTAGCGTTTCTTTCTCAAAAAGAGTCTCTTTCTATTGAGGAAAGATGTGAGTATACAAAACTACAAAATAAACTAGATGACATTTATAAATCAAAAGCTAAGGGAGCCTATATAAGGTCAAGAAAACAATGGATTGAAGAAGGTGAACAAAACTCAGCCTACTTCTTTAGACTTGAAAAGAGTAAAAATGTCCTTACTGTAGATCAAATTAAAGTAGAGGGAAAAATTATTGAAGATCCAAAAGAGTTAGCCATTCACTGCTATAATTTCTATAACAATTTATACGCATCTAATTACTGTGAGGTCACAACTAAATCTTTTATGACCTCTATTGGCCATTGTAGAACTATATCCCCAGAAGACAGAGACTATTGTGATGATAGTATTACGCAAGAGGAGGTGTTGAAGGCGATCAAAAATCTCAAAAACAACAAGAGCCCAGGGTGTGATGGTATAACTGCTGAACTATACAAAATGTTTGATGAATTACTAACCCCCTTTCTAGTAAAAGTTTTCTTAGAGAGCTTAGAGAAAGAAGCACTTCCAACAACTATGACACAGGGTGTCATCACATTGATTCCAAAACCAGAAAAGGACAGAAACTGTCTAGAGAATTGGCGTCCTATCACTCTATTAAACAACGATTACAAAATTTTTGCACTAGTTTTCGCTAATAGACTTAAAGAAGTGTTAGACTCTATAATAGATGAATCACAATCTGGGTTCATGAGGAAACGACATATTGCAAATAACATTAGATTAGTGCTAGATTTATTAGATTATAATGAGCTCATCACTGACAACAGCTTCATTCTGTTCCTTGATTTTTATAAGGCGTTTGACTCGCTTGAACATGGGTTTATTCTGCAAGCACTTCAAAAATTTGGTTTTGGAGATGTCTTTTGCAGAACTGTCAGGACCCTGTATACAAATGGTAGTAGTGCGATAAAATTGAAATTCGGTACTTCCCCTAGATTCAAAGTGTCCCGTGGAATCAAACAAGGGTGCCCAATCTCCCCATACCTGTTTTTGATCGCCTCTCAAATCTTAGCTCTACATGTCTCTAACAGTGCCTTGGAAGGGATAACATTGGCTGAAAGAAGTATCATCCTTAGTCAGCTGGCCGATGACACCACCATCTTCCTGAGAAATGCTTCCCAGATTCCCCTTGTGATAGAATTGATCAGAGGATTTTCACAAGCTTCAGGTCTCAAGTTAAACTTTAAAAAATGTGAATTAATGGCAGTTAAAGATTGTAATGTGTCAAATGTATGTGGCATTCTTGTGAAGGATCAGGTTACATACCTGGGAACAATAATAACTAAAGACCAAAGTATAAGAAGTCCATTAAATTTTAGCCCAATCATTGAAAAAACAAAAAAAAAGTTAAACTCTTGGCTACAAAGAGACTTATCCTTGAGAGGAAGAGTTTTACTGACAAAAGCAGAGGGAATCTCCAGACTTGCTTATTTGGCGGCCTCTTTGGATGTTGATTGTAAGGCATCGAAAATAATTGACGATATGTTGTTTAATTTCGTGTGGAAAAACAAAACTCATTATGTCAAAAAGTCTGTAATAATGAACACAAATCAGGGTGGGGGCTTAAACTTTTTGGACTTCACAACTTTAAGCAATACCTTCAAAATCAATTGGCTCAGACAATTCTTTAACAATCCAACATCACTTTGGAACTTTATTCCAAACTATATGTTCTCTAAAATCGGTGGCCTAAATTTTATGTTGTTATGCAATTATAATATTAACAAAATCCCAATCAAACTGTCCAATTTTCATAAACACATGCTTTTGGCGTGGTCTCTCTTATTTAAACATAACTTCTCACCTCATCGTTATTACATTTGGAATAATAAGGACATTCTCTACAAAAACAAATCTTTATTTTTTGAAAACTGGTACAGGAATAATATTGTACTTGTTGGCCAACTCTATAACACAAGTGGCAGACTGTACAGTTATTCAGAGTTCCTGCAGAAATTTCAAATCCCTGTTTCGGTTAAGGAGTATGCAATTGTCTTTGATGCAATTCCTTCTGGTATCAGAATGTTGCTGGGAGGCATTAATTTCCCATGGCCATTGACTCACAATATGGATTTATCTGATACTGCTGTAGGGAGATTATGCTTTTCTGCAGTGACGAAAAATAAAACTATTAGGGCTTTATACCAAAAAGAAATTGTTACTATTCCTTATATAATCCCATATTGGAACAGATTAGTAGAGAATGTCCCTTGGAAAAACGTTTGGTCTTTACCTTTTAAATATATGCTTACTAATAAAGTGAGAGAAGTTACGTTTAAATTAATTCACAGATTCTACCCGGTAAAGTGTTTGCTTAAGCGGTATAAACCAGATATTGAATCTGAATGCTCTTTCTGTAAAAGGTCAGATGAAGATGTTTGCCATTTATTTTGGAAATGTTCATACACAGAAAAATTTTGGTCAGATGTCCTCGAATTTATCCAAACCTTTTTTGTTACGGATTTCTCATTTTGCTTTAAAGATGTTTTCTTTGGTGTGGTTGACCTTAAGACGGACAAGGAAGGAAGGTATTTCATTATTAATCTCTTATTTCTACTCGCTAAATATCACATCCATAAATGTAAGTTCAGGGGCTCTAAACCCTTCTTTCCTGTGTTTGAGAGTGAAGTCAATGAATACTTGGACTCCATAAGATATTCAAAAAACTGTAAAGCTCTGAAGACTGTGCAGATATACTCAAAACTTGTGACATTGTGTGAGTGAATGAAATTGGAACTCATAACTATATGGTATGCTATGAGTTGGACTGCTTGTTGATTAGCCTTGCTGGACTTTGCAGACCCCCGGATATAATATTCATGTTTGTACTTTATTTATCTATTTATTTATTATTTATGTATTTATTTATTTATTTATTTTTTTTTTATTTATGCATTTGAATGTATTGTTTGTCTCTGCGAATGCTGTCAATAAAAAAAAAAAAAAAAAAAAAAAAAAAAAGTTTTACACCAGCAGTTTTACCCCGCGCATGCGCAGTTTCACCACAACAGTTTTAACCAGTTTTATCCGCGCATTCACAGATTCAATATAGCAGTTTTACTCGCGCATATTGTTCAGTATTAAAACGATCTAATAGTCATTTTTACCAATTATTTTTGCTTATTAGTCTGCAGAGCCGCAGTTTCACCCCGCACATGCGCAGTTTTACCGCAGTCAGACCCTTCTCAAATAAGGTCATGAAATAAGGTCCCATGAGCCGGAAGCGAAGGGGCGGGACTTAGGCACCCGAGGAGTCATAAGTTTAATGTAAAGTGATTACATTGCTTTTAATATTACTTAGTGTGTTGTTATTGTGAAAATGTTTAAAATTGCAGTTGCATGTTCAGTGTTTCTTCTCTTAAATCAAAAGTTTAATACAACCTCCCGATATCACACTACACTATCCAATCGGATTGAGCTATACTGCAGCAAACGGACATTCTCGGCCAATCAGAGGATGTGATCTTACAGAACAAAATGGCAACGCTGAGATGTTGAGAATTGGAAATGAACAAAAACCTGATTCATTTACTGCATAAATTGGAATCTTTTTTGTGGTAAGAAGCATTTTAAAAACAATAAATACCAAATTTGCTTTTTAGAACTATGTGTTATTTTTCTGTGAGACGTTATGAGTAGAGAAGATGTCTGTCGTTCTTCTGCCGTACACAAATGAGTTCCATTTATATATGGTTGATTAATTAATGTTTTGGTGTATAGTTTATAAAACAGACAGAATGAAAGTGGTGAATCTGAAGCAGGCTATCCTGCAGGCGTGGAAGGAGCGCTGGAGCGATTATCAATGGGCCATTAACATCAAGAAGAACTGTCCTAAAGGAGCCACATGGGACTACCTCAATCTAGCAGGTCATCTAAATATCATCTCATATTAAGTAGAGAAATTACTGTATCACACTATACTTAACCCAGGTTTAGAAATTTGAGAGCAATTAATTTTGCCCACTGTTGAGGAATCAAGACGACCTTTATTTGATCAAAATTATAGTAATATTGTGAAATATTATTACAATTTAGAATAACTTTTTTCAGTTATTTTATTTTCTGTTTTCAGCAGCTATTATTCAAGTCTTAAGTTTCATATGATCCTTCAGAAATCAGTCAAATATACTACATGATATAAGGCCTAGTTAACTATATAATACTTATATATATATATTTATATATAAATTAGGGATTTGCAAAGATTAATTTCCGATTAATCGCATACAAAATAAAAGTTTGTGTTTATATAATATATTTGTGTGTGCTCCGTATAATTGTTTTGTGTATATAAATAACACATGCATGTATATATTTAAGGAAATGTGCTATTATTCATATATAAAATATTTATATATGATATAGATTATGTGTGTGTGTGTGTGTGTGTGTGTGTGTGTATATATATATATATATATATATATATATACACACACACATACATACATACAGTATTTACAAGCAAATAATTCTTAAATATATACATGCATGCATATTTATTGTAGACAAAATAATTATACACAGCACACACATATTATGTAAACACAAACTTTTATTTTGGATGTGATTAATTGCAATTAATCTTTGCACAGCCCTAATATAAATATAAATACACACACACACACACACACACGTATAGAAACTGCCAGGTGCTCAGTAATATCAATATGCAGTAGTATTCCATGGTAATTTTGTTCTATAAAAAAACCTGACAACTTAATATGCACCATATGGCAAATTTTATTATTTACTTTTTATATTTTTTTTATTTATACTTTGTTGTCCACAACCCTGTCAGAACAGATCCTGCGACCCTCCAGTTGACAGCGGCTGTGTTAGATGACACTCTGTGATGCATGTAACTTGTTGTGTTGTTGTTAAGGTGTCATAATTGTTTCTCCTGATACAGAGGCTCTTCTGGAGCAGGCTATGATTGGCCCATCACCCAACCCTCTCATCTTGTCCTACCTGAAGTATGCTATCAGTTCACAGGTAAAACGTACTGCTTGCAGTGCTTGATTTATCATAGCCTGTTATTTGCAACTTTTCTCACAGAATAAATTAATCATGGTGACTGTCTGCTAATACTGCACTTACAAGAACAACAACTTCATGAACTGTAAGCTTTACTTTTGTGTGATGCTGCATACCATTAGTTGTCATTCAAGGTGACTGCAGTAGGCACAGCAACTTTTTGACATGATATTCTCTCTTCCACCTGTAGATGGTGTCATACTCTAGTGTGCTGACAGCAATCAGCAAGGTTTGTGTTTGTTTTTAAACATATTATTTTTAATATGACTCAGTTTAATTTACTAAATTTCCATTTGTCTATCCACAGTTTGATGATTTTTCACGAGAGCTATGTATCAAATCATTGCTTGAGGTCATGGGCATGTTCTCCAACCGCCTCAGGTAGCCATCCATCAGTTAGTCGCTTCAGTCCATCTAACAGTCAGTGAGATGCAGTTTTCCTGGGCTTCGACAGAAGTAATATATTTTTCTCTATTGTATTTCTTTCCTGTAGCTGCCATGGAAAGACAGAGGAGTGTATAGGCCTGTGTCGCGCAATGCTGTGTACCGTGGTTTGGCTCCTGCAAGGCTGTGCGTGGTACTGTGAGAGACTCCGGGAGTCCAGCGGTCTTCCTGCAGCAGAGATCAGTCTGAGAGCCTGCCTGGACCGCATGAACAATCTGTTACACAGCACCAAGAACAGAGCCCTGGTGCACATCGCACGCCTGGAGGAACAAGGTGTGTGATTACTAAGAATAATTTATATTAATAATTTATTTATGATATACTTACCAGGGCTTTACATTAACTTTTTCTGCACACCACCAGCAGTCCTTAACCCTTTATGACCTGCCATAGAACAGTTCCACCAGAGTATATCTTTCTATTTTTACATGCTGTGCTGTCATTATTTTGAGCATTTTCACATGCCATACATCAAAATAATCCTTACTTTTTTCTACTTGAAGGCTATGTGTGTAATAAATCAATAGTACCAAGATAAATATCTCAAAAGCACAATAAACAAAAAGGAAAGCATTTAAAAAAAAAAAAAAATCTACATATTTTGTTCAATACAAAAAATTTATAAATGTCAACCTCAAACTTGTCAATGAGAAAAATGTGCATAAAACAGTTTTATACCACGGGCTGTTTAAATACTCGATTCTGATTGGCTGGAAGGTGTGCAGTAAAACCGTTTAATGCACAGGTAGTTCCAGTCAGTTTGATTACAGTTTGAAATGAATCCGCTTCTATAAACCATAGACTGTAAAACAAACATTGGTAACCATAGTAACAGTTACGCTTGCAAACAGATTCATAATTCATTCAAATAAATGCAATCTGATGGCTCTACTTTATCTAAAGTGGACGGAATAGAACTAACGAGCTGTAACTTAAGAAAATAACCATCATTTTTACACGTCTGTTAAAAAATTACACTGTTAACATCAGTTATAGCTTTAACTTCTTTTTAACTTGGCAAATAACCGAGGTATAAGCGGGATAATCCACGGCTAGCCATGCATTAAATGATTTTAATGCACGACGTAGAGGCAACCACCCTCCGCTTCGCGTGGGGTGGTTCTTCGCCTCTACTTCGTGCATTAAAATCCTTTAATGCATGGCTAGCCGTGGATTATCCCTTACTAAAACTATACAGAATTGATTTGAACTGTTTACATCAATTAGTTTTTAAGATACACTCATTCAAATAAAGGGAGTAAAATGCCATATGTAAAATATTCAATTACATTTGTGGTCAAACAGATAACATTTTGCTTTTGAATATTGAAGGTCCCCTGACTTGAAATTTTCATTTTCTGAGGTTTTTTAACATTAATATGAGTTCCCCTAGACCGAGCTTTGGCTATTTTTCTCTTCTCTGTATCCGTCTGCAGCTCAGACGCGCTGATCTAGAATCTCCCCCTATATAACGTCATATAGGGGGAAGGTTACTCCCCTTTCTCTGCTTTGCCCGCCCAGAGACCGACCATGAGAAAACGAGCTAGGAAAAGGAAGTACGAACACGCACAGGCGCGGTTTTATTTTTTCTCAGAAAAATAGGAACATTGTATTGGTTAGAATATAGACCATTTCAAAAGATGTAAACGACACTGGTCCAGAAACACTTCCTGTTTCAGTTTGTAACGGTTTTCTTTATTTCACATGTAAAGAAAACATCTTAAAGATGTTTAACTTTTTAATTCAATTTTAAATGTTCTGTTGGTTGTATTTTATCCCAGCTTTTATGTAGTGTTAAAAAACTGAAACAGGAAGTGCTTCTGGACCAGTGTTGTTTACATCTTGTGAAATGGTCTATAAATTAAATAGACCCTGTCAGAACAATTAATTATAAAATAAATAAATAAATAAAGGCGATGAACAGACGGAACTCGGTGCGTCCATGTACTTTCATTTTGACATAACGTTGCGCGCACGTGTGTGTGTGTGTGTGTGTGTGTGGGGGGGGGTGGTGTGTGTGTATCTGCGTTGGATCTGGAGGTGACACTGATAAAGGCGGAGAGATATCACATGACCTAAATAACATATGAAGACCTGAGGGCACAGCATCAAAAACTATTGAAAATTCTTTTAGCCTTACTGAAATCTTATATTTGGCATTAAAATTCTGAATATCTGAATAGTAGACCATTCTTATTAAAGAGTTGACTGACTAATAAAATACCGTTGTTGAACCAATTATCGTAAAAAAGCGACTTGTTCTTATAAACAATATTAGAATTGTTCCATATAAAACACCTCTGTGGAGAGAAGTTATGCTTGTACAGCAAAGCCCATGCCAAAAGAGCCTGTTGGTGGAAATTGGAGAGTTTAACTGGGATTTTTTTGTATTTTATAGTTACAGAGCAGAATAAATTTTAGGCCGCCTAACTGTGAAAAGATATAAGTAAGGGTTAATGCCCGACGAGGTGTCCGTTGTCAGGTTTTAATGGACGACGGCGAGGCGTAAACCGGCCGACGCGCAGCGGAGGTCCATTAAAACCTAACAACGGACACCTCGGAGGGCATTAACCCGCTTATACCATGGTCACTTGCCAAATAAAACATTTTTAAAACATTAGTTTATATTTTAATTAGGCTAAATCTAGTTTTTACAAATAATAACTTGCCTTGCCTGACTGCAACCGGAGATATTTATAGTCCGCGTAGCTCGTATCCCTTCAGGTTCACAAATGCATTTTTTTTCATGAAACACAAAGGTAGGCATAGTTTTTTTTTATTACACATAAAACAATTAATCAAACAACAATAAAAAAACAATTAGCTCTCTGAGCTCCAGCGATTTGCGCTTAACGTTATAGAGGGCAATAAATTAATCAGATCAAAGAGAGGGTCATTTGCCTCAGGCTCCTTAGGCTTGAAACGCTGTAACGTTGAGCCTTCTCCTGCCTTGGTAGTCTGGACAGATGCGTAAAACTCCCGCAGGGTCTCATTCAGGGGTGCGCGTTTCCCGAAAGCATCGTTAGCCAACTATGGTCGCAAGTTCCGTCGTTACCAATAGAGTTCAATGGAGCAGAGCAGCAGCGGTGTAATTTTCTCTGTTTTATTTACTTTTTTTTCTTTCTTCAGCAGCATACCAGTCGTCAAAGTTGCCATATTTTCCATAAATGTTAAAAGAAATAGCACGAAGTCACTCATTGTTATATTAGTCTATAATATCTAACGTTAGATGATAGAGCATGTGACTGAATGTTGCTATGGTTACTCACAGCCGTTGTAGGCAGCGCATTTATTTATTAATTTCGAATGGTAAACAGGCAGTTTCACCGGAACTACTTTACTAGGTGTCCTATATCACTTTTTAACGGACACCCTGCAGCCAATCAGAATCGAGTATTCACCCAGACCATGGTATAATGAGAAATAAAATTCCAGATGGAAGTAGGGTTTTTGAGATATTGCTTGATCCAATTTATCTTGAATGTGTTGTTGAGAGAGCTAAAGTTTATGAAATTTAATCCCCCTTTGTTGTAAGAATTCAGAACTACAGACTTACGAATATAGTGAGTTTTATTTTTCCATAAAAAATTAAAAAGCATCTTATCGACAGATTTATAAAAGGAGTTGTCTACATGTAATGACTGAGCAGCATAGGTTAAACAAGAAATAGCTTCCGCCTTGGTGATTAGAACTCTGCCTTTCAAAGAAAGATCTCTTTGTAACCATCGGTTGAAAACCTTTTGAGTTTTTTCAATGAGGGGAGAAAAGTTTAATTTACCTCTGGCTTTTCTATCTTTAGTGATATGAACACCAAGATATGTGACTGAATCTCTTACAGGGATATTAAACAAAACGGAAGCAGAGCAATTATTCACTGGTAACAGTTCACATTTGCTAAGATTGAGGGTGAGAACGGAAGCTTCGGAAAAAGAGCGAATAAGGTTAATCGCAACTGAAACCTGTGAAGCATCTGCCAGAAACAGGGTGCCAACTGTATCGTCCGCCAACTGACTGATTAAAATATGATTATTTGCCACACTAAGGCCATGTCCACACGGACACGAGTATTTTTATAACCAGAGTTTTTCCCTCCTGCGTTTAAAAAAAAAACCTCCGTCCACATGAAAACGCAAAAACAAGACATTAAGCGCTGTCAAGAGCATGCAACACCAGCAGGCGGCGATATAAACCTAACCGTAAAGCCACGTTAGCTAATCAGAAGCCGTCAGCGGTGCAAAAACTCCGGTTTTGCTGTCTACACGATAACATTGCAACCGGCGTTTCAGAAAATACTCACCCTGGTAGGGGTTTTCAAAAATGCTCGGTTTCAGTGTTCTGATACTGCGTTTCCGTGTGGACGAACGGCCGAACCGCGTAAAAAAAGTCACTGTTATAAAAATACCCGTGTCCGTGTGGACATGGCCTAATGCCTTTAATAGGACTGTTTTTAAAGGGGGGGTTGACTGCTTTTTTTCTTTGCATGATTGTCTTTATGGGGTGCAATATAACATGTATTCATGGTTTTTCTTTTTTAAAAAGTCTTATTTTTCATAAACTTCACCTTTATTGTAAGCCGCACTCTCCTCTGTCCCCTGAACGAGCGTTTGACTTCCTGATTCTATGAAAACACTCCCTCAGAAACACGTAGTGGGCTCAGATTGGTTTGTTTGGAAGGGTGTGTTGTGATTGGCTAAACTGTCGCTCACGTTGTCCGGAAGGTTAACGCCCATTACCTTAACGGGTGAAACGGGCATGCTAAAGGTGGATACCATAGACATAGATAGACGGTGGATACACGTAAATAATGATGTCGAGACTGCAGTATCAGTGAGGCAGAATCAGACCGAGAAAGCCGCGATGAAGAAAGTCAAGCATAACCTCACCACACACGGTTCTTAAACGTTTCTGAATGATAATTTGTCACATTTTTTAACCATATACACGTTTGTTTTACACAATAGCATCTGACTGTCAATGATAGCAACTGACTGGCTACTAATGTTAAACACAAACAGCGTTGGCAAGTTTACGTTCTCGATCAAATTGAAAATAACGTCATAAAGCATATACACATGAAAAATACATTTACAACAGTACTTATACAAAATTCAGATCCATAATGTTTGTTGTAGGCACAAAAATAGTGGCTATAAAGCCAGCACTGGCATTTGAAAAAAATAAAAATAAAATAAAACACAGGCTTACGTTACGTCTGGAATTATACATGCGAATACATTTAAAATGATTAAGTCTTAGCCTACTTACAGGTTGTGGCCCAACAACTGCTGCCTCTGGTTTTAAAGTTGGATCTGCTTCAAGGTTTAATAACAGTTTCTTGCTGCATTGAATCCTGCATTGAACTCGTGGAGATTCTGGAAGCTGTCTTCCTTAAAATGCGCAGCACAGAGAGCTAGATTACGATCGTCACTTTCAGGAATATAATCAAACATAAATTGGATCCATTGTTGACGAAGTAACATCCATGGGAAGCTCGAACACAGAAGACCTGTCAGCTGGGTGAACACAACTCACTCGACATGCTGCAGAAATATGCGCATGCCCTTTCCTGCATATTCCGGAGGGAGTGGTTGATGCAAATGTGCGAGTTAGTGACGTACCATAACCTAGCTGTAGTCCCAATCGAGTCGTTTTTGTAGGCATTTACACTTCCTGGTTTTTAAAAGACAATATCTCTGCTTACATTGAACTTTCAGCGCTGCAACTTTGCAGATACTGTTCATGCACCATCAGCAACATTACACACTATTTAAAATGAAAAAGTGAAATCGCAGTCAACCCCCCCTTTAATGTGTAAATTAAGAAGTTGGGCAGCGAGAAGGAAAAGGTAAACAGAAAGAGGACACCCTTGCCGTACTCCACGCTTTATATCAAACCTTGGGGATGTACCATTGCTTAATTTAATAGAACTGTTTCCATTAGTGTACAAAGTTTGGACCGATCTGCAGAAGAACTGACCAAAACCAAACCGTTTTAAGGTTTACAATATAAAATCATGCTCTAAAGAATCAAAGGCTTTGTAAAAGTCTAAGAAAAAAATAAAACTGTCTTCATGAACTAGCTCAGAGTAGTCTAATAAATCTAAAACCAACCTCACATTATTTGAGATATGCCTATTATGCATGAACCCAGATTGTCTCTCATCAATAATAGAATCTAGTACTGATTTTAGTCTCTTGGCAAGTATCAGAGCAAAAATCTTATAGTCACTATTTAATAAGGAAATGGGGCGCCAATTATCTAACAGAAGAGAATCTTTCTTAGGCTTAGGAATGAGAGTAGACCCTGACTTAATGTAGGTGGCAAGTAACCTCTATAAACACTCTCAGCAAAAACTTCTTTTAAAAACGGGGTTAGGCTCAGAGAAAAATGATTATAAAATTTGGCAGTAAAGCCGTCCGTTCCAGGGGTCTCATTTATAAAACTGTGCGTAGGATCCTTACTAAAAGTGTACGTGCGCCCGAAAGCCAAAAATGGCGTACGCCAAAAAATATTCAGATTTATAAAACCATATACGCCAGAACCTGCGCAGAATTCCCTTTATAAATCCCAGTCAGCGGAAGAATGCGCGCACATGCGTCTCCTCCCCGAAATACCCATATATGGAGCTTGCAACGCCTAGTTTAAATATGCATATCCTCATCTGCATATCATTTGCATGTGGTTATTCATCCACGTGATACCATGTTAACGTACAAGACGTTAGGAAAATATGAAATACAGATGTGCCGTGTCACAATAAATTATTTTATTTTTTCGTTGCCTATATCCTTGCCTTGTTTTTGAATGAATAAATCAAATAGTGTCAAATAGGTACATCTCAGAGAAAGATTTTCTCAATCTTTTCCACTGGCCAAATAGTATTTTTAATGGAAAGACATGGTTGTGGATTATTTGCATGGAATTATTTTCTCAGACAATCATGATTAGCAATTAGCCTAGGCTATCTCTAGATAAAACATTAAAACACTGCATGCCAGAGGGAAAGTGTTAAAAGGCATTGCATCCACAACAAATATATATTTGTATTTATTGAATATATATATATATATATATATATATATATATATATATATATATATGATTTCATGTAGTTTAAGTGTTTAACTCCATTAACGAGAATGCCATATTTAATCTAAATGTTAATATCAGAAGTAAAACAGGTTAAATCATTATTTCATTTATTTAAACTGTTATTGAGAACGTGCACTGTTTATTAGCCAACTCATGAAGTTATATTGTTCATCTGCCGTTAGATTATGTGCGTCAGTTTCACTAAACGGCCCAGCGCGCGTGCTGGCGCGGCCAATTGAAGTGATTGGCTTGGTAAGTGAAATTTTATTTGTAGGCTATTTTCTTTTTGTAGTCTATAGATAGGCTATAATTTTCTTTACATTTTTGGTCTAAAAGTGACCAAAAAGACATTTAACTACAGCTCACCATCGGTGTCTCCAATTCCCTTTGTCTCCAGAATGTGCGTACGCATGGCTCAAAGTTTGCTTAATGGTGCGCACTTTCTCCCGTCAAGTTTGTTTTTTATAGATCACAAACTTTGCGTGGAAACCGGCGTACGTACGTTTCCAGCCCCGTTTTGTGCGTACGCACGCTTTATAAATGAGACCCCAGGTGATTTATTAATTTTTAGTTGATTAATAGCACTAGTAATTTCATTTAAAGAAATAAAGGCATCGCAAAAGTCACTGTTAGCTTCAGAAATCTGATTGATATTAGGAATAGAATTAAAAAAAACATGTAGCATCTTCAGGACAATATCTTGAGGTGTAAAGATCACTGTAAAATTTAGCACAATACTTGGCAATTTTCTTTGAATCGTCAGTAATTATTCCATCAATACTTAATTGATGAATGGTGTTATTTTTGGATTGCTGCTTTTCCAGTCTAAAGAAATAAGCAGAATTCTGCTCATCCTCTTCGAGCCTCTTATGGCGAGATCTAACAAAAGCACCTTCCGCTTTTCTTTTATATATCAGTAAAATTAAAACTATGTAAGAGAGTCTTCACATAAAAATTAGAGGAGTCCGCATTCCTTGCAGGCAACCTATCCAGGCTATTATCTAACACGGTATTAAGATCTCCGCCCAAAATGATAGAAGAGTTTGGGAATTTAGATAACAAGTAAGAGAGTCGTTCTTCCAACTTAACAAAAAAACTGTGGTTCTCAGTTTGAGAGTTGAAACCATAAGCATTAACTATAATATAGCTTATGCTAGCAATTTCTAAAACTAAAAATATGTAATGACCACTTTTGTAACAATCAGAGTTTAAAACTTTTCCACTAAAGCGTTTTTTTAAAATACAAACACCAGCTGAGCGCTCAGATCCGTGAGATAACCACAGGTCACCCCCCCCCCACTGTGATTTCCAAAAGTTAGTGTCCTGTTCAATTCCTGCACAAAACAAAAATCAGAGTTAAGATTTTTACAGTGTAAAAATATAGGTGACGCTTCCTTTTACAGTCCAGTTACCCATGTAACTATGTACTTATTTTAGTAACCACAATTACTAGGTAATAACTAGTACTAATCCTGAACCTACCCCTAAACCTAACCCTTTTCCATGTACATACCTTATTTTAGCCAGTACTTTCTAGGTAAGTACACAGTAAGTACTGTACTGTAAAAGGAAGCGTTACCAAAATATAGCCTTTCGTTTAAGGTGGTTTCTTAAACCTCTTGTGTTTAAAAAAATAATAGATAAAGACATAAGAAAAAATAAATACAAGAAAAACTAGACCAGAAAAATGGTATAGCGTATAAGAAAATAAGTAGGATAAGGTCTCTACAAAAGCACCAACATGGGTCTGAGAACAGCAAACCTTGTGAGAAATTTGTGAACATAACCAGTACAATCAGTACAATCAAACAGACTGTAAACATTTTATGAAAAGGGGCATATGAAAGGAGAACCTAAGAACCTGTTTTCTTTTACTCCCACACAATTTAGGATTATAAAAATAATTATAAATTAATTAATTATTTAACCCCCTCAATCAAAAAAAAAAAAAAATATATATATATATATATATATATATGTAGCAAATGCAACATTTAATAAAATACATAAAATGTATTAAAGGGGCCGGAACGGCCAATTTAGCTCAAAGGGAAAGATTCATTGATTTGCAATGAATCTATGGAACCGAATCACTGAACCGAGCAAATGACTCGTTTAGAGTTCATTTGAACGTGCCGTAATTCTTCTTAGCAAGGTAACTGTAACAGGGTTCAGGGAAGAAGGAGGCAGGAACCGGATAATAATCGAAAATAAAACTTTATTTAAACAAAATAAACAAACAAATTACCTGCCAGCAGCCCCTCACGGACGACTGTTGGCTACCGAAAATAAAACATAAATACCGGCCAGCAGCCCCTCACGGACGACTGCTGGCTTACCAAAATAAAGTACAAAATACAAACAAAACCAGGCCTGTTCCTCTCTCGATCATCCACTCCGTCGCTCCCCCTTTATAGCTCCGCTCCTCCGTGAGAGATGCGAGACCGGTGTGCTTCGCAGGTGCTGCTCATTATCAATCGCACCACCGGCCTCGCGACTTTCTCTCACGTCCCTCGGCCGTCCTGCTCACCACAGTAACTTTAGATCGAACAGTACAAGACATTAAATGTGCAAACACAACACCAAGCAATTATCTTTTCAAATATATGGAAGACTTTATTAGCTATTCTAAACACAAATCTAAAGCCTAAACAAAATCACACACACACACATACTATCGCGGAGAGGGAAAGAGAGTGAGTTGGGAAGAGTGAGAGAGAAAGTTTCAACTTTCTATGTGCACGGAAGACATAACTGCAAGAACCAACAAGCGTTAATTTAAACCTTCGTTTCTTAGCTAGGTTATTTAAGTAAGGAATAATTGACGACAGGCTGTTGAATTATTAGAAAAATAATGCACACCCGAGGTGGTAATGCGGTCGCGAAGCGGAGTGGCCGTTACACCTCGGGTGTGCATTATTTTTCTAATAATTCAACGGCCTGAAGTCAATTATTCCACTTATACTACAGTTAGATCTCACACATAAAATCACATAAACTCAATTCAGAACAATTCTCAATGACCTTCAACTCAAACATTCAGTTCTATGTTTGACACAGTTGTTTTTACAATATATGTGTTTATTATGCTTAGATCAAATACTAATCATGTAATTGTTATTAGTTATTGTGTTATTGTGGTGGTGGTGGGGGGGGGGGGGATTACTTCCATGAGAGATGAATTTGATTATTCTGTGTTTGATTCGCCTCAATTCTCTACAATACAGTATATATATATATATATATATATATATATATATGAATATTAGGGGTGTCACGATTTCAATATTAAATCGAAATCGATCGAAATTAATTTAGTGGTATCGAAATCGAAATAAAAAAATGGTATCGTCGATACTGCCACTGCCCATGTCGCGTCCGTGATGGAAAGTTCGGATCGTTTTACTGACTCTATTGTTCAATCCCATTCATCAAAATTAACTAAACTTTTTTTCTAGTCATTTCAGGGGCTTTAAATGTTAAAAGAGCAGCCCTCTCTCCAGAGAATGTGGACATTCTCGTTTTCTTAAAGAAGAACATGAAAATATAAAATCACATTTGTTGTCTCTGTCCATAAAATGTAAATAGTTAATGTTTTTTGATAGTATTATAGTAATTTTTAGCAGCTCTTTTGAAACTGCTAAATTGTTACAGTTGATATAATAAAAAAATAATGTTTTTGTTTGATAACTTAAAGAGCAGATCGAAACAAAACAACATATCCCTCTTTAGGAAGAACATAAAAGAATGAAAAATACAGTCATCATTCTCAGTGGACAAAAAGTAGTTATTTGTGTGGTATATGTTTTTTTTTACAACAGAATATAACTGTTCGGAAATAGTTTAAGATGCTTAATTGTTCAGAGAAGAGAAGACTAGTATGGAGTCTATGGACATTGCTGTTTTATTGCTTTTGTTTGTTTTGTTGTGATTGTGAACATAAAGGTCATCTTCTGAGAAGACTGCAGTTACAAAAGCAAAGTAACCTGCCATTTAGTTTCTCTTAAGTTTTCAATTGACTTAATAAAGTTATTGTTACATTTATGATGTTACTTGTTTTTGTTATATTTTAAATTTGACAATGGTGTAGTGTACATTGTGAACAAATTTATATTGCATAATGCATAAACGTGTTGTTTAAAAATTGCATAGCAATCTGCGCTTTAATTTTTATGCAATGCACTGAATGCAATGCACTGAAACACGTCTTAGGCGTTTTCCTTCACCGCGCAGAGGTTAGTTATTGCGTGCAGATTGCATGGCCTGGAACAAGTCAGATAGGTCATGCAATGCACTGAAACATGTCTTAGGCTTTTTTCTTTCACCAAGCAGAGGTTTTTGTTGTGTGCATATTGCATGACGAAGAACAAGTCAGATAGGTCATGCAATGCACTGAAACACGTCTTAGGCGTTTTCCTTTAACCACGCAGAGGTTAGTTATTGCGTGCATATTGCATGACGAAGAACAAGTCAGATAGGTCATGCAATGCACTGAAACACGTCTTAGGCGTTTTTGTTTTAAATCGAGAATCGAATCGAATCGTGACCTTAGAATCGAAAACTTAATCGAATCGAGGATTTGGAGTATCGTGACACCCCTAATGAATATAGAGTGACATGCTATGCATTAACAAGCATGTTAGAACAATTTTTGAAACTCTGCTCCAAAGAGAAACTTTGATTCAGAAACATAAATAGCAGGGGCCTGTTTCAGAAAGGAGGTTAAGTGAAAACTCTGAGTATGTTAACCCTGAAATGAGGGAAACTCTGAGTTTTCCGTTTCAGAAAGGGGGGTAAATCAAACCCGAGAAAGCAGAGTAAGTCAAGCCCGTTTCTGAAAGAGAGGTAACTTATACTCAGAGTCAGTTACCATGGTAACTTACTCTGTGAACCTAACCTGGTCGGGAGCAGGTTTTCTTCAGTAAACTCAGAGTTTCTTGCGGTCTCCTCCTCTTTTTTAAAGAGGAAGTGTTGTTTAAACACCAACAATAAAATGTATTTACACATTCTTTAAGGGATATATATTGTTTGTCCATGGTTTAATTGACTAAATCTGTTTTGCAGCACTTTGCCAAAAAATAAAAGGATTAAATCGTTTGCTAAACTTTATTTGATTACCACCATTTTTGATAATATATTTCTATTAAATCTTTAAAAAATTGAAATAAAAAACATTTAATAGAACTCAATTATTTTTCAAACATAATATAATAAGTTATTAATGATAAAAATAAGATGTTAATCAATTATTGAAGTTAGTTGATTACATATGTTTTATTGAACGAATGTTTAATTTATTTAACTGTCATTTTAACTGATGATGATAATAATAACCGTAATTTAATAATGCAGTTTATATATTTAATAATTGTTTAATACCATAAACCGTTATATTTTCTGAGACGGTTCTTATACTGTGAAACTCTCATTCCCCACATGGGGGAGTCCCCCACCCCACCCCCACTGTTAAACAAGTTACTCAGCAACTTTTACTCATGTTGTAAATTAACAACTTTTTACTTGAGTAGATTTTTAGACTGCTATTTTTACTTAAGTAAAAATTTATCAAAGTAATAGTTGCCTACTTTAGGTTAAATAACATTCTTCCAGTTTCACCTCTGATATTATACCAGTAAGTTACTCTAAAATAGTTATGAATTATTAACTACAAATTACATCTTCAATGGTGTAGTTAGATTAAAGTAATAATTACTATCTCTAGAAAATATTGGTCTGCATATTACTAATTCCTAAATCCTATATCAACCTCAACTAGGCCAACTTGATTAATACAAGGAGGAGAGACAAGAAACTTTTAATGCTTTCAAATTAACAATATAGCCTACAATTGCATGAAATATTCTTGAATTGATTAAAGAGGGAGAAGGTCACAAAAAAATGCCTTTTAAAAATGTATGTTAAATCCCCTTTTGTTTTATACTGAATTGGTCTATAGTTTATGCAGTTGCCTATTTAATGTAATTGCATCATATTTTATTTTAAATTACAGAAGAATTAACAGTAATCCTCTTAATTAAATTGTAATATTTAGATCACTTGGTAATTAATTATACCCACCACCTCATTTTGTCTGGCGCTGTTGCCATGGTGACTCATAATATCTGCGCTCCATTGATAATGGCTTTTTATAGTTGTGGTGCACGCGCTTAACTCAGAGTCAGTCAACTCAGAGTTGATTGAACTAACGCATTTCAGCTGTTCTGTAACCGAAAACTCAGAGTTTCCCATCTTAGAGTAAGTCAACTCAGAGTTCAAGCTTTAACTCAGAGTTGGTTGAACCTCCTTACTGAAACGGGCCCCAGGTAATAAAACCTGACTAAATCACATAAAAAACATAATTAAAGACAGCCTTAAGCTATGCACTAGAATTACCTCATCTACAAAGTCTCAAGGTGGGAAAATTTACTTTCCACCCACAAAAGCACGACCACCCACGAAAAAAGCTGGCTTGCCATCTTTCCGAGCATGATCAACAACGGGCCACAGTTTCTTTCTTTTCTCTCTGTCCTCTGCCGACAAGTCCTCCGCCAGTTTCCGGTTTTTGGTCTTCAGGAAGCCGGAGTTCTTTGCCGAGCACCACACGGCATCACGGTAGAATCTGGAAGAGAAGCGCGCAATGACACCTCTCGGTTGAATGTTACCAGGTTTCCTTGGGCCGAGGCGGTGAACAACGTCTATGGCATCTGGAAGCTTGGTTTTAGCCTCTGGAAGCAGGCGCAGGCATATCTGGATGAACTCATGTCGCAGATCCTGCTGATCGTTTTGTTCTAGGCCGTAGAGCTTGAGATTCCAGCGTCGGGAGTACACATCTAATTGAGAAACACGCTGCTCAGCTTTGTCAGTATTAAAGCGTTAGTTCACCCAAAAATGAAAATAAAGCCATTAATTACTCACCCCCATGCTGTACTAACCCCGTAAGACCTTCGTTCATCTCCGGAACACAAATAAAGATATTTTTGATTTAATCTGAGAGCTGGATCAGCCCTCCATAGACTGCCTAAGGGACTAGCTCTTGACAGCCCATAAAAGTCATTAAAGAAAAGGTTTAAATATCCCATGTGCTTACAGCGGCTCAATTATAAGTTTATCAAGCGTCGAGACTACTTTTTGTGCGAAAAAAACATAAATAACGACTTTATTCGACCATTCCATTACTTCCTTATGGGCGCATGCGCGAGAACTGAGACGAGCACATTCTCCTTCGGCTTGTTTACCGGCTCCTCACCGCAGGAGTATTAGCGCCACCTACCGTATGAGATGATGTGCTGATATAGCTGGAAGCGCAAAACTTTCTGTTTACAAGCAGAGGAAGATGCACGCTGTACATAAGGTTTTCAATTAGCGTATTTTCCGCACTATAAGGTGCACTTAAAAGCCTTTAATCTTCTCAAAAAACGATATATATGGATCTTCATCTCATACGGTAGGTGGCGATAATACTCCTAAGCGGTGAGCAAGCGGAAAAAAAACTACTCGAAAGAGAACGTCCTCCTCTCAGTTCTCGCGCATGCGCCCATAAGGAAGAAATGGAATGGTCGAATAAAGTCGTTATTTATGTCTCGACGCTTGATAAACTTATAATTGAGCCGCTGTAGGCACATGGGATATTTAAACCTTTTCTTTAATGACTTTTATGGGCTGTCAAGAGCTAGTCCCTTAGGCAGTCTATGGAGGGCTGATCCAGCTCTCAGATTAAATCAAAAATATCTTTATTTGTGTTCCGGAGATGAACGAAGGTCTTACGGGGTTAGTACAGCATGGGGGTGAGTAATTAATGGCTTTATTTTCATTTTTGGATGAACTAACCCTTTAACTTTGCAAGCCTCAATCAGCAATTCACAGCGGTCGACTCTCTCTTTAACGGTATTTACTTCGGCACATACAGCATCAAAAGAATCTTTAATTCCGGCAATCTGCTTGGTGTTTTCTGTAACTGCCATCTTCACGTCGGCAATCACCATGGAGTTGTCACTGACCAACTTTTCCAAGGCATCTGACCTGCTGTTTATCAGTTGAGAGAGGGAGGAAAGCTGGGAGAGAGTTGCAGCAGTTGTTGTATCTTCCACACGTCTCAATTTAGGTGCAAGTGATTTAACCGGGGTAATGGAAAGTGGTGGAAAATCATCCACTAACGAGACCTTCAGTACCTCCGTGTCTGACTCGAGGTAGTCATGCATGTTGTCAATGAGCATGTTGTTTGAATCTGACTGCTCAGTGGAAGCTACCGTTTCAGCCATTTTGGTAGAACACGTTTGACCAAGCACTTTTTTAGTGCCACTTTTCCTCTTCTCCTGAGGCTTCATTTTAACAGCAAAGGTAGCCAGAACACAACCGGACAAACGCGGTACATGAACTAACAGCAAAAAGTTCGTTATGTTCGGTTTGCGGTGCTCAGAGAAACACGTCTACTCAGAGCGTCATCTTGGTCAACCCCTATATGAGTCAAACGCATGGCCAAAAGACGCAGCTATTGACGTCCATGGATCCGTCACCGGAAGACGTAACTATCAATTGCAGATCTACAGAACGTGTACAAAGACGTGCAATGCATTTTTGTGTGTTTTTTTGGGAAACCAATTATTACAGGCTCAATAGAGGGTGGAAACCGCGCAACATGAGCATGTTGAGGCTTGATCTGCCATAGTGCACTGAACGTGATATCTCAATGCGCCATCGGAAGGCGTTACTATCAATCGCAGATCTACAGATCATGTGTGCAAAGACATGCAATGCATTTTTGTGATTTTTTTTTTTGAGAAACGCATTTTGTACAGACTCATTAGAGGGTGAAAACAACGCAACATGCGTGAGTTGGAGGCTTGATCTGACCATTTTACATCTCTGGTTTTGAATGCAAAAAGAATGATTGAGCTAGCCACTTGATTTCAGTTTCTATAGGCTGTTAAACAGACACACGCAAACCGGAGCGCTGACGCTCCCGTCGGTATAAAGGGTTAACCTCTTACAATAACAAAGGCGTATATTGATGACGTATATTCAGCATTAAGCGAAATTATGGGTCTTGTTGTCAAACTTATGGATCTTTAATGGATCAGTGAATACACTGATGTTTTTAACATGACTGTGGTATGAAGCAGTGAGTGATTGCTAATGAGAGACAGATATCAGCGCCACACACAACGCAAATCCCGAGGATATAAAAGAGTAAGTACATTTCATTCTACCGAACTACACGCAAGTGCTGAATTACTCACACAGGTGAGTTTATTAGAGGAATTATAATTGAGGTAACGCAGCCCTGCTTCACTCGGTCTAACATTACACTATCACACTGTTGAGGCTATCCTATAAGCCTGGTATAGATGGCATGGTGTTCTCAACGCGTAGCTGAAAAATCCAAAGGTCCAAACATTTGCTCTTTGGGTGGTGTTCCCGTTTATTATAGAGATACAAAAAGGGAATTTACATTTAAAATGGTACTTCACTCAGTGCTAAATATTAAAGTGCTGTCCTGCTGTTGGTAAAGTGGGTGCTCATGGCTACGGTAAGAACCGTGTGTTCCTCACCATCCACACCTTACCTAACAGATTACGACACCTGTAAATTTACTTAATTCTCAGTGATGTCACACCCAGTGCAACACTCCCACCAAGTGGCTAGAGTAAGTAATAGCAATATTAACCTATCCACAAAAGGTGAAGTTATAAATGGCTCCTACACTTCAGCCGCATAATTGTGAATATTTACTTTAACTACAATTACCCAGATTACTCATTTAAACTAAAGGAGCCATTTGTGCAATGCTAATCTAAGTGAAATCATCTTCTCTTGAGCGTAGAACATCTGTGGTCGGATCATAGTCAGGAGCTCATCTGTGACACTTCGACTTCTATCAAAAGGCAGATCTTCGTTACGGGCCGTTCCAGCTGACCCGTTTTTTTTTTTTCAGCAGCACTGAGCGGACGAAGCCTTTCTTGTCAGGGTAGGGTCTGCATAATTTTTCCCATCAGCCAGGATCCTCGTGGAGGAACAGGATCCATTATGACCACAATATCTCCAATGGAGAAGCTTCTTTTCGGTCTCATCCACTTCTGTCTGTCCTGGAGTAGTGGTAAGTATTCCCTCACCCAACGTTTCCAAAAGAGATCAGATTGAAACTGCACCTGCCTTCATCTTCTCTTCAGATACGGGTCATCCTTACAAAAGAGCCCAGGAAGGAGGTGTGGCTTTGATTTTAACCCTCTGGGCTTCTTCGTAAATGGGTTACACTTAGCTTCCTCCCGGTCAAAAACGGACGAAGCCTTAAAATTTAACTTTACTTTTTCCCAGGATAACCGTTCAAATATATTTTTGTTCTATAATATTTTCTGATTATTATTTAGAATTTTCAGAGTTTTTTGTGATACTTTGCTTTAATTATATAATTTTTAAGAGCTATTTTTTTCATTAGAATTAATATATATATTTTTATTTTATATTTATTTATTTTTTCAATAAATGCAACAATTCACATCAAAATAGAGTGCCAGCTTAATAAAAAAAAATGTTCCAGTAGAAGAGCGCCACCTTGTGGCTTTAAAACATAGTTAAATGTGTGCAATGTCCTGCACAGCCTGTAGGCTACCCATAGCTTCCTATGTAAATACATAGAAAGGCTTTTTGATTCCTGTTGTTGTTTTAGACATGATTTCTCTATCTTATTCGTTTTTTTTAATTTAGATATACATTTAGATATTCTAAAAGACAACTAATTAATTTTTTTATCATTTTTTTTAGATAAGTGTATCAAGTTTTGCATTATGATTACAATCAAACAATATCATTTGGTTAGAAAGGAAACACAATGCAAACATTTTTGTTACTCAGTATTTGATCATTCAAATAATTGAACAAAATAAGGGATGGTTAGTGATAATTCAAAACACTTTACAGATATTTTGCAATAAATTGGTATTTTTTTATATATTTTTTATTCAATAAGTAATAAAAACTTCATAAGAGAACAGCAATTATGATCGAACAGAAATAAAAATAAAATAATGCTAATTAAGTTAATTTTCTCTCTCTGTGTGTGTGTGTGTGTGTGTGTGTGTGGACACGCATTTGAGCGAGAGTCTCTTTTGTATTATTTATTTATTTATTTATTTTTGCATACTCTCAAAATTTGCCGCAG
Organism: Cyprinella venusta; assembly: GCA_038021265.1. NCBI lineage: Eukaryota > Metazoa > Chordata > Actinopteri > Cypriniformes > Leuciscidae > Cyprinella > Cyprinella venusta. The sequence continues at coordinate 9,440,210 of CM075877.1, read as the reverse complement.
TCTTACTAGTGAATCTCTCTCTTCTCTCTCTCTCTTTCTCTCTGTGTGTGTGCGTACCCGCGTGTGCGTGTGTGCATTTGAGCAAGATTTTTTTTCATTTGTTGATTTTTATTTTGCATATTCTCAAAATTTGCTGTTGCAGTCTTCCCAGTGAATCAATCTCTCTCTCTCTCTCTCTCTCTCTCTCTCTCTCTCTCTCTCTCTCTCTCTCTCTCTCTCTCTCTCTCTCTCTCTCTCAAATTCAAATTCAAATGAGCTTTATTGGCATGACTTATACAGTATTGCCAAAGCATTGGCCATTACATAGGCAATGAACAAATAATCATTAAATGAGTCAGTAAGCAAATGCATAAAAATACATGCCTATATCAAAATGAAAATAAACACACACACCACACACATAAAAAACAAACAAACAAATAAATAAATAAATAAAATAAAATAAAATTGAGAAAATAAAAACAGTTTTGAACCAACATTCTGACTTTAGTTTTGTCCACTGGCTGACTCTCGTAGTTTGTGGCAGGCTGTTACATAGTTTGCTGCTGTTGTGATTGAGCTAGAGTTTTCTCCCAAAAGATGAATTAATTTTTCTGAATTTGGCAATGCCATAAAATTTGGATCTAGTTGTTGGAATCTAGAGAAATAGTCTGATCTAATGCTGTGATAATGATCACAGTGTATGAGGAAGTGTTCTTCTGTCTCCACCTCTCTCTGAGAGCACAGTGAACACAGTCTCTGCTCTCGCGGCAGCCATCTCTGCCGGTGCCGTCCTCTCTCTACGGCCAGACTGTGGTCACTCAGCCTGTATCTGGTTAGGGTCTTTCTCACTTTATGCTCTTTCACACAGCTCAGGTATTCTGCTGGTTTATAATCTCTTTTCAGGTTTAAATAGAGTTCCATCTTCTTTTGTGATTTGGTAGCATCTTTCCAATAGTTAATGTAATTTTGTTTTTGTAATTGTATAATTTGGTTGGGCCAGCAGACAGTGCTGTGCGGGTCGGGCTGTAGTTTGATCATCAGCTGTGAGAGTGCGCTGCGGGGCCGGTTCTGCTCCTGACACCGCAGGGCTTCGGCCTGGTATGAGCTCGGGTCACTGTGCTTTAAGTGCTGGTAGAACTTTATAGCTCTTTTCTGGATGCTAATCAATAGGGCGTATTGTCCTAATTCAGCTCTGCATGAATTGTTTGGTGTCGCTCTGTTCACTTTTAAGATATTTTTGCAAATTTGGGTATGCAGAGTTTCAATTTCTTCTTTTTCCCATTTGGAGAACTCTTGAGTTTTTAGAGGTCCCCATATCTCGCTGCCATAAAGAGCAATGGGTTCAATTATTGTTTTTAATATTTTTAGCCAGGTTCGAATTGGAATTTCATATCTAATTGTATTTTTAATCATGTAGAATACTCTCATTGCCTTTGCCTTCAGCTCATTCACAGCCAGATTAAAGTTCCCTGTTGAACTCAGTTTTAGACCCAGATATGTGTAGTCATGGGTGTGTTGGAGGACTTGGTTTCCTGCTCTGAATATGAATTTATTTTCCCTACACCTGGATCTATTTTGAAAGATCATCACTTTAGTTTTTGTTAAGTTAATTTTGAGAGCCCACGTTTGGCTGAATGTCTCTACGATGTTGAGGAGCTGCTGTAGTCCCTCTTGTGTTTTAGACAGAAGAACTAAATCATCTGCAAAGAGGAGACATTTAACTTCTGATTGGGTCAGTGTTGGGCCGGGGGCAGTGGAAGTGTTTAATGCTTTGGCTAGTTCATTTATATATATGTTAAAAAGAGTGGGGCTCAATGGGCAACCTTGTCTGACTCCTCTTTGTTGGGAGAAAAATTCTGTTCGTCTATTCCCTATTTTTACAGCACATGTGTTATTTTTATACATGGTGCTGATCAAATCAAATGTTTTCCCTCCAATCCCATTTTCTAGTAGTTTTAGGAAGAGTCCTTCGTGCCAGATCGAATCGAAAGCCTTCTCAAAGTCAATAAAGCAAGCAAAGATTTTGGATTTATTTTGGTAAACATGTTTATCAATAATCGTGTGAAGTGTGTAAATGTGGTCAGATGTTCTGTGTTTGGGCAGAAATCCAATTTGACTTTTGTCTAAAATGTTGTGGGTTTTGAGAAATGTTTGCAGTCTTGTATTAATAATTGAACAGAATATTTTTCCCAGGTTGCTATTGACGCATATGCCTCTGTAGTTGATTGGCTCATATTTGTCTCCTTGTTTAAATATTGGTGTTATTAGGCCTTGGTTCCAGGTGTCGGGGAAATATCCTACTCTCAAAATTATGTTGAATAATTTGACAATTGCAGTTTTGAATTTTTCGTTGGTGTATTTGATCATTTCATTTAATATCCCATCTATGCCACATGCCTTGTTTGGTTTTAAAGCATGTAGTCTCTCTGTAAGTTCTTGTATTGTGATTGGGAAATCTAGGGGGTTCTGATTGTCTTTAATTTTTTCTTCCAGGATTTCTAATTTGTTTTTTAATTCGATTCGAGCAGGATTTTTTTCTGTTGTTTTATACAGATTTTCAAAGTAGGTCCTCCAAATGTCCCCATTTTGAATGGCCAATTCTTCCTGTTGTGGCCTATAGAGCGAGTTCCAGTTGTTCCAGAAGTTACTCGTGTGTATTGACTCTTCTATTACTTGAAATATTGTTTCTGTGTGTTGTTCCTTTTTGACTCTAAGAGTTTGTTTGTACAGTCTAAGGGCTTCGTGATACTGATGGCGTAGTTCTTCATTGTCAGGATCTCTGTGTTTTTGATTTGAAAGATTGCGTACAGTTGTTCGGATATTTTTGCACTCACTGTCAAACCACATTTCTTTGGTGTTTTTTGGTTTCCTTTTTGACGATTTATTTTTCAAATTGCATTTGGATGCTGATTGGTGGAATATTTTGTAAATGTCACTAAGTGCCAGATTTATGCCTAATTTATTTTGTGAATATGTGTTCATTATGAATTTGTCTAATAATAAGTTGATCATTTTACTTTCTAGTGCATTTTGGTAATTTTCTGTGCTGTTCTTTGTCCACTTGTAGGGTGGTTTCAGCTTCAGTAAGTGGGAGGGCTGTCGGTGTGATTCATTGGGACGAGTTTGTCTTATATATAGTGTAATTTTACTGTGGTCTGACAGAGGTGTTTGAGGACTGACTGTGAATGCCCTGAGATGCACTGGGTCAATGTCTGTAATGAAGTAGTCTACAGTACTGTTGCCCAAGAAGGAGTTAAAGGTGTAGGACCCAAAAGAGTCTCCCCGTATACGACCGTTCACTATATACAGGCCCAGTGATCGACACAGCTCTAGTAAGATTTTCCCACTTTTGTTTGTTAATTTGTCATAATTGTGTCTTAAGTGGTATGAGGGCAGATGGAGGCTAGTGTTTGTGATATATTTGTTTCCCTTAACAAAGTCTGGTTCATTTCCAGTCCTGGCATTTAGATCGCCACATATTAACACATTCCCTTTAGTCTGGTAATGGCTGATCTCCTCCTGCAGGATGGAGAAGGTTTCTTCACTGTAATAGGGGGACTCAGCTGGGGGAATGTATATAGCACACAAGAATATATGATGGTCTGTGGAGACAATGTCTTTTTGGATTTTTAACCAAATGTTATTTTTTCCGATTTGTATATCTGTGAGTTTATGAGGTGTGCTCTATACCAGATCAGCATTCCCCCTGACTCTCTGCCCTGAGTCACCCCTTTTAATTTTGTGGATGGTAAAACTATTTCTCTAAATCCAAATGGGCAGCCAGTGGACAAATCTCTAATATTCCATGTTTCCTGTAGGATTATTATATCAGAATCCATAATTTCTTTTTTAAAGTCTGAATGTTGGCTCTTGATAACAAAAATGGAGGACCTCAGTCCTTGAATGTTCCAACATGTGACTTTCAGGGAATATGAGCTCATTAAATAATCACATTAGTTATTTCAAAACAAGACAGATATCAGTATATGGAATTGGTAAATCAAGAAGAATATTACATAAAAATATTATGAGATTAAGTTAAATGTGTCAAATAGATATTCAAGATATCATATTCATATTATAGACATGGCTATATATACACATATATATACACATACATGCACATACACATACATACATACACACATACATACATATAAACATATATATATATATATATATATATATATATACATATATACATACACATACATATATATACATATACATATATACACATACACACATACATACATACACACATACACACATACATACATACAGCATACTTTTTCTAAAGTAATATGAGGTTTCTAACAGATAAAATGAGTATAAAGTAAAAAATATGTATATATAAACACACATGCATACTCTTTTTTTTCAAGAATAATAAATGTTTCTGAAAAAAAAAAAAAAAACTGATTTAAAAAAAAAGAAGAAATAAAGAAGAAGATAAAAAAAAAAAGTAGAAATAAAACGGACTCTCACACATACACACTCATACATACATTTCTTTTTTTTTTTCTAACCTATGAGATGTGAGCATAGCAGTGTCAGCATGTGCTGGATGTTAGTGAGGTCTCTGGATGGAGATGAGTCCGCCTGGCTGTGGGCTGTGCTGGGGCTGCAGTGGGTTGGGGATCTGCCGGCTGCTTCAGCGTAGCTCCGTCTGTCCGGGTGTTGCTGCTGATGATGCTCATGTGGATGGGAAGGTGAAGGGGCTTCAGGCCTGGTCATGCGCTGTTTTCCAGGGGGGAACACAGAGCCTGTCGTGGGGTTCCTCCGGTCAGAGCTGAAGTGGTGGAGGGGGTGGTGTTTAGGGGGGGGTCCCTGCAGTAGCTCTATGGGGTGTCCGTGAAGTCGCTGCGGTGCGCTGGGGCTGCGGTTGAGTGCGATGTCCTTCAGGGTTTTGGCAAACACAGGGACTGCCCTTCTGTGGAGGTGGACGTGGTCGTACAGGCTGCTGAGATTCAGAGTGGGGTGCTGAGCCAGGTGTACATTGGGCTTTAGGGCACAGTCTCTGGAAATTCTAGCATTTACATGCCTGATGGTGTCTGGGTGGAAGTCCGAGCGCAGTAGTAGGGTGGAGAGGATGATTTTGGAGTTGGGGAAGTTGGAGGATGCCTTCTCAGTCACGTTGATGAGGGCTGTAGCTACTCTCTCTCGTTGAGCTCGGAGGTCGTTGGTGCCGGTGTGTATGATGATGTGACTGGGGGAACCCAGCTGCTCTTCACTCAAGAGTTCCAGGGCCTTCTGTGTGTTTGGGCACCATATTTTTTTGACATTTTTTCTAGGGAAAAGTCTCTTTTCATCGATAAACTTGCCGTTGGAGTCCATGAGGAGTATAATCTGAGGCTGTGTCTGACTGTGGGAGTCTGCTGGAGGAGGGCTGCTGGTGCTGGTCTCTGTGTTCGTTGGAGGACGAGTCTCCTCTGAGCTCTGCTCTTCTCCTCTCGGTGTCGGCTGCTTCTCCACAGCCGACCGGTGTATGGTGTGGGACTCTCTGTCCTCTCTCAGCTTTCTCAACTCTTCCCTCATTTCAGATATCTGATTACTGTACTCTTCTCCCTGTTTTTTCATTTCTTGAGTTTCTTTCTTAAGGATTTCTATTTCTTTCCTGTAGTCCGCTTCTTTCTCTGTTGGATCAGTCTCCTTCACTACTTTACTTCTATGCACCTCTTCTCTCAGCTGCACCAGTTCCAGCTCCATCTCCCTGAACTTCTCCTTCATGTCGTTGATGATGCTGTGTAGAAGGGAGATCTCCTCCTCACTGTCGTCTCTGGACTGCTCAGCTGTAGACTGATGGCTGGAGGTCGAGGGGTCATCTGCACGTTTCTGTGTATTTGGACTGGTCTTGTTCAGCTGAGCTTTTACTTTAATTTGCTGAAAATCCTTTTCAAATTGTTTCAGCTTTCCCTGAATCATTACAGTCCCGTTTTTATAAAGGTTTGCTGTTATTGTGACATCTGAATCTGGATCTTCTGCTTCTTTAATCTGTAGTTTCCATCCATTACTGATGCCCTTTCTAATCACTGAGGGGTAATGATGTCTGATTGCAGAGTGCCAGGCTTCGGGGTCTTCTGTGTAGAATATGATGTTACTGACCTCTCCATTCCTGTACAAGTCTGAGTACAGGGTTTCTGGATTGTCCTTGAGGAGCTTTTCTTTATGTTTTTTCTTTAGGATCTCGTTGGTAGCTTTGGATGGGTATGTTACAGGGGTTGATTCCGTCATTTTTCAAATATTCTGACAGTTGCTGGCAGTTTGTTCTTGTTGTTTTATGAATGTTTATATCTACTGCAGTTAGCCCTTATACTGTAGATTAATAAATCAGTTTTTTGGGCAAATCTTTCTCCAAAACAGGTGGTTGATTGTAGATATTTTGTGTACTCACTCGGAGTTTCTCTTTTCCTCTCTTTTTCCTCTCTCTCGTGGCAGTTGTAGGGCCTTTAAGCTGTCTGTCAGCCTTCTGTCTGTTGGTTGTCAGCTAGATGTCTTCTGCTGAATTTTTTGATCAGTTCAATGTCCTTTTGTTAAAATATTGCAGATGGTCTTATTTTATAAAGTTTTATAAAAATTGATTGTCTGTCTTGTCTTAAAACAACATTTAAAAAACAAAAAATCAGGAGCTCATTTTCATGCTGCTGCTGCTGAACGGAACTCCTCTCTCTCTCTCTCTCTCTCTCTCTGTGTGTGTGTGTGTGTGCGTGCGTGCGTGGCAATTATTTTTTTTCATTTGTTGATTTTATTTTGCATATTCTCAAAATTTGCTGTTGCTGTCTTACCAGTGAATCTCTCTCTCTCTCTCTCTCTCTCTCTGTGTGTGTGTTCGTGTGTGCATTTGAGCAAGATTTTTATTTTTTTTTTACCAGTGAATCTCTCTATGTGTGTGTGTGTGCGTGTGTGTCTGTGTTTGCATTTGAGAAAGATTTTTTTTCATTTGTTGATTTTATTTTGCATATTCTACAAATTTGCTGTTATAGTCTTGCCAGTTTATCTGTGTATGCGTGGGTGTGTGTGTGTGTGTGGGGGGGTGGTCTTATTTGCACTCTTGATGTTTTAGAGTGTCACCCCTTCATTGCTGTACACTTTTTTTCGGCACAGTTGCTGATCTGTAGCTTGTACCACCAAAAGTTTCTCTGTCTTTAACTGTTTTTTCGTGTTTCCCATTCATTTCCTATGTCGGTCATTTTTGACCGGGAGGAAGCTAAGTGTGACTTTTTTTTACGACCCTTTAACAAATGAGAATCATCTCCTTGATTTTTTTTGTGTGTTCATATAGGTAATACAACAAAAGTCACCAAGTTTCAGCCCCATCCGATCAAGCAAAAAAATTAAACATTTCAAAACGTAACAGTTTTCGGTCATTTTTGACCGAAGAAGCCCAGAGGGTTAAGAGTAGGATGTGGTTGGGTGTAAGTGCTTCAAGGTTATTCTCATCATCAGAGGCCTATGTGATGGGACGACTAATGAGAATGGCTTCGACTTCACAAAGAATGGTATGAAACCCTTCATCATCCAGTGTTTGGCGTCTGAGCGTGGAAGAGAGGACCCTTTTTACAAGACGAATAAGACGCTCCCAAACCCCTCCATGGTGAGACCCAACTGGATGGTTAAAGGACCAAGTCAGATCACTCTGCAGTAAGGCATGTTGAATCTTCTGGTGGTCTATCTCAGCAATGGCTTCCCTTAAATCCTGCTCAGCTCCGATGAAGTTGGTGCCATTGTCTGATGTCAGGTGTGTCACCTGACCTCTGCGACACATGAAACGGCGAATGGCATTTATGCATGAGTCAGTGTCTAAAGCTTAAGCAGCTTCGAGATGAACTGCCCTACTCGCCATGCAGGTAAAGAGAACGCCGTAGCGCTTCGCTCACCTCCACTGGCCCAAAGTAGTCAACTCCTACATTTGTGAAAGCAGGTAAGTCTGGTACAATTCTCTCTACTGGTAGGTCAGCCATTTTCTGTTCCCCAGTCTTTCCTTGGAAGCGGCGACAAACTATACACTCAGAGATGACCTTCCTGCAAGCAGAATTGGCATGAGTAATCCAGTATTGCTTCCTGAGAAAAGACAGCATGTGATTTCTACCTGCGTGACCCAGCTTTTGATGGATATGCTTTAAGATGAGTTTGGACACATGTTGCTCTTTAGAAAGAATGACAGGATGTTTTTCAACTTCGGGCATAGCAGCCCTACTAAGCCTTCCTCCCACATGCAGCAGTCCATCCTCCAACACTTGGTCCAACTTGTAGATGTCACTATTTCGTTTGACAGGCCCTCCATCTTTCAAAACAGTAATCTCATCGAAAAACCTCTCTTGCTGGGAAAAACAGATGATGGCACCTTCTGCCCTCTCAAGGTCACCCACCGTCAGTGGCTGTAGCAATCCACGAAGTAGCAATTTTTCCCTTTGCATTTCGGCATAAAGATAGTCGTTTCTTTGGCCTCCATTATCGTGGCCACTGCTTTCGGAGGCTTTCAGAATTAGGGCTGGGCGATAAAACGATAACGATATGTATCGCTATAGGAACGTGCTCGATATCAATAAAAAATGTGTTCGATATAACGTTTGATATTTTTTTTCTTCAACGAAAGAAATGACAGGTTGCGAAGCAAGTTTGGTTGCATTAACAAAGGCACGCACTCTCTGGTAACCTAGCGACGTAGGAAGTGACACACAAACAGACAATCATGTAACGTGTACGTTTGATTGCGCCATTTCGTCGTCTCATGCTGCTGGATTCCTCTTGTAACCGGCGATTGATAAACAGAAAATGAGTGCCCTTCATCTGCCTGCCGTTGCAGGCTAGAATTTGCTAATTCACTCTATTCGCGTTTGATGTGAAAACACAGCATAATGAACAAACAGGCTGCGAATCTGCGATGTCAAGATTGTAATGCTGGAGTCGGCTGGAGTATGTGTGTGTGCATGCGAGAGAGAGTAAGCACATGCGCAATCTAACTTTGTGTGTGTGTGTGTGTGTGTGTGTGTGTGTGTGTGTGTAAGTAAGTGTGTAAGAGCGAGATAGAGACAGACACGCGACACGAGACACAGACGCGAGTGCGATCAAACAGTGGAGACATAAAAACATACGCTGTTATTTTGTTAATACAGGACATCATTCAATCTGCAAAGTGTTTACTTATATTTGTGTAGGCCTATACTCGCAATAAAACACAACATTGTGCTTTTGTCACACTGTATTTCTTGTTAAACAGTAACCTAACGTTACAACTGTCACACACACACACTGTTTTAAAAGAAAATTACATCCAACCCTTTTTTAAAACAGTCTGTGTGTTCCATCTTTTGGAAAGTCACAAAAGTAGACTTAAAGTCATCATCGTTTGATTTTGCATGGTTTTCATTTCTTGTCCTCAAAACAGAGCACTAATCTGTTTATTTTTAAGTAACACATTAAAAAATAAAATAAAATGTGTTGGTACTATTTTTTTTATACGGAAATCCATAATTCTGATGAGAATAACGGGTTAATTCAAATTAATGAAAACAAATATATTGATCTGGGGCCATATTCACAAAGAATTTTAAGGCTAAAAGTAGCTCCTAACTGACGAATTTAGGAGCAACTCCTAAAAATAATGGGCGTGTCACTCCTAACTTTAGGACTCCTAATTTTTTTCACTAAGAGTAATTCACAAAGCATTTTAGCCCTAAAAGTAGCACCTAAGTCTGGGACAGCTTAAAAGAAGTCGAGAGGACTCCTAACTCACTAAGACCTATTCACAAAGGATTGTAGCGCATACCAGTGCCTCTCGCAGTCGTCCGGGGTCCGCGACACAAGCGGGAATGCTGCATTCATCTGCAAACAAATCATCTTCCATGTCTCACGCTTAGTTTTGCTTGAAATCCCAGTGCCGAATTCACTTTTATTATGTTTTTTTTTTTCTTGCACCAACTGGGCCAGCAGCAGTAACTGATCCTGGGTCCTTTGGGCTTTCTTTTCCATTTTGGCGAGTTCATAATCCACCCCCGTCATTCAACTCTTACATTACTTCAATAGGAGCATCATGTCCTTCCTTTAAATAGTCTAGTTAGGCTATAAGAATGTCAATTAACCAAGAAAGTGTTAATGCAAGTGTCGTTTTTCATTATTAGGCAAGTGAAGGTTTTCATTATTGTATTAGGCACCATTCACATAGCGCCTAAAAACACAAGACGCGCCGCGTTCTCCCAGTGGTTGCGCTCCGGTTGGTTCTTATCACGTTACCTACGGTGCGCTCCATACGGACGCGATTGGAAAAAACGGGTCCACATATCGCGCGTCTACTTTAAAAAAAAAAAAAAAAAACGAACTTGAGTGCGCAAAAGACACGGTAAGTGAACACTGCAGGCCCTTAGGTTACCTTGAATAATTTCATTCATGACTTCTCTCTCTACCTTTTTAAGAATTAGGCTACATTTCACTGGGTCCTGCACAAACTTGTCATTAATAGCCTATGCATTTCGATGACATTACTTTTTTTTCTTATTGTTTTTCTTATTATTATTTTGTGTAGGACACGCACATATTTAGATGTCGTAATTCCATGATTTGTTGCTGTGTTATGTTCCGCACGGTTCCGCATGATGGCCCTGTCATCTAACAACCAATCACCGTGATTATTGCGAGGAAGCTTGTGCATGAAAATTTACGTCATCCATAGCAACGAAGACTCACTCTTAGTTTAGGAGTTGTCATTTTTCCTTACTAAGAGTAGGTCTGAAAGGCGTTGTGAATAACTTTTAAGAGAAAACTCCTAGCTAAAATATTTTAGTGTGATTTAAGAGTCCTAGTGGTAAGATAAAATTCTTTGTGAATACGGCCCCTGAAATATAGCTAATTAATTTTAAATTAATTCAGATACAATTACAAACCATATCTCAAGGTCTTTTTATTAATTTAATAAACTAATTACATAAAACTATTATTAGTGCACTATAGATAAACTGGTTCTATGTCTTTATTAATAAAACTTATTTAAAAAATACAAGGCTTAAGACATTTATAAAAATGCCTTCTATATTTCTGTTTTGCTTTTCATTCCATTGTACCTAAGTTGTACCAAACCGTGATGTCTGAACTGAACCGTGACTTCTGTGTACATTACGAGGCTGAATCCAGCTTCTTATTCGCAGCTTCTTATTGACGCTATCCGTTCCACCAATAAAAAGCTGCGAATAAGAAGCTGGATTCACCCTTGTTTTTAATTATTTGAGTTTTCCATGGTCGTGTTGACATTTCTTTCTTGGGATTATAATCAGAGGAAGGTTAAGTGTAAAATAAAAATGTTTAATTGTAATAGATTTTTTCTCCTAGTCCTTATTTTAAATGGGTCATAAAAAATCAATAATTATCGATATCTGTTGAGTGAGAATGTTATTTCTACTCACAGGCATGGTCCTCTGAGTGTAGACTTCAGGTAGATCCAGGAAGTTTTCTTCATTCAAGCCAGAAATCTGGAGACCATTAAGCAAGATTGTGTCTACAGACCTCTCTTGGCCAAGAGTACCGAGAAGAATGCTAGTCTTGACTCCTGAAAGATTCAGCTTTCTCATGAGGTGTTGGGTACTGAAAGAAGTGCTCCCAGACTTGGCCTTCACCCGTACAGGCACAATAGAGATAACACATTCATCACTTCCGGCCCCAGTATGGCCGCACGTCTCCAATGACGCAGATGCATTATTGACTGACACTTCCTGCGTTTTAGATTCAATGTGTAGGACAGTTGGATGTTTGTGTTTACAGATATCACATGTTAAAGGCTTGTCACATTCCCTGCTCATATGACCTCTCCTCAGAAAGCTGAAACACACTCTGCCTACTTTCAAAGCCTCCAATTTTTCCCTGTGTGTCATCTCATCAAGCTGTGAACACTTCTCCACTGAATGCTGGTCCTCTGCGCTGTTGGTGCCAAGCTGCTGATCCTGAGGCAGTATTGATGGCAGCAACAGTAGCCTGGCCTCTTCCGGTATATCTACTCTTGGGTTTAGAGGAAGGGTCTGGTGGCATACCCTGTAGGTTGCCAAAGAGAGGATCGAACAGAATCTTTACCTGACGCTCAATGAAGGCCACAAAGTCTGGAAACATAGCTCTATAACCACGGTGCTCCTGTAGCTCCCAAGGGACAGACCTCCATTTCTCCCTCAGTTTATATGGCAACTTCATCATTATCAGACGAAGATTGGATGGCACGTTCAACTCCTCCATATGTTGTAAATCTTCCATGACATTGCAACAGTCCCTTAAAAAGATTGAAAAAGACTGCAGAGCATTAATGTCATCAACCCTCATCATAGGCCACATCATAGCCTTCTCCATATAAGCTACAGCAATTTTTATATTATTTCCAAAGTATTCTTTGAATAAATTCTTTGCTCTCTCGTAAACCTCCCCAGGAGCCATATAATAGTAACTTTGAACCAGTTCCCTTGGCTGCCCTCTGGTGTGTTGTTCAAGGCAATAAAGACATTCTTGTTTATCTGTAGTTTTCTTTTCAATAGCTTGCTTGAAAGCTCTAATGAAGGGAGCATACTTAAGTGGATCACCATCAAATTTTGGGATAGCTCGTGGCGGAAGAGAGGCTAAGGCTTGGTTCTGAACCAGCTGAGCAATGATGTTAGTTTGCTGTTGCATAAGGTCATACAAGTGAGGGTGTTGAACATTGTCTAGAGAAGAATGATGATGCGACTGTGATTGGATATGTTTACTCCCTTGTGAGGTCGGTGGCTGAAATCCTGCTGTTAAAGTGTTGGGAAGTCTGGATCCGTTTCCCTGCACTTCTGACTCATGCATGTGGATAAGCCGACTCCCTTGTGAGATAAATGGCTGAAGTCCTGTTGGTGCAACGTTAGTGCTGGTTCCAAAGATGTTCCTCTGGGCTTCAGACCTTTGAGAAGATGGTGCATACGACACTGAAGATAAAGAGTTATCAGACCTTGCTAAAGACTGGGCGTGTAGAATATGAGGCCTTCCCTTAGGCCGTACAGCCAATGGCAGAGAATGGTCCTGTTGGAAAGAGACAGTTTTAGAAAGTTGCAAGACAGGTGCTGTGTTAGAATAACTTAATGTTTGTGATTTCAAATGAGCATGAAGATAGGCATTCATGGCATCCTCTCCATTATCCTCCTCATCCTCATCTACATCTACACCACCACACACTTTTTCAAACACAGACAATCTAGCCGTAGCAGCAGCCAACTTGGCCTCAACCTCTAGCTGTTCCTTTTTCCTTTTCAGCTTTGCCTTTTCCATTTGAAGGGCTTTTTCTTCAGCATCAATGTCATGCATTTTTCTCAAAGCAGCTGCAGACTGTAAAAGTGCAGCCCTTTCAGCCTTTGCCTTTAAACGCACAGAAATAATACTGGAAGCCTTTGAATGGATGATCTTTATGGTTTGAACCTTTACTTGAAACATTGGATATACTATCTTTAGGCCGTATGTCAGAATTTATTATAGACAGCACATTAAGATTCTCATCATCATTTTTTGCAGCAGCATCTGACAACCATTTGTTTACCTCATTCTCAAATGTATTAATTAGGGCCCGAGCATTAACAGTGCAAGGACCCTATTGAAACTCTTAGGGTTATTTAGGGCTCGAGCCCTAACAGTGCGAGGACCCTATTGAAACTGTTAGGGTTATTAGGGCCCGAGCACTAACAGTGCGAGGACCCTATTGAAACTGTTAGGGTTATTTTTAGGGCCCGAGCACTAACTGTGCGAGGCCCTATTGAAACTGTTAGGATTATTATTTTTTAGGGCCCGAGCACTAACAGTGTGGGGACCCTATTGAAACTGTTAGGGTTATTTTTTTTCTTTCTTTTTTCTGCAAAGTAAGCGCCATTTTCGGGGCCGTAACGTGCTCAAAAACTCAAAAAATTTGGCACGCATGTCAGGACTGGTGAAAAATTTTGTATTTTGTGGGTTTCACGGATGGGCGGGGCAAAATGGCTCGCTAGCACCACCTAGAAAATTGGAAAAAATTAGCCCCTCATCCACGTTCACAAGGCTCAAAATTGCGACCATTTTGGTCGCATATGCTCCTGAATTTTAACCTGTGCGACCTAAAAATATATTTGGGAGCATTAGTGCGAGTGCAAATAATGTTTTTGTTGCGACCTGTTTTCATTTCTCTACAAAAAGTTCGCAAATTACTGTGTACCTTACGTGCGCTGATACGCGGTGGCCAGACCATCATTCTAACCAACGTTACATAACCAATCAAACTTCATCCTTACGTTCTTAACTTAAAAGCAGATTTTAGATTGGTTAATATTAGCTGTCAATCACTCCCTTTCGCAGCGCTCCGTGTTCATAAACGCTGACAGATTTCTTTTGTACACCGTCACATAAAGAGATAAATGTAAAATTTAACACCGCATACACCATCACCAAAGAAGAGCTTGCCTTCACTAAATTTAAACCCATGTTGAAGCTCATGAAAAAGAACAGAGTTGTGATTAACATCCCAGCTAGAAATTTTACATTCCCAGAATGTTCTGAGAACGTCCCCATTGGTGTCAAGTAGGGATGCACCGATACCACTTTTTTTGGAAAACGAGTACGAGTACTTGCATTTCAGTACTCGCCGATACCTATACCGAGTACTTAATAAAAAACATGTTTTAAATATTTTTATATACAGGATTTTAGGTGCTAGATTAAATGTGTTAAATGCGCTACCTTTGAGCCTCCTCTGAACAATTTCGCTGAGCACAATTTGTTTTGTAGTCTTCATTCACTTTGAAATAGTTCCACTTAGGGATGTCACGGTACCAAAATTCCAGTAGTCGGTACCGATACCATTAAAATGTTACGGTTCTCGGTACCAATTCCGGTACCACAGTAAAATCAGTTTTAACAATTTTTCCAATTTATTTAATTATTTGATTTGATTTTATTTAATTATATATATATATATATATTCATTTTTTTCAAATAGTTAAATAAAAAAAATTCTATTCAATGACTTTATTATTTATGATGGTACATTTATGAAAGCATTGAAGGCTACATGCTGTTTATACGAAAATATTGATGGTATTGAGAAAAATTGCTTATAAAAAAATCAAAAGAAAAAGCAACCTTATGCACACATTATTAGTAGTAGTATTTTTAATTAATGGAGACGTAGTTAAATCTATTGTACAGTAGCCTAATATAATTATTTCTGTCAATTTCTTACCAAACTTTTATTTTGACGGGTTGCCGTGAAGACCTTTGAGTTTCTGTGCGTGTCTGATACATAGACATTGGGCGTTTCTCAATGTCAAGGAAGTATCCTTGACATTGAGAAACACCTAGTAAAAGAATTGATATAACAATTGTTTTTCTCAAATGAAATGGTAAAATACCAAACGTTACTCATGAAATGACTCTCGGAAATGAATGGAATCATGTCATCATATCGTGAGGCAGCAGAGACGGAAAACAGCGCGAGCATCACTCATGCTTGTGGGTGTGTGCGTGTGAGTGTGAGAGGTCGCTAACGTTAAATGAAACCGTGCGTCTGCGCCGTTCATTCACACAGAGACAAGCAGAACATGCAGGTTTCATATTTAAACAGTCGTTTTGCAGTTTAATAACACACACACATCAGCAGCACCGGCGGTCGCCATGTCTCAGCGCTTTCATGAAGATGACGCAACTTCACGCCCTTCGTGCATGCATGCGCAAACGGAACTGGGTTTGATCAGGTATTCGGTACCACCGGGACTTGGTACCGTGACGTTTACATTTTTTTTATTACCGACTTGGTACCTTAGTACCGAATATTTTGACAACACTATTTCCACGCGGCTGACATGTCTTGTCTCGCCTCGCCTTCTCCCCGCTCTGAGCTGCAGCCGGGGCCTGGGGGCAGGCACTCGGCGCCTGTGATTAACCCATTTTTCAGACCGTGGTATCGGTCCCCGGTATCGGGGGACTTTTAACGAGTACGAGTACTTTAGAAAATGTGGTATCGAGGCCGATACCAGAAAGCGGTATCGGTGCATCCCTAGTGTCAAGGATGTTGCCTTGTAACGTTCCCACAACATTCCCAGACAGACACGTTGTGGAGTTCTTTAAAGGTATTGGGGACGTTCAGGGAACTTTCAGGATGTTCTGGGAACGTTTAAAGGACAATATTTAATTCAGAAATCCAATATTTCCAAAACATTCTGAGAACGTCCCGCTGGTGTCAGGAACGTCACCTGGTAACATTCCCACAACATTCCCAGACAGACACGATGTGGAGTTCTTTAAAGGGTTTGGGGACGTTATTTGGAGGACCTTCAGGGAACATTCAGGATGTTCTGGGAACGTTTAAAGGACTATATTTAATTCAGAAATCCAATGTTTCCAAAACATTCTGAGAACGTCCCGCTGGTGTCAGGAACGTCACCTGGTAACGTTCGCACAACATTCCCAGACAGACACGATGTGGAGTTCTTTAAAGGGTTTGGGGACGTTATTTGGAGGACCTTCAGGGAACATTCAGGATGTTCTGGGAACGTTTAGAGGACATTATTTAATTCAGAAACCCAATGTTTCCAAAACATTCTGAGAATGTCCCGCTGGTGTCAGGAACGTCACCTGGTAACGTTCCCACAACATTCCCAGACAAACACGATGTGGAGTTCTTTAAAGGGTTTGGGGACGTTATTTGGAGGACCTTCATGGCACATTCAGAATGTTCTTGGAACGTTTAAAGGACAATATTTAATTCAGAAATCCAATGTTTCCAAAACATTCTGAGTTCTTTAAAGGGTTTGGGACATTATTTGGAGGACCTTCAGGGAACATTCAGGATGTTCTGGGAACTTTTAGAGGACAATATTTAACCCCTTGGGGACCAAAAACGCACCCCCGCGTTTTGATCGTTTTTTTTTTCACACAGCTGCAACATAGACTTAAAATACTCCGTCATTGATGGTCATATAAATAAAATCGATACATGATTATAAACTATAGAGGGTCTTCTTTTTTTGTGTACACTCTTATTAATATCAAAACCTTGTGTTTTTGTAAAATAAATAAATTAAACAGGGTGCGCTTTCAGCTCACTCTGTCTCCGCAAAAATCTTTCTGAAACGCGTCCGAAAAAAGAGCTGTAACTCATTAAATACTTATCACAGACACACGAAAAATCTCTCTTTATGAAGCTGAGATTTTCTTCTTTTAATTTAAGTCATTTATATAAAAAGCAACTACTCTCAGTTGATGTAATCTGTATGAAAAGAAAGAGATGTCAGGATTTTCCCTTTCACCTCATTACAGCAAATGAGGTGCTAATGTGACCGCGCCCACTGGGAGCGTGTGCTATTCAAATACTAATGTTGAGGCAAGCCATGAAAACGCCCACATGGATAAAAACATACAGTTTATGCCCATATCGATAAAAACACAGTTTATTACGGATAACCTTGTCCTATTCTTTAGTCTTGCATGCGCAGTGAGGAGATCCTGGAAAAAAAGTTACCTTATAGACCATTTCAAAAGATGTAAACAACACTGGCCCAGAAGCACTTCCTGTTTCAGTTTTTTTAACACTACATAAAAGCTGGGATAAAATACAACCAACAGAACATTTAAAACTGAATCAAAAAGTTAAACAAACATCTTTAAGAAGTTTTCTTTACATGTGAAATAAAGAAAACAGTTACAAACTGAAACAGGAAGTGCTTCTGGACCAGTGTTGTTTACATCTTTTGAAATGGTCTATACTTTCATTTTGAGGAGCACGGATTCAGCTGATGCAGTAAGTCATTTATTATAAGTGCTTTGTTCTAATCGCGTTATTGAATAGTGTCTATAAAGACTGTGTAACATCTTGATGTTTTAAACTTTAACTCTGAGCCAATTCTACATGGCCCATATAATATTTGACCAGGATTTGTTTCCAGGTATAACAAAAAATCGGTTTTGACTTTCATTTATACTTTGATTTTATACATACATATGAAGAGCTCAGATGCAAAAGCCTCTATGCAAAAGCCTCTAAGTACCATTTGAATTTTTTCTAGAATGATCATTTTTATCAAGCTTGTATATACAACTTCAGTAATTTCACATAATGGCAATGAAGACTACCAATTAATTGTCATTTAAGTGAAATTACTGAACTTAAAGCTTACAAGCTTGATAAAAATGATCATTCTAGAAGAATTTAAAATGGAACTTAGAGGCTTTTGCATCTGACCTTCTGATATCAGTAGTACCCACAAACACTAACATTACACACCACATGTCCCACGGTTTCTGTAAAAATAAACCAACACACATAACGTTACAGTCAGCTCTGGCCGACGGTGTTTTCAGTGCAGTGAATGTGTCCGCTGTCCCGCGCCCACATTCACTCACAGACATGATAATCCCCACGGGTATCACCCCGCTCTGAGTCGTGGGCACGTTCGCTACGTTTAATCAATGTAATGTTATATTTGACATGAGCCGATTTTATTAGTGCGAGCCCTGCACTGAGGCGGGCTGTGTTTGTAGAAATGAACACTGGGCTGTGGGCATTTTATTACACTCATAATACCATCGGCTGTGGCCGGAATACTAGAAAATACTACACTGCTCATATGAATTTATCTGGGTTACCTTAGAAACGGCATTTGTGTGCAGGCAAGCGTCCGCATCGGTCGAGCACCCCTCCTCCTTTAGCTCACGTCAGCGAGCGATGCGAAAGCTGGACCAGTGTTAATCCTCGTCCTGGCTTTTAATTTGTCACCCTCCCCTTTTCTTTTTTAGTTTCCTCTGATAAAACCATTGCCTTCTTTCTTGTAGCTGTTGTTCGGCATGACGAAAACATATGGACGGCAATCAAACGCGAGTTGAGCACTAACGTTAGATTCTAGAGATGTTCCGATACCCTTTTTCTCTCCCCAATACCGATTCCGATACCTGTACTCAGGGTATCGGCCGATACCGAGTACCGATCCGATACCTGGATGTGTATAGTATCTATTCAGCTGCAATTCATTCTAGTACTGTATGAATTGATAGAATTATTATGGTGTGCTTCAAACTTATCCCTAAATTAAACATGAACAAATACATAGAGTTAACTAGTACCATACTAGTACTAGTAACTAGTACCATTTTGTTAAATAAACAACATTTCAGTTTGGACTGTGGCTGGTCATCCATCCAGAATAATAAACTCAATAACTTTCATGTTGTTGGTTATATTTATTGTTTGTACGCTGTCTTTTTAAAACATTTCTCTTCGTTTGAGGCCCTGTTTACACGAGAACGCGTGAAAACGTAAAAAAAAATATTGGCTGTGCCTTTCGTTTACACGGCGACGGCGTTTTTGGGGCTTAAAAACGCAAAAAAAGTGAAACCACCCTCCAGAGTGGAAATCTTAAAAACGCTCCTAAATGGTAAAAGCGCAAAGGTCTGCTTTACAGTGAAGGTTGTATGCAGGCGCGCGGGCTTGGTGTTGTTGTAGTATGCACTAGCCGCCTGAAGTGCATACTAAATTGAATTTCACAGACTTTTGCGTCACCATCTGCACGCGGATTTCACACCCAAACTGTTCGTCTAAACGCAGAATAAAAAGTGATAACGCAACGCCACTTTTGCGTTTTCCCTTCAGAGTCGTTTCCGTGTAAACATAGCCTTAATGAAGCTTTCAGAGATTGTTGATTCTGAAGCGGCTCATCCTCCGCCTGCCATCGTGTTCTGCGGGTTGACGGGTCTTCAAATGCTTAAGTTACTCATGTTGAAGGTTCTAATACTTGTTCTACCCCTCAAAATTGCTGTATTGCATGAGACATGTCGCCGTTGTACTGGCTGGCTGGTCCAGTCTGAAATACACAATACAGCCAAACTGAGGACATTATGCTAGGACGCACGCACGCGCGTTTTCTTCTTCGCTGCTGTTAACAGTGGTTGTTGCACAAGTGGGAGCAGCGAAGAAGAGTTCATCTCCGTTTTGCAGCGGTTAGCAAAGCCAGCGTGTATAACTAGACATTGTTTAATAAAATGGTATCGGATCGGTGCGCGGATAGAAGTACTCGCCGATACCAATTCCAGAATTTTTATTGGTATCGGCGGCATTTCCGATACTAGTATCGGAATCGTAACAACTCTATTAGATTCTGAGGAAGTTGTGGGTGCTGGGGGAAGTGACGTATGCCGTAAAGCTGTCGAATTTTGTAGTTCTTTTTGTGCTCGAGTTCCTACCCGAAACCCGAAGTTACAAAGTGCAAGTAAAAGCGATACAGACACCTTCAGGAGATGGCAGACGTGTCATTCAACCTATTGTAAGTCGATCTAGCATCTCAATGGGTTTGGTAATATATTATAAAGGTTGAAGAGTTCCACAGTGTGGCTTTAAAGCCACAATCTGTACTTTTTCGGCTTTAAAAATAGCAAAAATAACTGTATCTATGTTATATATTTCTATTAGATGTGTACTTACATCACCCCGACAATTTCCACCAACTTTCAAATACGGAGAAATTTATAGTTTAATTCGAAGACACGGGACGTTTCTTTATTTCCGTTTCGTCGTCCGTCTATGGCGTCATATAACCTTTGACTCCTCTATTTTCTCTAACTTCCTTGCGGAACCCGGCGAAACCACCAAACACAAAGGGGAACACTGGACTACCGCCAAGAAAGCATAGAAAATGACGAAGAAAAAAAAGTAAGACGTATTTTTATGCGTGTAAATCACGTGCCCGCTCACGAGCGCTCACTCAGACGAGATGCACTGTCCCCCGGTGTGCTGCTCGCGCATATAGCGCTCCCCGTTCACAGTAACCGGTCGTCTCATTCAAATCAGCCAACTGTTGCTGTTAGCGAGCCGCGCACATTGAATACTCATATGAGTCAGGCTGCGAATGTACGTGCCCGCTTTAGCGCTCATGCTTACTAAATAAACGCCTCACCTGCGGCGCAAGCTCTCACTACATTCCCTTTAGCCTTTAGCACAAAGTGGATGCATAACGCAAACCCAGTCAAACATTTGACTGCAGTATCTTACGTGCTTATAAAATCCGGTGTGGCCGAAAAATGTTCTAAAATAGGTCATTCTTTGAAGAGAGATGCCGTATATCCGTATATTTTGTAAAAACGATCATGTCATGTCATGAGCGGAGCTGGTTGTCATTGACAGCGACAACAACTCCCGTGAGCCCACGCTCTTTCCTGACGTCATCAAAGTACGTCTTTGTTATTATGTGAAATGAGTGACCCCTGGTGGCCAAAAAAAATTACACATTGTACGTTTAAGGAACATTATAATATGGCCAACTTAGAACCATATGAGAACTCTCTGATTATGTCCTCTTTGTAACGTTGTTGTGTGACCATAAGATTGCCATTACAGAACGTCTCCCTAAAGTCATATAAGGAACATTATAATATGACCAACTTAGAACCATATGAGAACGTTTTGATTGCATCCACTTTGTAACGTTGTTGTGTGACCATAAGATTACCATTACTGAACATCCCCCTAAAGTAATTTAAGGAACATTATAATATGACCAACTTAGAACCATATGAGAACGCTCCGATTATGTCCTCTTTGTAACGTTGTTGTGTGACCATAAAATAACCAATATGGAATGTCACCCTAAAGTCCTGTAAGGGAGGTTATTTTTATGACCAACTTAGACCCATGTTATAATGTTCTCATTAAGTTAGTCACAAAACGTTTGCATATGGTCAACAGAGAACCATATGGGTATGTCCTTATTATGTCCCCTTTGTAATGTTGCTATGTGACCATAAAATAACCAATATGGAAAGTCGCCCTAAAGTCCTATAAGGGATGTTATTTTTATGACCAACTTAAACCCATATTAGAATGTTCTCATTAAGTTAGTCACAAAATGTTCTCATATGGTCAACAGAGAACCAAATGGGTACGTCCTTATTATGTCCTCTTTGTAACGTTGTTGTGTGACCATAAAATAACCAATATGGAATGTCCCTCTAAAGTCCTATAAGGGAGGTTATTTTTATGACCAACTTAGACCCATATTAGAATGTTCTCATTAACCCCCTGGGGACCAATAACGTGTCCCCGCGTTTTGATCGTTTTTTTCACACAGCTGCAACAAAGTCTTAAAATACTCCGTCATTAATGGTCATACAAATAAAATCAATACATGATTATAAACTATATAATCTTCTTTTTTTGCGTACACTCTTAGTAATATCAAAACCTTGTGTTTTTGTAAAATAAATAAATTAAACAGGTTGCGCTTTCAGCTCACTCTGTGTCCGCAAAAATCTTTCTGAAACGCGTCCGGAAAATCAGCTGTAACTCATTAAATACTTGTCACAGAGACACGAAGGATCTCTATTTATGAAGCTGAGATTCTCTTCTTTTAAATGAAGTCATTTATATAAAAAAGCAACTATTCTCAGTTGATGTAATCTGTATGAAAAGAGAGCGATGTCAGTATCTTCCCTTTCACCTCATTATAGCGAATGACGTGTTAATGTGACCGCGCCCACTGAGCTATTCAAACTCTAATGTTGAGGCAAACCATGAAAACGCCCACATCGATAAAAACATACAGTTTATTACAATACGGATCTAACCTCGTCCTAACCTTTCGTCTTGCTGTGCTGTAAGGATATCCTGGAAAAAAATACCTCAGTTACAGTTTCATTTTGAGGAGCACGGATTCAGCTGATGCAGTAAGTCATTATTTTTAAGTGCTCTGTTCTAATCGCGTTATCAAATAATGTCTGTAAACTCCACAAAGACTGTTTAAATATTAAATGTGCGTTTGATATGATAGACAGAGACGCTCCGTGCGTTAATTCACTTTCGCTCCGACATGCTAGTAAGATAACATTAGTTATCTTTATAACCAAAAAGGGTTTTTAAATGTAATTCAGGTGTGTGAAGGAACGTACTATGAACGAACGTTCATTTAGTTAGGCTATGTTTACACGGAAACGATTCTGAAGAGAAAACGCAAAAGTGGCGTTGCATCATCACTTTTTATTCTGCGTTTAGACGAGCGTTTTGTGTGGGAACTCCGCGTGCAAATGGTGACGCAAAAGTCTGGGAATTTCAATGTAGTATGCACTTCAGACGGCTAGGAGTGCATACTACAACACCACCAAGTCCACGCGTCTGCGTACAACCTTCACTGTCAAGCAGACTTTTGCGTTTTTACCGTTTAAACGGGAACGCGCCAGTGGAGCGTTTTTAAGATTTCCACTCTGGAGGGTGGTTTCACTTTTTTGCGTTTTTAAGCCTCAAAAACGCCGTCGCCGTGTAAACGAAAGGCACAGCCGATGAAATATTTTTACATTTTCACCCGCGAGCTTTCTCGTGTAAACAGGGCCTTAGACTGTTAGAGTTTCTGCTCTAATTCTAAATGGGACCTATTTGATCAGGATTTGTTTCCAGGTATGACTAAAAATGTTTTTTAACTTTCATATATACTTTGATTTTATACATACATGTATACATATGAAGAGTTCAGATGCAAAAGCCTCTAAGTGCCATTTGAAATTTTCTTTTAGAATGATCATTTTTAGAATGATCATTTTTATCAAGCTTGTATAATTAAGTTCAGTAATTTCACTTTAATGGCAATGAAGAATGGCAATGGGGGGGGGCGCTCAAAGGGGGTCTCGCCCTGGGCGTAATTCAAGGTAGAACCGCCACTGGTGTAACGTTACAGCAGTCGCCAATGAGGGGCTGCTGGCTTATACTTTCGTTTTGTATGTGTTCATTTTACTATTAAAATGCTTAAATGTTCGCCGGTTTCTGCCTCCTTCTTCCCACAACAACAAACCCCGTTAATGTTACATTGACAAACTCATTAGTGAATTACTCCTCATTTGTATTTATTTCTGTTTTGTGAATTACTGTATGATACCTAGATGTTTAGTCAGGCGAAACTATCACAACACAAACGTCGGTGTGCTCGTCTGATTCAGAGATTTCCTCCAGGAGAAATTGCCATTGTTAAAATTCTCTGCAGCAGACGGGTTGTGTCCATAGGCTGTAGCACGCAGCGAGAGTACAGGCAACAGCAATCCGCCCAGCGCCAGAGTCAGTGCGGGGTCCTCGTCACGATAAGCAGGAAGTAAAACACTTAAATCCTTATTTCTCCTATCTCAGGGGAAAATAAGGGAATAAACCATGACCATTCAAAAATATGACTGGGTTTCTAAAGATGCAAAGCTTAATGCAAATGGGTGAAGTGACCCTTTAATGTTCTGTAAAGGTTTGGAATGTCCGTCACCTTTAGAGAACTTTTAGGAAACGTTACCTATGGTCGCGGGAACGCCACCTTCTACCTGGGATGACATATGCAAATGAGAAATCATGTGCCAATATCATGGGGGTCATAGCAGATACTATCCATGAGAACACCTCAGTTAAAGTATCGTCAGCTCAGTGTATCTCTTTCATTATCGATGGAGACACCGACCTGTCTGTCAAGGAGTATGTGTGATCAAGGAATATGTGTCTGTCAAGATCCCTCTGTGTGATCGAGTATGTCCGCGTCCTGCTTGATGGACAGCCCACGAACATCTTCGTCAGACACGTTGAGGTGGAACATGCCAATGCGGATAGTGAGGATGTTTTTTTTATTTTTATTTATATTGTTTTATTAATACATAGCTTATTTAGTATTTTAATAGCAATATATGAGTAATATCATAATACTTTGCTTGTTTCATTAATGGATGAATCAGCGTTTTTTTTTTTTAACAAATCTCTTGAATGAATGATTCAATAACAAATACATTTAAGTCACTTAGGCTCTATGCACAGCTCCACTATTTCCTGAACTTCAGCCAGCTTCTTGTTTCCTGTCTGGCATTATTGGACACATTGATTAATTCATGTGTGTCTGATTATTGTTGCCGTGACTACTGAGGTCAAGCACACCTGAATTAATCAAATTGTCCAATAATGGCAGACAGGAAACAGGGAGCTGGCTGAAGTTCAGGAAGTAGTGCAGTTGTGCATAGAGCTCCATGTTACTTTCAAAAGGTGCTTGTCTCTATTTTGATCGCTTCTGTAGACGTCAGTAGCCGCGTTTCCATTACCCTTCAATTTGCGCAAATTGAAATTGCGAAATGAAAATACGCTCAATGGAAACATGTCAATTTCGCAAAAACTCCCGTTTATCTCAAAAAAGTTTTTACGCCCGCATGAAGTGGTTTTTCAGGCAATTCGAAAAATGATTTTTTCGCAAAACTGCAATGGAAACGGGTTTTGTGCATTTACGGTCACCTGACTTAGAAGACGGAGGGTGTTTTAGGTCCGTGTCCACAAATAATAATAATAATTATCATCATTAGCCTATTATAACATTTATTAGGCTACATATGTAGCCTAGAACAGTGTTTCCCAACCCTGTTCCTGGCGGCACACCAGCACTGCACGTATTCTTTGTCTCCCTAATCAAACACACCTGATTCAACTCATCAGCTCATTAACCCATCTGATAATGAGCTGATGAGTTGAATCAGGAAAGGGAGACAAAGAATACGCGCAGTGTTGGTGTGCCGCCAGGAACAGGGTTGGGAAACACTGGCCTAGAAGACGCTTTTATCCAAAAAAGCAACAAAGCAATTCGTCACATCTCATTCATGTACAGGTTGGACAATAATAGGGCTAAGATTATCACAAATAAACACTCAATTTTGTCCAATATACAAGAGTGTGTGCTGTGCGGAGTTTGGAGCACTGGATGGCAGACAGACGCAGGCGCGCCGTGGACACTTTCATTTTGCCATCAACAATGGAATCAACTTAAAATACTCTAGCATTTCTGGTTATACAGTAGGCTAAACGTTGTTCTTTTGTAAAATAACATAAAACAATCAGGCGTGCTTTATGATCTTCGTGAACTGGAGCGCGAGAACTGAAACAATAGCTTTATAGACTAAAGCTTGAAATGTCCACTTTAAAAAGAACAAATTGGAATCGTAAACTAATACCTCCTGATTATGTAATCCGTATGAAAGGTGCAGTTCTCTCTAAAGGTGCATCCGGAGATTATGTTTTTAGCTCGTTATTTTTTTCAGACGCATTTATAATAACTCACCTAGCCTATAGCCTAAAGCACTTGCGGGAAAAATATCATAGGCTATCCATGTTCTAATTTGGCCTTAGAACACCAGTAAATATACATTTTTCCCCCCATATTAATTTGTGAATATTTTAAATGTTTTAAAGGGGCCAAAAAGTCAAACAAATATCTGAAATGGTGTTCAACTTGGCATTTTAAAAATATAACAACAGTTCATTTTTCGTTTTGCAACGACCGTTTGGACATAATACGAGAGAGTTCTTTATTAAATTCATTTTAAAAAAAGAAACAATAATCACAGCAATATCAAGACATCGAAGCAGAAATAAGGGAGAAACACCAGGAACTCTGTATGTTTCCCTGCTATTAATGCTTGGATAACACATCACGTCTCCTTCCATTAATAATAATAATAATGTCGCAAAGATGTTAAAGACGCAGCCCCTGCCGCATGTTTGACCGACAGGTACAAAATTTCTGTTGTACATCTACCGTGTCCAGACACACAGAAAAGTCTCTTGGAGCGATGCCCTAAACTCAACAGGAAGTCGGCCATTTCTAGTTTTAGCGCCATTTTTGGATGATTTACTCATGCGGCCGCCTCACACCTCGTCACATTACAGGTGCGAGGAACCGCCCATCGCTGCTTGCAGCTTTAATTTTTAGGGCCCGAGCACCCAACGGTGCGAGGCCCTCTTGAAACTGTTAGGGTTATTTTTTTTTTCTTTTTTCTTTTTTCTGCAAAGTAAGCGCCATTTTCGGGCCGCAACATGCTCAAAAACTCACCAAATTTGGCACGCATGTCAGGACTGGTGAAAAATTTCGTATTTTGTGGGTTTCGCGGATGGGCGTGGAAAAATGGCACGCTAGCACCACCTAGAAAATTGGAAAAATTAGCCCCTCGTCCACGTTCAACCTACATGCACGAAATTTGGTGGGGACGTGTATCATATCAAGACGCACAAAAAAGCCTCTAGAACCCATACCCTAAACTCGACAGGAAGTCGGCTATTTTGAATTTGGCGACCGATTTGGGACGATTTACACACTCCATACTTTAACTAACTCCTCCTAGGGATTTAGTCGGATCGACTTCAAATTTCTTCTGTGCCTTCTAAAGGCATTGACGATGTAAAGTTGTGCTATCTGCGCGTTTTCGTCAATGGGCGTGTCCGTGGCATCGAAGATTCGCCATAAAACAGGAAGTTGTAGTAACTTGGCTGTAAATGCCCAGATCTGCACGAAATTTTACACATATGACAAGAGTCCCGCCCTGAACAAATCTACATGCCGACATTCACCCAGAGTCATAGCGCCACCTGCTGGCATCAGGAAGTGACATTTAACGAAGCAGCCCCGGCCGCATGTTTGACCGACATGTACGAAATCTCTGTGGTACATCTACCATGTCCAGACGCACAAAAAAGTCTCTTGGAGCGATGCCCTAAACTCTACAGGAAGTCCGCCATTTCTAATTTTAACACCATTTTTGGATGATTTACTCATTACATACTTTAACCCCCTGGGGACCAAGATGTATTTGGGGTCCTTGAGAGGTTCTGACATGCCCTGACATCTGTGTTTTTTTCAGCTGATTATAAACATATTAATGGCACAGGTGAAATTACACTATATTTAGAAGAAACAGGGCAACCATGACATATGGGCAACATGTTTGTACATGTTTGTATTTTTGATAGAATATTGTTTATGCGTGGTTATTGTAAAAACTAAAAATGAAAGTTTCTGAAATAAGGCCACAAAACACGTGAAATATGCGTCCACAAGACTTGACTGATTGATGTTGTTGCCTAGGGTTTTTTCTTCACAATGATCTGAAAATCATCCCCCTAATCATTCACATAAAACTGTGAATTGGGTTATATTGTGAAAAACATTTTTTTGTTTGCCAAGGCAATATGCGAATGGGCGTGAACAGGCCAGCCCCATCATGTATAATTAGGTGATTCACACCTGAGAGAGACAAAGACATGCATAATAATGAGCCTTTCATTCAGGTGAGTCAGACAAGAAAAAAAAAATGAAAGGACAACATACATACATATATATATGTATATATATATATATATATATCAGAAGGTCAGATGCAAAAGCCTCTAAGTTCCATTTTAAATTCTTCTAGAATGATCATTTTTATCAAGCTTGTAAGCTTTAAGTTCAGTAATTTCACTTAAATGACAATTAATTGGTAGTCTTCATTGCCATTATGTGAAATTACTGAAGTTATACAAGCTTGATAAAAATGATCATTCTATAGAAAAAATTCAAATGGCACTTAGAGGCTTTTGCATCTGAGCTCTTATGTATGAAATCAAAGTATAAATGAAAGTCAAAACACATTTTTTGTCATACCTGGAAACAAATCCTGGTCAAATATTATATGGGCCATGTAGAATTGGTTCAGAGTTAGAGTTTAAAACATCAAGATGTTTTAAACGCTAACCGAAAAGTGTGTTTAAATATGATTCGGGTGTGTGGCTAATAAAATAATATGAGCAGAACTCGAACAGTCTGTAACTAAATGAACGTTCGTTCGTACATCCGTCCACACGCCCGAATCATATTTAAACACACTTTTTGGTTATAGGTACAGATAAATAATGTTATCTTACTAATATGTAAGGATGTCACATGAGATTCTTGTTCCAATGAAAGCGAAAGTGAATGAACGCATTGCGCGCGCGTCTGTGAATTCGTCTATTCTTTCCTATCAGACGCGCATTTGATATTTACACAGTCTTTGTAGACACTATTCAATAACGCGATTAGAACAAAGCACTTATAATAAATGACTTACTGCATCAGCTGAATTCGTGCTCCTCAAAATGAAAGTATAAGGTAACTTTTTTTCCAGGATCTCCTCACTGCGCATGCAAGACTAAAGAATAGGACGAGGTTATCCGTAATAAACTGTGCTTTTATCGATATGGGCATATACTGTATGTTTTTATCCATGTGGGCGTTTTCATGGCTTGCCTCAACATTAGAACTTGAATAGCACGCGCTCCCAGTGGGCGCGGTCACATTAGCACCTCATTTGCTGTAATGAGGTGAAAGGGAAAATCCTGACATCTCTTTCTTTTCATACAGATTACATCAACTGAGAGTAGTTGCTTTTTATATAAATGACTTATATTAAAAGAAGAAAATCTCAGCTTAATAAAGAGAGATTTTTCGTGTGTCTGTGAAAAGTATTTAATGAGTTACAGCTCTTTTTTCGGACGCGTTCAGAAAGATTTTTGCGGAGACAGAGTGAGCTGAAAGCGCACCCTGTTTAATTTATTTATTTTACAAAAACACAAGGTTTTGATATTAATAAGAGTGTACACAAAAAAAGAAGACCATCTATAGTTTATAATCATGTATCGATTTTATTTATATGACCATCAATGACGGAGTATTTTAAGTCTGTGTTGCAGCTGTGTGAAAAAAAAAAAACGATCAAAACGCGGGGTCGCGTTTTTGGTCCCCAGGGGGTTAACTAACTCCTCCTAGGGATTTAGTCTGATCGACTTCAAATTACTGCTGTGCCTTCTAAAGGCATGGACGATGTAAAGTTGTGCTATCTGCGCGTTTTCGTCAATGGGCGTGTCCGTGGCGTCGATGATTCGCCATGAAACAGGAAGTTGTAATTACTTGGCTGTAAATGCCCAGATCTGCACGAAATTTTACACATTTGACAAGAGTCCCGCCCTGAACAACTCTACATGCCGGCACTCACCCACAGTCATAGCGCCATCTAGTGGCAACAGGAAGTGACCTTAAAAGACGCAGCCACCTCCGCATGTTTGACCGACAGGTACGAAATTTCTGTGGTACATCTACCGTGTCCAGACACACAGAAAAGTCTCTTGGAGCAATGCCATAAACTCAACAGGAAGTCAGCCATTTCTAATTTTACCGCCATTTTTGGATGATTTACTCATTACATACTTTAACTAACTCCTCCTAGGGATTGAGTCGGATGGACTTCAAATTTCTTCTAAAGGCATTGACGATGTAAAATTGTGCTATCTGCGCGTTTTCCTCGATGGGCGTGTCTGTGGCGTCGATGATTCGCCATGAAACAGGAAGTTGTGCTAAGGCCGTGTGTCCACCAAAGCGTTTTTCCACGCGCCTGGCGTATGTTTTCAATTGTTTCCAATGGGAGCGCCGCGTTTTTTAAACGCCATGAGCGTGATGAGGTGCTGAGCGTTTTTTTCACGCTGATGCGCCGAGCGCCCGGCGTTTTTTACTGGTCGCCGAGAGTAGAAAAATGTTCAACTTTGGAAAAAACGCAGCGCTCATCACTGTCAGTTCTTGCCCAGCCGTCCAATCACAGGGGAGGAGGGGCGGGACTAAACCACACCGACCAACAGTCACAACGTTAAACTGCTGCGGATATTCTGTATCATAGCAACGTAACGCCTCAAGGGAAAAAACGCTGCGCTGCCAAAACGCTCTCAAGCGCCCAAAGCACGGCGTCTTCAGCAGCGCGTGTAGCGTTTTCAGCTGCACTGTAAAAAATTTCTTGTCAAATTAACAGTAACTTACTGGCAACAATTATCCAGTACTTGCTGTATTTCATTTAACAGTAAAATTACTGTAACACTAACTACAGTACTGTTAAGCATACTGTAAATTAAATAACATTGTTTTACTGTAATTTCTTACCATATTAAAATACAGTATTACACTGGTAATTTTTAATAATACTGTATAGTACGAAATGTTATTGTATTTATTTTATAGTGCTATAGCACTATAAAATAAATACAATAACATTGACATTTTTGAAAATGTTTTTTTGAAAACATTTTTGCAAATGTTTCAACATAACATTTTCAACAACAAAAGATTAACAGTTAAAATAATATTTCTAAGGATTTTCTACAGGTTACACAGTATACTGTGTAACCTGTAGAAAATCCGTAGAAATATTATTTTAACTGTTAATGGGAAATAGAAAAAAGAACAATTGAAACTTTAACTGCACAAGGTTTATTGTGTATTTTCAAACACATTAGTACATTTACATAATATACATTTAAATACATTAATACAATTAAATACATTAATAATAAAAAATGTAATATAATACATTAAAAATCATGCATGACAATCATGAACAATTATGCATAAATACATGCAAAAAATTATCATGAACAGGTAAAATAGAAAAGATTAAAGGGGTGCTATCTGATCAATCTATTAGAAAGATAGTTCATAACAACTCATCCACCCACTCCTTGCTGGGGTAAAACAGCTTAATAGTCTAAGATGGTCTATTGGTTTGAGATAGACTGTCTAACTGGTCAGTTGCTGATTTTTAAGGGTTTTTGGCTGCTTTCTATCGAGAGGAACAGATTTGCAAGACTGGGAGACATAGATAAACTAGCTTTGACGAGTAGCCTAAACCACCAATCCAGATGAGTATTACAAAATGACAAGTTATCCAGTGTCCTTTAAAAAAAAACTAAACACAAAACAACTTCCTCATGCACATGTGCCATGAAAAACTTGCATTACGGTATTAATAATCATTTATATGCAGAGTTATGTTTTAACTTTTGCAGTAAGAAGTTTTCTATCCAATATTTTATGCAATTGAACCTTAAACTGTACAATAACGTTTAGTGTGTTTTTTACACAACAATCTTAACAACTTGATAGACAAAATTCACAGATGGATAATAATCTGTTTAAAATATTCTCAGTGGGTCAGTACTGGACCAAGGTATAGTGGTAGTAGATAAATAGAATAATTAAATTAGATTTACAATTCATCGGTAGTCAAGATGGATAGGGGTCTTCTTAACATGCACAGCTCACACCTGTGGAAAATGAGAAAGACAAGACAGTTAAAATACAGTACGTTTTTGTTGTTGTTGTTTTGGCTAAACAGCAAAAACAGACAAAATGATGTCTAAAGTGTAATTCACTTAATACTAAAATCTTGTTTGTTGGACTGTTGTTAAAATCAATTCATTTACGATCACGTGAAAACGTAGGCTAGATTTTGCTTGTGTGATACTAAGTTACACGAATTAAAAAAAGCTTGACAAGGCATCGTTCTCTTCAAATGAGTACATGTCAGTTAGTAAAAAAAAAAACAATGATATTATAGCAGACAATACTGTACATGTCACACATAGCTTTGTATTTTGGACAAAAATGAACCTTGGGCGCTTTCCGCGGTCCATCAGTAAGTTAATCACTGAGGTAACGTTAACGTTAAATGGCAGAACGCCAGGTCAGGATTTACACGAAAATAAGCGTGAAAAAATCAAGAAGAGAAATCGACACTTTAATTTTATAACAATAAATCCGAATCCTAACTTTGGATATCCGATTTCAGGATCAATTTTCAATCCCTAACCCTATAAGTTATAAAATAATGAACGTGCAGGCGCTTCCACCGACTTAACGTGGTAAATAACAAAATGATTAGACCATTTTGACCTTATAAGAGGTTACATATGAAATGTGTTAATAAAATCACATTAATCAAGTAAGTTAGGCTTTCAACAATCCGCGTCTGACTTATACAGACGTTATAGAACAATTCCGCGGCCAGTTCTTTCTAACGTTAATCTGTTAACGCAACAACTGATATGGTTTGCATAAAAATATGAATTACTAACCAGATATGTATGGCGAAAACGTTGTCGACAGCGACGCGATGCACTACCTTCGCGTTCTTACAGAGGGAAGAGAACTGAAGAGTTCTTCATAAAATGGCAGCTTGTTATTTTTCGCGGTCATTTCGTACTAATGTATTTGAATTTACAGTAACATGTCCCAAATGGCTACATTGAAGAGTAGCCTATCATATACATAAAATGTCTCTAGATAGATATCGTGGTCAGCTATTCTAAATAACTTTAAAGTTATTAGCTAGAATCCGTATGCATACACATATAAGAATTATTAGGCTACTTACCAGATGAAGAAGTTCCAGGTCGGCAGAAAACGTCGACAGCAGCACCACTGACACGACAGAAACTCTTCCAAAGTCAAATGCTCTCATGCACACCCCACTGACATAAATTATGTCATAAATTATAACTGTTAATGGTCAACCAGTGCTACATTTTTATTTTAAATGTAAGAATAACATTAGTAGGCTAGCAATTTTTCCCGTGGAACTGGGTGTGGTGATTTTCGCGGTCAATTTGCACTGCTGTATTTAGATTAACAGTAACTGATAATTTCCCAGAATGCATTGAAATTCTACAGTAACATACTGTCAACTGTGTGCACAGTACATAACTGTTGGAAAAACAATTTAATACTGTGAAAACAACTAAATCTACTGTAACTTACTGTACATAGATTATACAGTAAGAAACTGTTGAGAAAAACAGTATAATCCTGTGAAAACAACAGAAATCATTTACAGTGTGGATAAAAACGCTTTGGTGGACACACGGCCTAACTTGGCTGTAAATGCCCAGATCTGCACGAAATTTTACACATTTGACAAGAGTCCCGCCCTGAACAAATCGACATACCGACATTCACCCACAGTCATAGCGCCACCTGCTGGCAACAGGAAGTGACCTTTAACGAAGCAGCGTAGCAAATGCACAGCCGCACCGGCTGAGCTGCAGAAAATGCAACGCGGCCGCCTCACACCCCGACTTGCAACAGGTGCGAGGGCCCGCCCATCGCTGCTTGCAGCTTTAATTAGGGCCCGAGCACCCAACGGTGCGAGGCCCTCTTGAAACTGTTAGGGTTATTTTATTTATTTATTTATTTTTTCTGCAAAGTAAGCTCCATTTTCGGGGCCGCAACATGCTCAAAAAGTCACCAAATTTGGCACGCATGTCAGGACTGGTGAAATATTTCGTATTTTGTTGGTTTCGCGGATAGGCGTGGCAAAATGGCTCACTAGCGCCACCTAGAAAATTTGAAAAAACTAGCCCCTCCTCCACGTTCAACCTACATGCACGAAATTTGGTGGGGATGTGTATCATTTCAAGCCGCACAAAAAAGCCTCAAGAACCCATACCCTAAACTCGACAGGAAGTCCGCCATTTTGAATTTGGCGACCGATTTGGGACGATTTACACACTCCGTACTTTAACTAACTCCTCCAAGGGATTAACTCGGATCCACTTCAAATTTCTGCTGTGCCTTCTAAAGGCATTGACGATGTAAAGTTGTGCTATCTGCGCGTTTTCGTCGATGGGCGTGTCCGTGGCATCGAAGATTCACCATGAAACAGGAAGTTGTAGTAACTTGGCTGTAAATGCCCAGATCTGCATGAAATTTTACACATTTGACAAGAGTCCCGCCCTGAACAAATCTGCATGCCGACATTCACCCACAGTCATAGCGCCACCTGCTGGCAACAGGAAGTGACCTTAAAAGACGCAGCCCCCTCCGCATGTTTGACCGATAGGTACGAAATTTCTGTGGTACATCTACCGTGTCCAGACACACAGAAAAGTCTCTTGGAGTGATGCCCTAAACTCAACAGGAAGTCAGCCATTGCTAATTTTACCGCCATTTTTGGATGATTTACTCATTACATACTTTAACTAACTCCTCCTAGGGATTTAGTCGGATCCACTTCAAATTTCTGCCTTGCCTTCTAATGGCATTGACGATGTAAAGTTGTGCTATCTGCGCGTTTTCGTCAATGGGCGTGTCCGTGGCGTCGATGATTCGCCATGAAACAGGAAGTTGTAATAACTTGGCTGTAAATGCCCAGATCTGCACGAAATTTTACACATTTGACAAGAGTCCCACCCTGAACAAATCTACATGCCGACATTCACCCACAGTCATAGCGCCATCTAGTGGCAAGAGGAAGTGACCTTAAAAGACGCAGCCCCCTCCGCATGTTTGACCGATAGGTACGAAATTTCTGTGGTACATCTACCGTGTCCAGACACACAGAAAAGATAGTTGTTCTATCTGCGCGTTTTTGTCGATGCGCGTGTCTGTGGCGTCGATGATTCTCCATGAAACAGGAAGTTGCAGTAACTTGGCTGTAAATGCCCAGATCTGCACGAAATTTGACACATTTGACAAGAGTCCCGTCCTGAACAAATCTTTCACCCACAGTCATAGCGCCATCTAGTGGCAAGAGGAAGTGACCTTAAAAGACGCAGCCCCCTCCGCATGTTTGACCAACATGTACGAAATCTCTGTGGTACATCTACCATGTCCAGACGCACAAAAAAGTCTCTTGGAGCGATGCCCTAAACTCAACAGGAAGTCGGCCATTTCTAATTTTAACGCCATTTTTGGATGATTTACTCATTACATACTTTAACTAACTCCTCCTAGGGATTTAGTCGGATCGACTTCAAATTTCTTCTGTGCCTTCTAAAGGCATTGACGATGTAAAGTTGTGCTATCTGCAGGTTTTCGTCGATGGGCGTGTCCGTGGCATCGAAGATTCGCCATGAAACAGGAAGTTGTAGTAACTTGGCTGAAAATGCCCAGATCAGCACGAAATTTTACACATTTGACAAGAGTCCCGCCCTGAACAAATCTACATGCCGACATTCACCCACAGTTATAGCGCCACCTGCTGGCAACAGGAAGTGACATTTAACGAAGCAGCCCCGGCCGCATGTTTGACCGACATGTACGAAATCTCTGTAGTACATCTACCATGTCCAGTCGCACAAAAAAGTCTCTTGAAGCGATGCCCTAAACTCAACAGGAAGTCCGCCATTTCTAATTTTGACGCCATTTTGGATGATTTACTCATTACATTCTTTAACTAACTCCACCTAGGGATTTAGTCGGATCGACTTCAAATTTCTGCTGTGCCTTCTAAACGCATGGACGATGTAAAGTTGTGCTATCTGCGCCTTTTCGTCAATGGGCGTGTCCGTGGCGTCGATGATTCGCCATGAAACAGGAAGTTGTAATAACTTGGCTGTAAATGCCCAGATCTGCACGAAATTTTACGCATTTGACAAGAGTCCCGCCCTGAAAAAATCTACATGCCGACATTCACCCACAGTCATAGCGCCATCTAGTGGCAAGAGGAAGTGACCTTAAAAGACGCGGCCCCCTCCGCATGTTTGACCGACAGGTACGAAATTTCTGTGGTACATCTACCGTGTCCAGACACACAGAAAAGTCTATTGGAGTGATGTCCTAAACTCAACAGGAAGTCAGCCATTTCTAATTTTACCACCAATTTTGGATGATTTACTCATTACATACTTTAACTAACTTCTCCTGGGGATTTAGTCGGATCGACTTCAAATTGCTGCTGTGCCTTCTAAAGGCATTGACGATGTAAAGTTGTGCTATCTGCGCATTTTCGTCGATGGGCGTGTCTGTGGCGTCGATTATTCGCCATGAAACAGGAAGTTGCAGTAACGTGGCTGTAAATGCCCAGATCTGCACAAAATTTGACACATTTGACAAGAGTCCCGCCCTGAACAAATCTACATGCTGACATTCACCCACAGTCATAGCGCCACCTGCTGGCAACAGGAAGTGACATTTAACGAAGCAGCCCCGGCCGCATGTTTGACCGACATGTACGAAATCTCTGTGGTACATCTACCATGTCCAGACGCACAAAAAAGTCTCTGGAGCGATGCCCTAAACTCAACAGGAAGTCAGCCATTTCTAATTTTACTGCCATTTTTGGATGATTTACTCATTACATACTTTAACTAACTCCTAGGGATTTAGTCGGATCGACTTCAAATTTCTGCTGTGCCTTCTAAAGGCATTGACGATGTAAAGTTGTGCTATCTGCGCATTTTCGTCGATGGGCGTGTCTGTGGCGTCGATTATTCGCCATGAAACAGGAAGTTGCAGTAACGTGGCTGTAAATGCCCAGATCTGCACAAAATTTGACATATTTGACAAGAGTCCCGCCCTGAACAAATCTACATGCTGACATTCACCCACAGTCATAGCGCCACCTGCTGGCAACAGGAAGTGACATTTAACGAAGCAGCCCCGGCTGCATATTTGACCGACATGTACGAAATCTCTGTGGTACATCTACCATGTCCAGACGCACAAATAAGTCTCTGGAGCGATGCCCTAAACTCAACAGGAAGTCGGCCATTTCTAATTTTACCGCCATTTTTGGATGATTTACTCATTACATACTTTAACTAACTCCTAGGGATTTAGTCGGATCGACTTCAAATTTCTACTGCCCCTTCTAAAGGCTTTGACGATGTAAAGTTGTGCTATCTGCGCTTTTTTCTCGATGGGCGTGTCCGTGGCGTAGATGATTCGCCATGAAACAGGAAGTTGTACTAAATTGGTTGTAAATGCCCAGATCTGCACGAAATTTTACACATTTGACAAGAGTCCCGCCCTGAACAAATCTACATACCGACATTCACCCACAGTCATAGCGCCACCTAGTGGCAACAGGAAGTGACCTTTAAAGATGCAGCCCCCTCCGCATGTTTGACCGACCTGTACGAAATTTCTCTGGTACATCTACCATGTCCAGACACACAGAAAAGTATCTTGGAGCGATGCCCTAAACTCGACAGGAAGTCCGCCATTGCTAATTTTTCTGCCAGTTTTGGATGATTTACTCATTACGTACTTTAAGTAACTCCTCCTAGGGATTTAGTCGGATCGACTTCAAATTACTGCTGTGCCTTCTAAAGGCATTGATGATGTAAAGTTGTGCTATCTGCGCGTTTTCGTCGATGGGCGTGTCCATGGCGTTGATGATTCGCCATGATACAGGAAGTTGCAGTAACTTGGCTGTAAATGCCCAGATCTGCACGAAATTTTACACATTTGACAAGAGTCCCGCCCTGAACAAATCTACACACCGACATTAACCCACAGTCATAGCGCCATCTAGTGTCAAGAGAAAGTGACCTTAAAAGACGCAGCCCCCTCCGCATGTTTGACCGACCTGTACGAAATTTCTGTGGTACATCTACCATGTCCAGACACACAGAAAAGTCTCTTGGAGCGATGCCCTAAACTCAACAGGAAGTCCGCCATTGCTAATTTTACCGCCAGTTTTGGATGATTTACTCATTACGTACTTTAACTATCTCCTCCTAGGGATTTAGTCGGATCGACTTCAAATTACTGCTGTGCCTTCTAAAGGCATGGACGATGTAAAGTTGTGCTATCTGCGCGTTTTTGTCAATGGGCGTGCCCGTGGCGTCGATGATTCGCCATGAAAAAGGAAGTTGTAATAACTTGGCTGTAAATGCCCAGATCTGCACGAAATTTTACACATTTGAAAAGAGTCCCGCCCTGAACAAATCTACATGCTGACATTCACCTACAGTCATAGCGCCACCTGCTGGCAACAGGAAGTGACATTTAACGAAGCAGCCCCGGCTGCATATTTGACCGACATGTACGAAATCTCTGTGGTACATCTACCATGTCCAGACGCACAAATAAGTCTCTGGAGCGATGCCCTAAACTCAACAGGAAGTCGGCCATTTCTAATTTTACCGCCATTTTTGGATGATTTATTCATTACATACTTTAACTAACTCCTAGGGATTTAGTCGGATCGACTTCAAATTTCTACTGCCCCTTCTAAAGGCTTTGACGATGTAAAGTTGTGCTATCTGCGCTTTTTTCTCGATGGGCGTGTCCGTGGCGTAGATGATTCGCCATGAAACAGGAAGTTGTACTAAATTGGTTGTAAATGCCCAGATCTGCACGAAATTTTACACATTTGACAAGAGTCCCGCCCTGAACAAATCTACATACCGACATTCACCCACAGTCATAGCGCCACCTAGTGGCAACAGGAAGTGACCTTTAAAGATGCAGCCCCCTCCGCATGTTTGACCGACCTGTACGAAATTTCTCTGGTACATCTACCATGTCCAGACACACAGAAAAGTATCTTGGAGCGATGCCCTAAACTCGACAGGAAGTCCGCCATTGCTAATTTTTCTGCCAGTTTTGGATGATTTACTCATTACGTACTTTAAGTAACTCCTCCTAGGGATTTAGTCGGATCGACTTCAAATTACTGCTGTGCCTTCTAAAGGCATTGATGATGTAAAGTTGTGCTATCTGCGCGTTTTCGTCGATGGGCGTGTCCATGGCGTTGATGATTCGCCATGATACAGGAAGTTGCAGTAACTTGGCTGTAAATGCCCAGATCTGCACGAAATTTTACACATTTGACAAGAGTCCCGCCCTGAACAAATCTACACACCGACATTAACCCACAGTCATAGCGCCATCTAGTGTCAAGAGAAAGTGACCTTAAAAGACGCAGCCCCCTCCGCATGTTTGACCGACCTGTACGAAATTTCTGTGGTACATCTACCATGTCCAGACACACAGAAAAGTCTCTTGGAGCGATGCCCTAAACTCAACAGGAAGTCCGCCATTGCTAATTTTACCGCCAGTTTTGGATGATTTACTCATTACGTACTTTAACTATCTCCTCCTAGGGATTTAGTCGGATCGACTTCAAATTACTGCTGTGCCTTCTAAAGGCATGGACGATGTAAAGTTGTGCTATCTGCGCGTTTTTGTCAATGGGCGTGCCCGTGGCGTCGATGATTCGCCATGAAAAAGGAAGTTGTAATAACTTGGCTGTAAATGCCCAGATCTGCACGAAATTTTACACATTTGAAAAGAGTCCCGCCCTGAACAAATCTACATGCTGACATTCACCTACAGTCATAGCGCCACCTGCTGGCAACAGGAAGTGACATTTAACGAAGCAGCCCCGGCTGCATATTTGACCGACATGTACGAAATCTCTGTGGTACATCTACCATGTCCAGACGCACAAATAAGTCTCTGGAGCGATGCCCTAAACTCAACAGGAAGTCGGCCATTTCTAATTTTACCGCCATTTTTGGATGATTTACTCATTACATACTTTAACTAACTCCTAGGGATTTAGTCGGATCGACTTCAAATTTCTACTGCCCCTTCTAAAGGCTTTGACGATGTAAAGTTGTGCTATCTGCGCTTTTTTCTCGATGGGCGTGTCCGTGGCGTAGATGATTCGCCATGAAACAGGAAGTTGTACTAAATTGGTTGTAAATGCCCAGATCTGCACGAAATTTTACACATTTGACAAGAGTCCCGCCCTGAACAAATCTACATACCGACATTCACCCACAGTCATAGCGCCACCTAGTGGCAACAGGAAGTGACCTTTAAAGATGCAGCCCCCTCCGCATGTTTGACCGACCTGTACGAAATTTCTCTGGTACATCTACCATGTCCAGACACACAGAAAAGTATCTTGGAGCGATGCCCTAAACTCGACAGGAAGTCCGCCATTGCTAATTTTTCTGCCAGTTTTGGATGATTTACTCATTACGTACTTTAAGTAACTCCTCCTAGGGATTTAGTCGGATCGACTTCAAATTACTGCTGTGCCTTCTAAAGGCATTGATGATGTAAAGTTGTGCTATCTGCGCGTTTTCGTCGATGGGCGTGTCCATGGCGTTGATGATTCGCCATGATACAGGAAGTTGCAGTAACTTGGCTGTAAATGCCCAGATCTGCACGAAATTTTACACATTTGACAAGAGTCCCGCCCTGAACAAATCTACACACCGACATTAACCCACAGTCATAGCGCCATCTAGTGTCAAGAGAAAGTGACCTTAAAAGACGCAGCCCCCTCCGCATGTTTGACCGACCTGTACGAAATTTCTGTGGTACATCTACCATGTCCAGACACACAGAAAAGTCTCTTGGAGCGATGCCCTAAACTCAACAGGAAGTCCGCCATTGCTAATTTTACCGCCAGTTTTGGATGATTTACTCATTACGTACTTTAACTATCTCCTCCTAGGGATTTAGTCGGATCGACTTCAAATTACTGCTGTGCCTTCTAAAGGCATGGACGATGTAAAGTTGTGCTATCTGCGCGTTTTTGTCAATGGGCGTGCCCGTGGCGTCGATGATTCGCCATGAAAAAGGAAGTTGTAATAACTTGGCTGTAAATGCCCAGATCTGCACGAAATTTTACACATTTGAAAAGAGTCCCGCCCTGAACAAATCTACATGCTGACATTCACCTACAGTCATAGCGCCACCTGCTGGCAACAGGAAGTGACCTTTAACGAAGCAGCGTAGCAAATGCACAGCCGCACTGGCTGAGCTGCAGAAAATGTAATGCGGCCGCCTCACACCCCGACGTGCAACAGGTGCGAGGGCCCACCCATCGCTGCTTGCAGCTTTATTTTTTTTTTCTTTTTTCTGCAAAGTAAGTGCCGTTTTCGGGGCCGCAACATGCTCAAAAAGTCACCAAATTTGGCATGTATGTCAAGGAGACCAAAGAGACCTTTAACGAAGCAGCCCCGGCTGCATGTTTGACCGACAAGTACGAAATTTCTGTGGTACATCTACCATGTCCAGACGCACAAAAAAGCCTCTTGGAGCGATGCCCTAAACTCACCAGGAAGTCGGCCATTTCTAATTTTACCGCCATTTTTGGATGATTTATTCATTAGGTACTTTAACTAACTCCTCCTAGGGATTTAGTCGGATCAACTTCAAATTTCTGCTGTGCCTTCTAATGGCATTGACGATGTAAAGTTGTGCTATCTGCGCGTTTTCGTCAATGGGTGTGTCTGTGGCGTAGATTATTCGCCATGAAAAAAGGAAGTTGTAATAACTTGGCTGTAAATGCCCAGATCTGCACGAAATTTTACACATTTGACAAGAGTCCCGCCCAGAACAAATCTGCATGCTGACATTCACCCACAGTCATAGCGCCACCTGCTGGCAACAGGAAGTGACCTTTAATGAAGCAGTGTAGCGAATTCACAGCCGCACCGGCTGAGCTGCAGAAAATGCAACGCGGTCGCCTCACACCCCGACGCGCTATAGGTGCGAGGGCCCGCCCATCGCTGCTTGCAGCTTTAATTAGGGCCAGAGCAACGGTGCGAGGCCCTCTTGAAACTGTTAGGGTTATTTTTTTAGGGCCTGAGCACCCAACGGTGCGAGGCCCTCTTGAAACTGTTAGGGTTATTTTTTTTTCTTTTTTTACATTTTTTTATTTTTTAAATTTTTTCTGCAAAGTAAGCACCGTTTTTGGGGCCGCAACATCTTCAAAAAGTCACCAAATTTGGCATGCATGTCAGGACTGGTGAAAAATTTCGTATTTTGTTGGTTTCGCGGATAGGCGTGGCAAAATGGCTCGGTAGCGCCACCTAGAAAACTGGA
This sequence comes from Cyprinella venusta, assembly GCA_038021265.1. Taxonomy (NCBI): domain Eukaryota; kingdom Metazoa; phylum Chordata; class Actinopteri; order Cypriniformes; family Leuciscidae; genus Cyprinella; species Cyprinella venusta. The sequence goes on along the minus strand of CM075877.1, from coordinate 9,398,058 downwards.
AAAAATTAGCCCCTCCTCCATGTTCAACCTACATGCACGAATTTTGGTGGGGATGTGTATTATTTCAAGCCGCACAAAAAAGCCTCAAGAACCCATACCCTAAACTCGACAGGAAGTCCGCCATTTTGAATTTAGCGACCGATTTGGGACGATTTACACACTCCGTACTTTAACTAACTCCTCCTAGGGATTTACTCGGATCGATTTCAAATTTCTGCTGTGCCTTCTAAAGGCATTGACAATGTAAAGTTGTGCTATCTGCGCGTTTTCGTCGATGGGCGTGTCCGTGGCATCGAAGATTCGCCATGAAACAGGAAGTTGTAGTAACTTGGCTGTAAATGCCCAGATCTGCACGAAATTTTACACATTTGACAAGAGTCCCGCCCTGAACAAATCTACATGCCGACATTCACCCACAGTCATAGCGCCACCTGTTGGCAACAGGAAGTGACATTTAACGAAGCAGCCCCGGCCGCATGTTTGACCAACATGTACGAAATCTCTGTGGTACATCTACCATGTCCAGACGGACAAAAAAGCCTCAAGAACCCATACCCTAAACTCGACAGGAAGTCTGCCATTTTGAATTTGGCGACCGATTTGGGACGATTTACACACTCCGTACTTTAATTAACTCCTCCTAAGGATTTAGTTTGATCGACTTCAAATTACTGCTGTGCCTTCTAAAGGCATGGACGATGTAAAGTTGTGCTATCTGCGCGTTTTCGTCAATGGGCGTGTCCATGGCGTCGCTGATTCGCCATGAAACAGGAAGTTGTAATAACTTGGCTGTAAATGCCCAGATCTGCACAAAATTTTAGACATTTGACAAGAGTCCCGCCCTGAACAACTCTACATGCCGGCATTCACCCACTGTCATAGCGCCATCTAGTGGCAAGAAGAAATGACCTTAAAAGACGCAGCCCCCTCAGCATGTTTGACCGACAGGTACGAAATTTCTGTGGTACATCTACCGTGTCCAGACACAAAAAAGTCTCTTGTAGCGATGCCCTAAACTCAACAGGAAGTCCGCCATTTCTAATTTTTCCACCATTTTTGGATGATTTACTCATTATATACTTTAACTAACTCCTCCTAGGGATTTAGTCGGATCGACTTCAAATTTCTACTGTGCCCTCTAAAGGCATTGACGATGTAAAGTTGTGCTATCTGCGCGTTTTCCTCGATGGGCGTCTCCCTGGCGTCGATGATTCGCCATGAAACAGGAAGTTGTACTAACTTGGCTGTAAATGCCCAGATCTGCACGAAATTTTACACATTTGACAAGAGTCCCGCCCTGAACAAATCTACATACCGACATTAACCCACAGTCATAGCGCCACTTGCTGGCAACAGGAAGTGACCTTTAACGAAGCAGCGTAGAAAATGCACAGCCGCACCGGCTGAGCTGCAGAAAATGCAACGCGGCCGCCTCACACCCCGACGTGCAACAGGTGCGAGGGCCCGCCCATCGCTGCTTGCAGCTTTAATTTTTTTTTCTTCTTTTTTCTTTTTTCTGCAAAGTACGCGCCATTTTCGGGGCCGCAACATGCTCAAAAACTCAACAAATTTGGCACGCATGTCAGGACTGGTGAAAAATTTCGTATTTTGTGGGTTTCGCTGATGGGCGTGGCAAAATGGCACGCTAGCGCCACCTAGAAAATTGGAAAAAATTAGCCCCTCGTCCACGTTCAACCTACATGCACGAAATTTGATGGGGACGTCTATCATATCAAGACGCACAAAAAAGCCTCAAGAACCCATACCCTAAACTCGACAAGAAGTGCGCCATTTTGAATTTGGGGACCGATTTGGGACAATTTACACACTCCATACTTTAACTAACTCCTCCTAGGGATTTAGTCGGATCGACTTCAAATTTCTGTTGTGCCTTCTAAAGGCATTGACGATGTAAAGTTGTGCTATCTGCACATTTCCGTCGATGGGTGTGTCCGTGGCATCGAAGATTCACCATGAAACAGGAAGTTGTAGTAACTTGGCTGTAAATGCCCAGATCTGCACGAAATTTTACACATTTGACAAGAGTCCCGCCCTGAACAAATCTAAATGCCGACATTCACCCACAGTCATAGCGCCACCTGCTAGCAACAGGAAGTGACATTTAACGAAGCAGCCCCGGCCGCATGTATGACCGACATGTACGAAATCTCTGTGGTACATCTACCATGTCCAGACGCACAAAAAAGTCTCTTGGAGCGATGCCCTAAACTCAACAGGAAGTCCGCCATTTCTAATTTTACCGCCATTTTTGGATGATTTACTCATTACATACTTTAACTAACTCCTCCTAGGGATTTAGTCTGATCGACTTTAAATTACTGCTGTGCCTTTTAAAGGCATTGACGATGTAAAGTTGTGCTATCGGCGCGTTTTCGTCAAAGGTCGTGTCTGTGGCGTCGATGATTCGCCATGAAACAGGAAGTTGTAGTAACTTGGCTGTAAATGCCCAGATCTGCACGAAATTTGACACATTTGACAAGAGTCCCGCCCTGAACAAATCTACACACCGACATTCACCCACAGTCATAGCGCCACCTGCTGGCAACAGGAAGTGACATTTAACGAAGCAGTGTAGCAAATGCACAGCCGCACTGGCTGAGCTGCAGAAAATGCAACGCGGCCACCTCAGACCCCGACGCGCTATAGGTGCGAGGGCCCGCCCATCGCTGTTTGCAGCTTTAATTTTTTTTCTTTTTTCTGCAAAGTAAGCGCCGTTTTCGGGGCCGCAACATGCTCAAAAAGTCACCAAATTTGTTATGCATGTCAGGACTGGTGAAAAATTTCTTATTTTGTTGGTTTCGCGGATAGGCGTGGCAAAATGGCTCGCTAGCGCCACCTAGAAAATTGGAAAAAATTAGCCCCCCCTCCATGTTCAACCTAAATGCACGAAATTTGGTGGGGATGTGTATCATTTCAAGCCGCACATAAAAGCCTCAAGAACCCATACCCTAAACGAGACAGGAAGTCCGCCATTTTGAATTTGGCGACCGATTTGGGACGATTTACACACTCCGTATTTTAACTAACTCCTCCTAGGGATTTACTCGGATCGACGTCAAATTTCTGCTGTGCCTTCTAAAGGCATTGACGATGTAAAGTTGTGCTATATGCGCATTTTCGTCGATGGGCGTGTCCGTGGCATCGAAGATTTGCCATGAAACAGGAAGTTGTAGTAACTTGGCTGTAAATGCCCAGATCTGCACGAAATTTTACACATTTGACAAGAGTCCCGCCCTGAACAAATCTACATGCCGACATTCACCCACAGTCATAGCGCCACCTGCTGGCAACAGGAAATGACCTTTAACGAAGCAGCCCCGGCCGCATGTTTGACCGACAAGTACGAAATTTCTGTGGTACATCTACCATGTCCAGAGGCACAAAAAGCCTCTTGGAGCGATGCCCTAAACTCAACAGGAAGTCGGCCATTTCTAATTTTACCGCAATTTTTGGATGATTTGTTCATTACATACTTTAACTAACTCCTCCTAGGGATTTAGTCGGATCGACTTCAATTTTCTGCTGTGCCTTCTAATGGCATTGACGATGTAAAGTTGTGTTATCTGCGCGTTTTCGTCAATGGGCGTGTCCGTGGCGTCGATGATTCGCCATGAAACAGGAAGTTGTAATAACTTGGCTGTAAATGCCCAGATCTGCACGAAATTTTACACATTTGACAAGAGTCCCACCCTAAACAAATCTACATGCCGACATTCACGCACAGTCATAGCGCCATCTAGTGGCAAGAGGAAGTGACCTTAAAAGACGCAGCCCCCTCCGCATGTTTGACCGAGAGGTACAAAATTTCTGTGGTACATCTACCGTGTCCAGGCACACAGAAAAGTCTCCTGGAGTGATGCCCTAAACTCAACAGGAAGTCAGCCATTTCTAATTTTACCGCCATTTTTGGATGATTTACTCATTACATACTTTAACTAACTCCTCCTAGGGATTCAGTCAGATCGACTTCAAATTTCTGCTGTGCCTTTTAAAGGCATTGACGATGTAAAGTTGTGCTATCTGCGCGTTTTCGTCGATGGGCGTGTCTGTGGCATTGATGATTCGCCATGAAACAGGAAGTTGCATTAACTTGGCTGTAAATGCCCAGATCTGCACGAAATTTGACACATTTGACAAGAGTCCCGCCCTGAACAAATCTGCATGCTGACATTCACCCACAGTCATAGCGCCACCTGCTGGCAACAGGAAGTGACCTTTAATGAAGCAGTGTAGCGAATTCACAGCCGCACTGGCTGAGCTGCAGAAAATGCAACGCGGCCGCCTCACACCCCGACGCGCTATAGGTGCGAGGGCCCGCCCATCGCTGCTTGCAGCTTTAATTAGAGCCCGAGCACCCAACAGTGCAAGGCCCTCTTGAAACTGTTAGGGTTATTTATTTATTTATTTATTTTTTTTTTAAATTTTTTTTCTGCAAAGTAAGCGCCATTTTCGGGGCCGCAAAATGCTCAAAAAGTCACCAAATTTGGCATGCATGTCAGGACTGGTGAAAAATTTCGTATTTTGTTGGTTTCGCGGATAGGCGTGGCAAAATGGCTCGCTAGCGCCACCTAGAAAATTGGAAAAAATGAGCCCCTCCTCCACGTTCAACCTACATGCACAAAATTTGATGGGGATATGTATCATTTCAAGCCGCACAAAAAAGCATCAAGAACCCATACCCTAAACTCGACAGGAAGTCCGTCATTTTGAATTTGGCGACCGATTTGGGACGATTTACACACTCCGTATTTTAACTAACTCCTCCTAGGGATTTACTCGGATCGACTTCAAATTTCTGCTGTGCCTTCTAAAGGCATTGACGATGTAAAGTTGTGCTATCTGCGCGTTTTCGTCGATGGGGGTGTCTGTGGCGTCGATGATTCGCCATGAAACAGGAAGTTGCAGTAACTTGGCTGTAAATGCCCAGATCTGGACGAAATTTGACACATTTGACAAGAGTCCCGCCCTGAACAAATCTACATGCTGACATTCACCCATACAGTCATAGCGCCACCTGCTGGCAACAGGAAGTGACCTTTAACAAAGCAGCGTAGCAAATGCACAGCCGCACCGGCTGAGCTACAGAAAATGCAACGCGGCCGCCTCACACCCCGACGTGCAACAAGTGCGAGGGCCCGCCCATCACTGCTTGCAGCTTTAATTTCTTTTTTCTGCAAAGTAAGCGCCATTTTCGGGGCCGCAACATGCTCAAAAACTCACCAAATTTGGCACGCATGTCAGGACTGGTGAAAAATTTCTTATTTTGTGGGTTTCGCGGATGGGCGTGGCAAAATGGCACGCTAGCGCCACCTAGAAAATTGGAAAAAATTAGCCCCTCGTCCACATTCAACCTACATGCACGAACTTTGGTGGGGATGTGTATCATATCAAGACACCCAAAAAAGCCTCAAGAACCCATACCCTAAACTCGACAGGAAGTCCGCCATTTTGAATTTGGCGCCCATTTTGGGACGATTTGCACACTCCGTACTTTAACGAACTCCTCCTAGGGATTTAGTCGGATCGACTTCAAATTTCTGCTGTGCCTTCTAAAGGCATTAACGATGTAAAGTTGTGCTATCTGCACGTTTTCGTCGATGGGTGTGTCCGTGGCATCGAAGATTCTCCATGAAACAGTAAGTTGTAGTAACTTGGCTGTAAATGCCCAGATCTGCACGAAATTTTACACATTTGACAAGAGTCCCGCCCTGAACAAATCTACATGCCGACATTCACCCACAGTCATAGCGCCACCTGCTGGCAACAGGAAGTGACATTTAACGAAGCAACCTCGGCCGCATGTTTGACCGACATGTACGAATTCTCTGTGGTACATCTACCATGTCCAGACGCACAAAAAAGTCTCTTGGAGCGATGCCCTAAACTCAACAGGAAGTCCGCCATTTCTAATTTTAACGCCATTTTTGGATGATTTACTCATTACATACTTTAACTAACTCCTCCTAGGGATTTAGTCTGATCGACTTCAAATTACTGCTGTGCCTTCTAAAGGCATGGACGATGTAAAGTTGTGATATATGCGCGTTTTCGTCAATGGGCGTGTCCGTGGCGTCGATGATTCGCCATGAAAAAGGCAGTTGTAACAACTTGGCTGTAAATGCCCAGATCTGCACGAAATTTTACACATTTGACAGGAGTCCCGCCCTGAACAAATCTACATGCCGGCATTCACCCACAGTCATAGCGCCATCTAGTGGCAAGAGGAAGTGACCTTAAAAGACGCAGCCCCCTTCGCATGTTTGACCGACAGGTACGAAATTTCTGTGGTACATCTACCGTGTCCAGACGCACAGAAAAGTCTCTTGAAGCGATGCCCTAAACTCAACAGGAAGTCAGCCATTTCTAATTTAACGCCATTTTTGGATGATTTACTCATTACATACTTTAACTAACTCCTCCTAGAGATTTAGTCGGATCGACTTCAAATTTCTACTGCGCCTTCTAAAGACATTGACGATGTAAAGTTGTGCTATCTCCGCGTTTTCCTTGATGGGCGTGTCCATGGCTTCGATGATTCGCCATGAAACAGGATGTTGTACTAGCTTGGCTGTAAATGCCCAGATCTGCATGAAATTTTACACATTTGACAAGAGTCCCATCCTGAACAAATCTACATACAGACATTCACCCACAGTCATAGCGCCACCTGCTGGCAACAGGAAGTAACCTTTAACGAAGCAGCGCAGCCAATGCACAGCCGCACCGGCTGAGCTGAAGAAAATGCAACGCGGCCGCCTCACACCCCGACGTGCAACAGGTGCGAGGGCCCGCCCATCGCTTCTGGCAGCTTTAATTTTTCTTTTTTCTGCAAAGTAAGCACCATTTTCGGGGCCGCTACAAGCTCAAAAACTCACCAAATTTGGCATGCATGTGAGGACTGGTGAATAATTTCGTATTTTTTGGGTTTCGCGGATAGGCGTGGCAAAAATGGCTCGCTGGGGTCACCTAGAAAATTGGAAAAAATTAGCCTCTCGTTCGCGTTCAACCTACATGCATGAAATTTGGTGGGAACGTGTATCATATCAAGACGCACAAAAAAGCCTCAAGAACCCATACCCTAAACTCGACAGGAAGTCCGCCATTTTGAATTTCGCGGCCATTTTGGGATGATTTACACGCTCCGTACTTTAACGAACTCCTCCTAGGGATTTAGTCGGTTCGACTTCAAATTTCTGCAATGCCTTCTAAATGCATTGACGATGTAAAGTTGTGCTATCTGTGCGTTTTCGTTGATGGGTGTTTCCGTGGCATCAACGATTCGCCATGAAAAAGGAAGTTGTAGTAACTTGGCTGTAAATGCCCTGATGTGCACAAAATTTTACACATTTAGCAAGAGTCTTGCCTTGAACAAATCTACATGCCGACATTCACCCACAGTGTCGGAGGAGTCGATGATTCACCATGAAACAGGAAGTTGTTGTAACTTCAGTGTACATCCTCAGACGTGCGTGAAATTTTATACATTATACAACAGTCCCACCCTGAACACATCTACATGCTGAAATTAGCCCACGGTCATAGCACCACCTGCTGCCAGACGTACAAAAAAGCCTCTTGGAGCGATGCTCTAAACCCAACAGGAAGTCGGCCATTTTGAATTTTACATAAATTTTTGGGTGATTTACACACGCCTCACTTTAACGAACTCCTCCTAGAGATATAGTCGGATCGACTTCAAATATCTGCTGTGCCTTCTAAAGGCATTGACGATGTAAAGTTGTGCTATCTGAGCGTTTTCGGCTATCGGCTTGTCCCTGCCATCGATAATTTGCCATGAAACAGGAAGTTGTAGTAACTTGGCTGTAAATGCCCAGATCTGCATGAAATTTTACAAATTTGACAGATCTGCATGAAATTTTACAAACATGTCATTGGATCGTGTCCAATAACATGCGGAAACAAATGCACTGATCCACATCCGATACACTCATAACTGTTTAAAAGACAACGGTTAAAAGACATTACCGGCATAGTTTACATGAATACTCTCCAAAAACGGACATTTAGATATAATGTTGTGTGTATTATTTTGTCCATTCAGACAAAAGAGAGGTCAATTCAGGGAGGTTAATTACTGTCTATGGCTGCAAGCTTCAGTTGTGTGTATGCGCACAGAAAACCGCACCGAATATAGCTTTTTTTGCGTCTTCACTGGATCTATACCCAAATAGTCACTATCTAACATTTTTTTCTAGTTTTTATTCATTGAATATCCTGTTTAACCAGCGCAACATATTTGCGATGTCATGAAGGCATTTGGTAGATGTACCGTGCCATGGAACGAGTCCGCGAGTAGCCAGCCAGTGTAAGCAACTATAGTAACAAAGACGCTGATGTGACGTCATTGACTAGCGACTCCTCACCCCTGCTCACACGCCCCGTTTCCTTGGTTAATATCGCAATTTTCTCACGATTTACAAATAGTTGAAAACATTTGGGATATTGTAAGTGATCAACTAAACAAAACATATAATATTGTCCTAGTGGTTTTTGGATATTTTACTGTAAAAATCATGCATATTGTACCTTTAATTTAGAAATGAGTTATTCTAAAAATGTTTATACATTTCTTTCATACTTCAGACTATATACAGTGAAATTAATTTATAAATAAAATTATTTTTTTAATATATAATTCAGAACGTAAAAAAGAAGCAGGAATGAACTATATACATATCCTATGTTGGATATTAACACCCAATAGTGTAAATCGTGGTAGCAGCTTCAGATTGGTAGTCCAAGGCATTGTTGCTTATCTGTGCTTCCGGGGTTCTTCTCACCGGAGCCTTGCTTTCGGTTTCAAAATGGTGGCTGTGTGAAATCCACGTATAGCGCTTAATTTTCTCGTCAACTAGCAGCTGCGAGAATAGAGCATCACAGTCCCGCCCACAGCCCGGGAGAGCTTTGGTGCCGGAAGTAAATTTCCCGTTCATTTCTCCCATTGACATTTTTTAAAATCCATATCTTAAAGTATTAGAGAATTAGAGCATGTCTGAGGATAACCAGCTACGGCTGAACTCATAAGCATACAATAGTCATTTCGAGTGAAAAAATGAAGAGAAAAATCCGGAAAAAAGTCAAGAGTACAAGCCTGTGTACATATTTTCATTTCCAAACAACTACAGTGGCTCAACTATAAGTTTATCAAGCGAAGAGAATACTTTTTGTGTGAAAAAACAACAACAAAAATAACAACCTTATTCGACTATTCCTTCTCTTCCTTGTTGGCCTGAGACGAGAGTTCAAGAGATTTCCACGACGCATACGCGAGAACTGAACAAGTATAGTTAAGAGTATAGTTAGATCACAGTTCTCGCACGAATAGTCGAATAAAGTTGTTATTTTTGTTTTTTATTTTCGCACAAAAAATATTCTCGTCGCTTGATAAACTTATTGTTGAGCCACTGTAGTCACATAGAATATTTAAACATTTTCTTCAATGACTTTCTGGGCCGTCAAGTTTTAATCCCTTATGGTGCCTATGTGGTAGTGATCCAGCTCTCAAATTTAATCAAAAATATATTCATTTGTGTTCTGAAGATGAACAAATGTCTTACGGGGTTGGTACAGCATGGGTGTGAGTAATTATTAATGATTTAATTTTCATTTTTGGGTGAACTAACCCTTTAGTTGCAAATCTAAAAAGTATAATTTGTTTTTCTCTTGCCACCTCTATATTTGCTTTGTATTATTTTTGTACTGTTATATTCTTATCCATTCAGTCATGCTAATCTTGCCTACTCTGTCAATTGCAACATGATGAGGCCATGTGACATAGCATACTGCTGTTTATTGCATAAGCAGAAAAAAATAGTGCATACTATACATGATTCAGTAAATAGTCATCTAGTATTCCATTACTAATATAACCCTTTTCGGTGACCTGTATCAGCTCAATCAGAATGACTCAGAGTGATTTCCTATTTACAAATAATTTCTTTTAAACTCTGCCATTCACAGAATCAGATTACTAATGTGTTTGCATCGCCAATCAGAAATAGTTTCCAATTTTGTATTTTTATTTATTTATTTTTTATGTAAAAAAATATGTGGGTAAATGTTAATTTTTATTGAATTTATTTTTATTTTTAATGTTTATAAATTATTAAATCATGATGATCCTTATATTTAATCCCATTTAATTTGCCATATCTTCTCTTGTCTCTCAAGCATCCTGGACCAATGTAGAGCAAGCTTTGCTCAAGCTGTCAGAAAATCTTAATGCGGTGATCAATCAAACGCTGAAGGAAAATCTTGAGGAGTGTGTTTCATTGGTCAAGAGGTGAGAATCCAAAATGACATCAGTCTCACTGTTTGAGATGCAGCTAAGAAGAGCTGGAAAAAGAAACTGATTACTCACAATGCATTTGCAAAGAGGTTGCTGGCAATTATAAGATAAAGCAATGTTGTTATTATTGCAGTGATTTTAATGCAATTTGGCCATTTAGTAATTAGGCTAGTTTAACAATAACAAGGAGACACGGTCACAGTCACACTTTATATTAGGTCTCTAACTACTATGTACTTAAGGTAATCGTTTGGTATAATGCGCCTATTGTGTTCACGTTTTATTGGAAAACACTGTTGCTGCTATTGAGGGAGGATATGGGTAAGGTTAGGTTCAGAATTCATGCTAAATGGTTAGGTTTAAGGGTGAGTTAAGGGGTAGGGGTAGGATCAACAGTTTAAGTATAGATGTTATTACTTATTTTTTTCATGTGTTTTTATTAAAGTAAAAGAAATGCCTACATGTATGTAAACAGGAAGTGCATTGTATCAAATGATTCATTTAAATGTTTGTACATAGTAGAATTTAGCAAGTTAAAGACACTTAATATCCAGAAGCATTGTGACAATGATGAATTTTTAAAAAAGTTGATAATTTTGATTAATTTACATGTTTCTCTTAAAGCTGCTTTTATTCTTTTAAATGATTAATTTGTGTTTTCATAGTATTCCTCAGATGTTGTGTCTTCAGTGTGATCCACCGGTCCACACCACATTTCCTTCAGTCCATGCCTTCGTCATGCTGGAGGGAACTATGAATCTCACTGGAGAGACACAGCCGTTAGTTGAGCAGCTCATGATGATCAAGAGGATGCAGGTGGCTTCAGACACCAGTGTTCATACTTTAGATGAAGTAGTGTATGTTTGTACACTACTACTGTGTTTCTGATGTTTTTGTGATCTGTATCTGTAGCATATCCCTGCTCCACTGTTTGTACTGGAGATCTGGAAGGCCTGTTTCACTGGACTCATTGAGTCTCCAGAGGGGAATGAGGAGCTCAAATGGACGGCCTTTACCTTCCTAAAGGTTTGGTTGAGTCACCAATCAATGACTACGTTTATAAGCAGCCAATAACCCATTCAAAACCGGAATATTAGCAATAACCCGGTCGCGCATGGCCATGTAAACAATTCTTTATTTTATTCTTTTTTATGAAACTGCTAATTGCTTCCTATTTTGTAACTTAAAAATAAGATTTTCTATTTAAAGAAAAATTGGATTTCCAAATACATTTAAAGTCCCTGTAAAGTCAATTCTACAAAAAAGTTCTAAACACATTATAAATGTTAGATATGTATTGCCTAAACATATTACAAAGTCTGTGAACTGTAAAGTACTGAAATGTGGAGTTAGACTGTTAAAGGTCCCCTGACATGGGTTTTTTGTATTATTTTATTATGTTTCCTGGGTTGCCCTTATAATGTTAGTATGTTTGAACAAAAATAGTCATAATTTAGAAATAAAAGGCATTTTTCCTAGCCTGATTTTAGCCACTGCTTAGAACGCTCTGTTATAAGGGGCGTGTCTACTGTGGGATTCAATGTAACCGCCCACTGCTGTGATTGGCTGACATGCTTGCAAATGAAATAGATACATACTACATGTGAAACTCTCTTGAATACGTTTTACTACAGCTATTATACGTTTTTACTATTACAGATTTCGAGACTACTGATTCGTGAGAAGTTTTTGAAGTATTTAGATTCTCATCATATAAAATGTTGCTGTGATGAGCATTTAGCAGCAGCAGATAGCGAGAATGAAGATCTTATCATTAGGCGTGTTTCCATTACAGATTTGCGCAAAACTTTTGCGATATTTTCCAAATTTCGATAAAAAACTATTGTGAATTAAATGACGGTGTTTCCATTAACCGATGTTATGCGACTAAAACGTCTTATTTTTCCTCTCGCGATAAGTCATTACAAAAATCATGGCAACGGACTTTGGTAGGTTTATTCACAGCCATACACTGCACTAGACATTATTATTATTAATGGAATGAGACGTGGTGTGTTATCCAAGCATTAATGACTGGGAAAGACACGGGATTGGGTGTTTCTCCCTTATTTCTGCATGGCATTTCTTTGAGGTTTAGAGAGGCTATTCCTGTAATTATTGTTTCTTTTTTTTAAATGAATTTAATAAAGAACTCTATCTCGTATTATGTCCAAACGGTCGTTGCAAAACGAAAAATGAACGGTGTTGTATTTTTAAAACGCAAAGTTGAACACCAACATTTTAGTTTGACCACACCAATGCTGTGCTATAGCCTATACATCTCAACGAAATTTCAGATATTTGTTTATGAATTTTTGTCCCTTTAAAATATTTAAAATATTCACAAATTAATATGGGAAAATGTAGATTTTACTGGTTTTCTAAGGCCAAATTAGAACATTTATATTTTTATGATATTTTTCTCGCAGCGATAGGCTACGTGAGTTATTATAAATGCGTCTGAAAAAATAACGAGCTAAAAACATAATCTCCGAATGTACCTTTAGAGAGAACGGCACCTTTCACACGGATTACATAGAAGGTATTAGTTTAAGATTCAAATTTATTCTTTTTAAAGTGGACATTTCAAGCTTTAGTCTATAAAGGATATTGTTTCAGTTCTCGCACTCCAGTTCACGAAGATCATAAAGCGCGCCTGATTGTTTTATGTTATTTTACAAAAGCACAATGTTTTCTTGTTATTGTGACATTATGCAAATAAAAGTAGTTGCGAATAATGTATTATTATTTTCTGTAAAACCAGAAATGATAGAGTATTTTAAGTTGATTCCACTTTTGATGGGAAAATGAAAGTGTTCACGGCGCGTCTGCCATCCAGTGCATGCTCCAAACTCCGCACACACTCTTGAATATTGGTCAAAATCGAGTGTTTATTTGTGATAATCTTAGCCCTATTATTAGTATAGAATAGAATAGAATAGAATATACTTTATTGTCCCCAAGGGGAAATTTGTCATGGACTCAAAGTGCGTGGTGCAAAGTAGTAGCTGCCATTAGAAACAACAATACACATAGTAAAACAAATACTAACTAATAAATAGATGATATAATAACGTACAACACTAAAACAACAAGCAGAACACCAAGTTATTACACACTTCTCATTCCTCCAAGTACAGATCTAAAAATTTTGGTTTAAAATCTTGATGGAGTTGGGTATGAAAGAGTATTTGTAACGGTTCAATCTGATTTTTGGAATTCTGAACCTTCTGCCAGAAGGCAAGAGCTCATACTCAGCATGAAGGATGTGGGACGGGTCGGACAGAACTCTCCGTGCTTGCCTGAGTACAGACTGCTCATAGATGGATTGAAGGGAGAGCTTTTCAGTCCTCCCCATCACCTTCATAGCAGTCTGTACCAGGCGCTGCAACTTTGATTTGGACTGTGTGGAGAGACTGCCAAACCACGCCGTCATACCATACCTGATGACACTCTCAATCACTGCCTGATAAAATAAAAACATAATCTTCTGACTGACACCAAACACCCTCAGTCTGCGTAAAAAATACAGCCTTTGCTGTAAACGGGAACATAAATAATCCACATGATCACCCCAAGTTAAAAGGTTATCCAGGTGGATACCCAGATACCTATAAGAAGTAACCTGTTTGATCACTTCCCCGTGAATAGACAGTGGAGTATGATCCCCCACTGACCGAGGGTCAAACACCATCTCCTCAGTTTTTTTAGTGTTGATTGTGAGATAGTTCTTATCACACCACTGAACGAATTTATTAACCTCCGAGAAGTACCCTGGCGGGTCTGAGTTCTGGTGAAGCAGGCTGAGAATGGCAGTGTCATCAGAAAATTTAAAAAACAGGTTGCCTGGGAGACTATTGGTGCAGTCATTTGTGTAAAGAGAAAACAGAACCGGTGAGCTTACGCAGCCCTGAGGTGCACCTGTACTGATGCATTTAAATTCCGAAACCGAGTCATTAATCCTGACATTTTGGGTTCTATTTGTTAGAAAAGAATAAAACCACTTAATAATAGTAGGATTAACATTCATCTGGGTCATTTTCTGTAAGAGCAGATGAGGCTGTAATGAATTAAAAGCCGAACTAAAATCAATAAACAAAAGGCGTGCGTAGGCTTTGGGATCCTCCAGATGCTTAAGGGTCAGGTGGGTGATGCTATTAATAGCATCGTCTGTACTCCTCCCCTGCCTATAAGCAAACTGGAGTGGATCCAGATCAGGGTTAACTTCAGATTTCAGTATGGATACCATGTATTTTTCAAAGCATTTCATGACAACAGAAGTTAAAGCCACCGGTCTATAATCATTGTTTTCTAAAGGACAGGACTTCTTTGGAATGGGAATAATGGTAGATTTTTTCCAAAGGGCAGGAACCAGATGGGAATCTGCAGACCTTTGAAACACAGGGCACCATGCAGGGGTAAGCTCTGCAGCAAAGGTCTTTAGAAGAAAAGCAGAGATGCCATCAGGGCCTGCAGATTTATTCTTGCATACATGACTGAAAAGTGACTGGATTTTGAGAGGATCAACTACTAACCTTGAACAGGGGTCAGTTGTAATTGACTGTAGAACATTATTGCATTCCAAAGAATAGTCCTGTGTATCAAACCTGAGAAAAAAATCATTAAGTGCATTCGCTTTACTCAACTCATCATATGTCATGAGGCCCTTCCTATGTGTTGTCATGTTATTATTATTATTGTCCTACCTGTACTATGAGATGTGACGGATTGCTTTGTTCTTTTTTTTTGGATAAGAGCGTCTTCTACATATGTAGCCTAATAAATGTTATAATAGGCTAATGATGATAATTATTATTATTATTTGCAGACATGCTTATTTGCAGACTGGCTTGACTTACTGATGCATAAACAGTATCGAACGATTTTGAGAGAAAGATTAACTAACCTGTCTCCTGCCTGATGGACCATACAAAACTTTGGGAGTTGAGTCGGCGCGTTTCCAGAGAAAATAAAATTAACCCATTGTTTCTTCAGAGGCGCGGATGAAGGAACTAAAAAAAATGCTTTTGTGTTCATTTGTACATCCCAACACTGAGCAACTGCCATGCTTCGCTCGTTTGTAAGCCATGATATTTCTCGAGGAAAAACTCAAATCTCCTATTTCTCTAGGAAAAAATAAAACCGCGCCTGCGCGTGTTCGTACTTCCTGTTCCTAGCTCGTTTTCTCATGGTCGGTCTCTGGGCGGGCAAAGCAGAGAAAGGGAAGTAACCTTTCCCCTATATGACGTTATATAGGGGGAGATTCAAGATCAGCGCGTCTGAGCTGCAGACGGATGCAGACAAGAGAAAAATAGCCAAAGCTCGGTTTACACCGATTGAAAATTCTAGACACGATGGGACCAAATACAGTCTAGGGGAACTCATATGTTAAAAAACCTCAGAAAATGAAAATTTCATGTCAGGGGACCTTTAACCCCCTGGGGACCAATAACGCGTCCCCGCGTTTTGATCGTTTTTTTTTCACACAGCTGCAACATAGACTTAAAATACTCCGTAATTAATGGTCATAAAAATAAAATCAATACATGATTATAAACTATAGAGGGTCTTCTTTTTTGTGTACACTCTTAGTAATATCAAAACCTTGTGTTTTTGTAAAATAAATAAATTAAACAGGGTGCGCTTTCAGCTCACTCTGTCTCCGCAAAAATCTTTCTGAAACGTGTCCGAAAAATCAGCTGTCACTAAATAAATACTTGTCACAGACACACGAAAGATCTCTCTTTATGAAGCCGAGATTCTCTTCTTTTAAATAAAGTCATTTATATAAAGAAGCAACTATTCTCAGTTGATGTAATCTGTATGAAAAGAGAGAGATGTCAGTATCTTCCCTTTCACCTCATTATAGCGAATGACGTGTTAATGTGACCGCGCCCACTGAGAGCGCGTGCTATTCAAACTCTCTAATGTTGAGGCAAACCATAAAAACGCCCACATCGATAAAAACATACAGTTTATTACAATACGGATCTAACCTCGTCCTAACCTTTCGTCTTGCTGCGCTGGAAGGATATCCTGGAAAAAAATACCTCAGTTATAGTTTCATTTTGAGGATCACGGATTCAGCTGATGTAGTAAGTCATTATTCTTAAGTGCTTTGTTCTAATCGCATTATCAAATAATGTCTGTAAACTCCACAAAGACTGTTTAAATATAAAATGCGCGTCTGATATGATAGACAGAGACACGCGCGCTGTGTGTTAATTCACTTTCGCTCCGACATGCCAGTAAGATAACATTAGTTATCTGTATAACCAAAAAGAGTTGTTAAATATGATTCGGGTGTGTGAAGGAATGTATGAACGAACGTTCATTTAGTTAGACTGTTAGAGTTTCTGCTTATGTTATTTTCTTTTCAAGATGTTTTAAACTCTAACTTTGAACCAATTCTGGCACCTATTTGATCAGGATTTGTTTCCAGGTATGACTAAAATGTTTTTTAACTTTCATTTATACTTTGATTTTGTACATACATGTATACATATGAAGAGTTCAGATGCAAAAGCCTCTAAGTGCCATTTGAATTTTTCTTCTAGAATGATCATTTTTAGAATGATCATTTTTATCAAGCTTGTATAATTAAGTTCAGTAATTTCACTTTAATGGCAATGAAGACTACCTATTAATAGTCATTTAAGTGAAATTACTGAACTTAAATATGCAAGCTTGATAAAATTATCATTCTAGAAGAATTTCAAATGGCACTTAGAGGCTTTTGCATCTGAACTTCTCATTTATATATAAAAAAATTCTTTATATATATATATATATGTATGCATGTGTGTATGTTGTCCTTTCAATTTTTTCTTGTCTGACTCACGTGAATGAAAGGCTCATTATTATGCATGTCTTTGTCTCTCTCAGGTGAGAATCACCTAATTATACATGATGTGGCTGGCCTGTTCACACCCATTCGCATATTGCCTTGGCAAACAAAAAAATGTTTTTCACAATATAACCCAATTCACAGTTTTATGTGAACGATTAGGAGGATGATTTTCAGATCATTGTGAAGAAAAAACCCTAGGCAACAACATCAATTAGTCAAAAGTCTTGTGGACACGTATTTAGTATGTGTTTTTTGGCCTTATTTCAGAAACTTTCATTTTTAGTTTTTACAATAACCACACACAATATTCTCTCAAAAATACAAACATGTACAAACACGTTGCCCATACATCATAGTTGCTCTGTTTCTGCTAAATATAGTGTAATTTCACCTGTGCCATTAATATGTTTATAAGCAGCTGAAAAAAACACAGATGTCAGGGCATGTCAGAAGCTCTCAAGGAGCCCAAATAGCCCTTTGTCCCCAGAGGGTTAAACAGTTTTTCACCATTGCAATTTTACGGATTGTTTGGGCAGGGCTAAAACAGGGCTCGAGGACGCACTTGAGCCCAAGAGCTCGTGGACACCCCCCTATTTGATGACGCAAAGAGTCTGATCTCTCCCCATAACACTCCCCGAACACAATCGCATTCACCGCTCAATCGCGAGTGACTGTCAGTACTATTAGTTACTACTGCTGAGCCTACAGTATTCCAGCTAGCTATGCCTTCGACACGGACATGCATGGGCTACTACCTGGATGCGATCATGTACAAAACATATCGGTATCTTCATTTAAATTCCCTTAAAAACGATCACATCAAGAAGAGGTTTTTAGAGATCCTACCTTGATGAAGAGCTGAGGATCACCGCCAACACTCGCCTGTGAAGTGATTATTTTACACTGGATAGTTCCTAACTTTCCTCAGAGACAACTGGGATTCACTGATAATCCACTATTACTGGTGAACGGGGCCGAAACGACTATCTCCCGCCTTAGCTTTCATTCTCCCATTGCGAAAGCAGCATCAGCTAATATCACCGTCGACAGCTTTCCCAGTAGTGGGCGTGGTTTCAGCACAGCCAGCGGACACACCCCCAGCATTTGAGAACGGAGATAACTGCTCATTTTTTTCAAGATTTTGATAGCTTATTTTATGTACTTGCTGGCTTTTTTATCATTCAAATTTGGCTGGATGGCTAATAACACATTTTTTCTGTGGTGTGACAAACTCAGAACACATACTTAATTTTGAGTTTAAAGGGACTTTAAGAAAATCTTTTTTTCTTAAGAGTGCTCTAAAGACAAATTGGTTTAACTTTATTTTAATGTGTCTGTGTACAGTGTAATTATACATCCAAGTACTAAGTAACATTAATTAACTATTGAATGTGTTCTTAATATAAGTTTATGGTTAGGGCCGGGTGATAATATCAAATTAACGTTTTACTCGATAAGGATTAATCTCGCAGCCTACCATACTGCAGAAGATAAACGCTGCAACATCCAGTGAGTCACTAATAAATGGATTTCTGCATGTCTCTGTGTGAATGAATGGTACGTCTGATATACAAACTCATCCAAGTGACGCTCATGATGTTTTCAGCATATGCCGTCTTAATAAGTGAGGACATGAACACATGAACTTAATTTCCAGAGCTGCTCAGAGAGTCACATCACAAGCTTTTCACAGTTTCATTTGAGGAAAAAAATACTGTCAAATATACATTAACTGAAAGATCTTCATGACAAACCTTCAAAATAAAAGTCCAGTTTACTTCAAGAAATGATGACAGAAAATACATCACTACTCTAGCCTATACTAAAATGTGCTTCTCAAAGTAAAAATAATAATATTATTATTATTTATAAGGAATATTATACAACCAAAAATGTTTTTTTTTCATCCATGTCAATTTAAAGGTGCCATCTGTAATAATTGAAGTTAAAATATCCAAAAAATGAACTACACGTATCAAAAGAATGAGAAGAAATAAGAAATAATATATTAACCTGAATTAGCATGCTAAACTACTAGCCCCGGCCCGGCAGGTGTTGTAATACCAGTTTGGGCCATGGGAGGCGGTATCAAGCGGGCAACATATACCACCACTCGAACTGAAATACACGAGTAACACACACGGCTTGTGGGTGTCCTTGAACCTGATGTCAATCGTATGAAAAAGTACAGCCCACTACTAAATTTCAGTTCAGGGAAGAGTTCAAAAAATGATTGGTCAATATTATGCATGAGGAATACATTCTGGTAAGTTGTAACATACTGTATATTTCAACAGTGATCGTGTTCGGTTCACGTGCGCTAGGGATCTGTCGTGTCACATTTACAAGCACCAAAAATATATGTATTGTTTGAATTTCGTAATAAAGTTGACAGAATCTGAGAGCTGAGATTTGTTTTATATACATCATAACTACCCCGTATTTTCTGCACTATAAGGCACACTTAAAAGCCTTTAATCTTCTCAAAAAACGACAGTGCCTCTTTATAATCCGGAGCGCCTTATATATGGATCAATTAGCTAACAACGCTCCGCGTTATTAAATCGCCCGTGAACTCGCGCTCGTGTCCATCTTATGCCCCGCTGTCACACGACCAGTTCAACCTCATATAAATCAGGTTATGTGTGTCTCCCGCTCACGAGCGCTCACTCTTAACAGACACACTGTCCCCGCGTCACAGAATGTTCATAAAGCGCTCCCCGTTCACAGTAACCAGATCGTCTCATTCAAAACAGCCAGCTGTTGCTGTGAGCGAGCCACCGCACATTGAATACTCGTATGAGTCAGGCTGCGAATGTAATGGCAGCTCTGAATGGCGTTAGCTTGGTCAACATCAGCGAATGCCCTCTGTCAATTTAATTCAAACTAACAATAAAAATGTAACAAAACGTATACCGTAAAACTACAAATAATAGCCTGGGCTTTTATTTTCCTATATTGTCGAAATGCACCGGCTTATATTTTATACAGGCGTCTATGAGACGGCCTTTATAATTTAGTGTTGAGATGTTGTTCATTGAGTCTCTAATCTCTAAAAATCTCCTAATGCTCCATGTGAAACTGCGGTCTTCCAACCTTTCACTATCGTGTCAAATGATTTGATTAATATGCACTAGAGAGAGCAAAACAGTGCTCGCTTGTGTTGTTTGAAAACGCACAACTCAATTTCTGGAGGTATACTGCCCCCATCTGGTATGGAATATGGAGTATGATTTGATTTAATATGGTAGATGGCACCTTTTAAATGTGTACAGCTGTGTAGCATCTTATTTGACAAAAAATGCAATGTTTTGTTGTAAATTAATTATAAGATTTGCATTTGATTTACATTTTAAAAGCTTGATTAAATTGTTAGTTTGTACATTTTTATTAAATCATAAAACAAAGAATCCCCACAAAATAAAATGGATTTTATGGGGGCTTAAATTAAAAGGTAGCTTGCTCTGTGGAGTTTTAAGTTGCTTTAAGCGATGTTGAGTAACGTCACCTTTTGTTGACGTTCAAAGTATTGTCAAACAAAACGGAGGCTAGCTAGACCCTCCCTCCTCGTCATCCACACACTAACCCCCCAAATCCTTCTTGTCGGTTATTGCCTGGAACACTGTTTGTTATGTTTCATGGTGCAGGCTGGCCCAGTTTGTTTTTGTTGCTGTTTGTGGAGCATGGGGTGTCTACAGAGACCTAATTTTTTACAGTGTGTTCAGGGGATAGGCATCTAGTGGATAGTGAAGAGATATTTGCTGTATGTGACAAAATGTTTTGGCCTAAAAAACATGTGACATCATTTAATTATGCACCTTTAATTATGAACAAACAAGTGTGTTCCTTTTTAAGGGCTAACATATATGTGGAAACCATTTCCTTCCCCATTGATGTTAGATGCTTGAATATCGTGATTAAATTAGACAGAAAATGTCCATTTTTGGTAAACTTATTTCAACAAGAAGACTCTTTTTCTATGTTACTTGATTTTGTTTCAGACAAAAATTATCTATCAAGCTGTTATTTATAGAGTAAAATTAATCTTTTTGACATGACATTTCCAGATTCCTCAGGTTTTACTAAGGCTGAAGAAGTACCCACAAGGAGAGAAGACACAGGTACAATTATTTGGCTGTTTACTTCTTCTGTTCATTTAGGATTTTAACTATTTTGGTTCTAGTTCTAATTTGTGTCTCACATGACACCGGAAACCTCAGATGTCTGCCAGCAAAATATGACATTCCACATAATCCAAAATGTTAATCACTCCATCTGAGCTGTAGAGGTGTGTGTGTTTGTCAGGATTTTACGGAGGATGTGAGTGTGGCATTTGAATATCTTCTGAATCTCACTCCCCTGCTGGATAAAGCCGATCAGAGATGCAAGTAAGTCGCCACTATCAACACCTGTGTAACCAGTTGATCTAACACCTGTTTTATTTAAAATTACTGGCAGTACTTTCAGAGTATTTATTTATGCCATGGTGTTAGATAAACTGGTAGAGCTTGGAATTTACATACATATATACACACTGATCTGTTATCATAATCATGTACCATGATGTGTAAATGGTACTTAAAGAATACCACTGAATCTCCATGTGTGTTTTTGACTTCACAATAGTGCTTTTGTTCAGTTATAAAGCTGTTGTTCACTATTTTGTGTGTTTGTGTGTGTGTGTAGCTGTGACTGCTTGAGTCTGTTACTCCAGGAGTGTAATAAACTGGGGCTGTTGTCTGATTCGAACACTGCCAATCTTACTGCAAAACGGTATGATCAGAACATTTTATTCTTATATTTATTATATAATTAAAATGTGGCAACATGCACATTATTGATCTATGTTCCTTGTTGATTTCTCTCTCTGTGCCATGTTTTTTTTTTTTTTTTTTTTTTTTATTTTTTAGGACTGAGGACAGAGAACATGCGCCCAGACTGAAGACAGCAGAGAATGCCAATATTCAGCCCAACCCAGGCCTCATCCTGAGAGCCGAACCAACAGTCACCAACATCCTTAAGGTCCTCATTTGGTTTTCTATTATTTTATATTGATTGTCTTGGAAGTACACAACGTCTGTTGAAAAGTTCTGCAAGTTATATTTTACCCCAATATCAAAAATAAGAAATTAGCCTTTTATATTCGAGATGAGGCTGAAATAGTGACAGAAGAGTGTTACGTATTATCGGAATGAAAAAAATGTTGGCGCATTAGTCTGTGCATCAGTTTTTGAGATGTGAGCATTGCACTCAAAAGTGGAAACAGAAGAACACAAGATTACACCGGCTGATCCGGTTATGGTATTTTGATGAAACATTGAGGTCAAAAACTTTATTGACATTTTATTTTTATGACAGTGTTATGTCTCCTGATGGTATAAGTGAAGAATGAGGAAGACGTACAATAAAATTAAACACTTTTCTACAGTTTTGGTCTCTGGGGAGGATTGTGGGTGAATGAGTCAAAGACAGCAAGTGACTGCAAACAGGTGGTTTGCTTTATCTTCAATACAGACAAGGAATAAATGTAAACAAACAAACAAACTTATTTACAACTATATACAACTTAAGAAAAAAAATTGAAAAAAATAATATTCAGAATAAGCCACAGAGAGAAAGAAAATGAGCGGTGCTAAACAAACAAAAAGACAAAACAAAGACACTCACTAACTAATCCCCACTCTCTAAACTCCCTGGAAAACAAAACAGGAAATAAATAATTCTTCAGCCCCAAAACGCCATAACTAAAACTTCACTAACTAATTAAACAAAAGTTACATATAGTTGCACAGTGCTCAAGCTCCTTCCCTTGTGTGTCTAACAATGGTATTTCTCTACGTGTACAATGTAGGTCACGTGACGTTTTTCTCTTTTCCCCGGGCTAGTACCATTTGAGATCAGGTCAGATAGTCCTCAATGAGCAACACAATCCAACTTAGAAAAACAAACAAGCAAACCACCATAAAGTCAGTACTTCTCATCAACAGCAATAACACAAGCCACAAACACTCCAAGCTCCTCCTATTCTGTTCTCCGGAGCCTTATATCAGAACCACAGCCGATGATTGGTTGTCTCCGACCAATAGCAGCACCTAAAAACTCAAGGATAGCAGAGAGCGTGAAAACAGGAAGAAACCAACAACAGAGGGAAGAAACGCAGCAACCAATAAACAAAAAGGGGAGGGAAGAAAACGCTAGCACATAACAGACAGTTTACCTTAGTATGTTATAAAAAAGGTAACACCACTTCTCAATAATATTTGTTAATATTAGTTGCAGATGAACTAACAATGCACAATTCATTTTTTATACAATATTTATTACTCTTTAACTTTATTTAGTTACACTTAATTTTGAGGTGTCATGTAATTATATGTTTAATAATGGAGTGATATTATTTTCCTATATAATAGGGTTTGGGTAGGATTAGGGTTTGGTTGTGGGTTAGTATGTTATTATGCATACTTTACTGTTATTACTATGATAAGAACATGTTACATGTATCAAGGACACTGTAAAATAAGGTGTTACCCTTTATTTAATAAAAATACAACTGCTCATTGTTAGTTTATAGCTTAGGTTTTTTAAATAAAACAACTTTTTATTGTAATACTGTATTAGTAAATGTTGAAATTAACATTAACTAAGATTAAGAATTGCTTTTGAATTATTTTTTGCATTGTTAGTGCATGGTAAGTATTGAACCTTATTGTAACCTTTTAGCTGAACGATTTTCTTCTCATCCTGTTTGTCCAGACTGTGGATGCTGATCATTCTAAGTCTCCTGAGGGGCTGCTGGGAGTTTTGGGTCACATGCTCTCAGGGAAAAGTCTTGATTTGCTACTGGCCGCTGCCGCAGCGACTGGAAAACTAAAGTCTTTTGCTCGCAAATTCATCAAGTATGACAATATGACAGAAATTGGATACATTGCATCAAGATCATCTTATATTTCCTCAAAGAAATACATAAACTATATATATATATATATATATTTGCTATTATCTTTCAGGCTTAATGAGTTTCCAAAACACATCAGTGGAGAAGGATGTAAGTTATGTGCTTTATTTTTCTTTGATTACATGCAACCTGTTAATCAGTTATTATTCAGATGGGCTTTAGGCTAATATGTTTATGCAAGAATCAATTTTGGGACACTTTTAAAATTGTCATCTTCATGTATTTTTCTAAATTATAACTTAATGTGAAGGACACTGTCCTTGGGTATTACTAGACTAGAGTAATACGGGCAGCATCTGCAGTGAGAACTTGTGATTATTTTAGCTTTAGTATGTGTATGTATTTATCTTTATACAGACTTTTACATAACACCTGTGAATATACTTTACAGCGAAGTCTGCGTCAGTGCGAGCTCTGTTGTTTGACATTTCCTTCCTCATGTTGTGTCATGTCGTGCAGACCTATGGGTCAGAGGTCAGTCTCCACATATGTATTATACAGATTAAGTGTTTGAGCTTTATAGCAAAATAATTTTACAGTCTGATAGAGTTGTGTAACATTATTACATAATTCATTCATAACCACAACCTGCCATCACAGAACACTTCTTATTTGTAAGGCGTTATCCTACACTTGAGTCATTGACATCCTCTTCCTTGTCTGTTCAGGTGATTCTCTCGGACCCCAGCCCATCGAGCGAGACACCCTTTTTTGAGACGTGGTTGCAGACTTGCATGCCAGAGGAAGGGAAAACCCTGAATCCAGACCATCCCTGCTTCAGACCTGAGTCTGGGAAGGTGGAGAGTCTGGTGGCCCTGCTCAATTCGTCCTCTGAGATGAAGCTTGTGTAAGTGCTTCTTCACATAAGCTGTATCTACCAATCACTCTTGTCACATTAACATCTTCATAAAATGTTGATTTATATAGCGTCCACCTCAGTAGGTGTGTTAGAGTTAAGTTTGATTTATTTTTATGAGTCGGTATTGATTTTATTGATTTATTTTTATAACTGTTTGTGAATTCCTTCAACAATTTACATAATCGTTATAATCGTTAATTGTTAGCATTAATGGTAGACAGCATTACAGGGTCTGCAAATGCTGCTCAAAAAGCTATGTTCTTCACCAAATTAACAAGAGTGTTTTTTATTCTAAATAAATGGTTAGTAGGATTGTAAAATGTTTTGATGTGACTGATAAATTAAATTAATTATTTAATATATAAATATAACGACATATACATTATGTCACCGCCGCCTTAGATGTATGCTTGTCAGAATGTGTGACTGTTGTGAACGTGCTGGAACAATGCACTGAAAACGGCTAATAAACCCAATGAATTCACAACCATTTAATAAAATAGTGTTCTCATGTTATGTAATATGACAGCCCCAAATTAACCATCGTTATTATTAGTCAAAGAAATGCATCCTATTTGATATTTATCAGATATATACAAAATAAACATATTTACAAAATTATATCTGCACAAAATTATGTGAATCCACAAGTGAATTTAAACTAAGTTACGTGCCATTCAGAATGGCTCATTTTGTGGCTCTTCCTGGAACAAAGCGACTAAACCCAAATAATTCACAATATTTAATTACAATATGTATGTGTGTTTGTGTGTGTATGTTTAGTGCTTATAAATGAGAATGATTAAATACCTATCTTTACTGTATAAATAATATTTATTATGTACTTATATATACAACTTTATATATAGCTGTGCGATAATATTTTTTGCATTTTTCAACAATATAGACAATCAAGCAGTTGAGATGTCTGCGCTGTAATTCTGCCATAGAGATACACTAAAAATGCGAGAAGTCGATTTAGAGCATGCACATAAAACCTTGCATGCTTTAGGCTTTACAGACAGTAAAATAAATTCTAGGCTATGAAATAATATTACGCACAGTTGCTTATTTTCTTTTTTGCCAAGAACTTTATTGAACAACCATAAATTGCCTGGTACAAAATTGGGAGTCACAATATTTGATTAGTTAGCGTACTCGTAAAGCTTGCCACAAAGAACCGCCAAAAGTAACGAATGTGTCAAATGTAGAAATTTTAATTGTTTATTAATAAACTAATGTTTTCTGTGTCAAGAGGAAGTTGATGAAGCTGACTAGAGAGTTATCTGTTTCTTTTCGTTTTGAATTGTTGTTTGTCGCTGTTGTTTAAATGTAGACATTTCAAGATTTCTTTGTATTTCTGAGTTTTGGTTCATTTATGAGACAAGCTCCACTTCACGAGCAATGCAAGTTATATCGTGCCGGGGCGTCTGTGTCCGGATTATATTGTCTGCTATAGCCTATATTTGCTTTATTTTCTTATCTATTAAACTAGTTGATGAAACATTTATTAGGGCCCAAGCCCTGAAAGGGGCGAATGCCCTATTGTTTTCCTTAGGATTATTTATTATTAGGGCCCAAGCCCTGAAAGGGCGAAGGCCCTATTGTTTTCCTTAGGGTTATTAGGGCCCAAGCCCTGAAAGGGCGAAGGCCCTATTGTTTTCCTTAGGATTATTCTTTTCTATTATTAGGGCCCAAGCCCTGAAAGGGCGAAGGCCCTATTGTTTTCCTAAGGCCGTGTGTCCATCAAAGCGTTTTTCCACGCGCCTGGCGTATGTTTTCAATTGTTTCCAATGGCAGCGCTGCGTTTTTTAAACGCCATGAGCGTGACGAGGCGCTGAGCGTTTTTTTCACGCTGAAGCGCCGAGCGCCCGGCGTTTTTTACTGGTCGCCGAGAGTTGAAAAATGTTCAACTTTGGAAAAAACGCAGCGCTCATCACTGTCAGTTCTTGCCCAGCCGTCCAATCACAGTGGAGGAGGGGCGGGACTAAACCACACCGACCAACAGTCACAACGTTTAAACTGCTGCGGATATTCTGTATCATAGCAACGAAACGTCTCAACGGAAAAAACGCTGCGCGGCCAAAACGCTCTCAAGCGCCCAAAGCACGGCGTCTTCAGCAGAGCGTCTGGCGTTTTCAGCTGGATAAAAACGCTTTGGTGGACACACGCCCTTAGGGTTATTCTTTTCTATTATTAGGGCCCAAGCCCTGAAAGGGCAAAGGCCCTATTGTTTTCCTTAGGATTATTAGGGCCTAAGCCCTTAAAGGGCGAAGGCCCTATTGTTTTCCTTGCGATTATTAGGGCCCAAGCCCTGAAAGGGCGAAGACCCTATTGTTTTCCTTAGGATTATTATTAGGGCCCAAGCCCTGAAAGGGCGAAGGCCCTACTGTTTTCCTTAGGATTATTATTAGGGCCCAAGCCCTGAAAGGGTGAAGGCCCTATTGTTTTCCTTAGGATTATTAGGGCCCAAGCCCTGAAAGAGCGAAGGCCCTATTGTTTTCCTTAGGATTATTATTATTATTATTAGGGCCCAAGCCCTGAAAGGGCAAAGGCCCTATTGTTTTCCTTAGGATTATTATTAGGGCCCAAGCCCTGAAAGGGCGAAGGCCCTATTGTTTTCCTTAGGATTATTATTAGGGCCCAAGCCCTGAAAGGGCGAAGGCCCTATTGTTTTCCTTGCGATTTTTTTTTCTAACGACTATTCGGGCACTTTTGGGGCCCTTAACATGCTCAAAAACTCTTGAAACTTTGCACACGGGTCAGAACCCGCGGCCATCAGAGCCGGGCTGAAGCTGGTACACGGGCGAGGCAGGGCGGCGCGGCAGGGCGGCTCGTCAGCGCCCCCTGGAACAGGGTCTGAACACTTTGTCCATAAATCAAACACGCTTGCATGTAATAATATGAAACTCGGTACACATGTCGATCTCATTGTTTCATATATACATCGCACTTTTACTTTTTACCCCAGCCCAACAGGAAGTCAGATATTTACGGTTGTTTTTAAAACGCATGCAATGGAATTTAATGTACTCCTCCTAGAGCATTCATCCGCATGGAACGAAACTCGGTCAGCCTGAAGTCAAGACATAGAGGATCAAAAATTGCGAGGGGATTTTTGATATCTCGAACGGTTTGGCTGTGGCGAGGAAACAAAATTATGGTGAGAAACGTGAAACAGGAAGTGTGTCCTAACTTCAGCATACATTAACAGATCTTGATGAAACTTCAGGAGTGTGTTCGCTGTAAGAGGACGATCACATGGATGTGACTATTGTGTGTCAAAGTTATAGCGCCACCAACTGGCAGCAGGAAGTGTGTTACTTTCAAAATGCTTTGAAATCACCCTCTTATTTTAATCCGATTTGCTTCAAACTTCATCTGTATAATGTAAACATACGGCAGATGTAGACCTGTGAATGGATTCTTGATATCTTTGAAACTGTTGCCGTGGCGACGCATCAAACTTTACCATTCTTTTAGGATGCTTTTGAGACCCTTAGCATGCTTCAAATTGCATGAAACTCCTCAGACACATCACATTTATTAGCCAGTAGACATGTGCAAAGTTTCAGAAACGGGCGTGGTGAGGGCTCAGTAGCGCCACCTTTTGACAAAAGTTGGGTTGTTAGTTTTATCTACAGTTACAAAAATCAGTATGTATATTGTACTCCTCGAGCCGGACAACTTTCTAATTGACACTCATTAGCTAGGACCCACAGAAAGTAAGATATGTTTGTTTGAATCTGGTCATGCTCCCTTTGAGCCTACATCTCTGTCTGTCTGTGTGTGTGTTAGTAGGGGAGGGGCTTAACCATTTCACTGCTGTGTGTTTTTTCTGCTGTGTAATTTCTTAATACATTTCTTAAGCCTGGTATGTTTTAAATAAGTTTTTATTTTAATTTTTATAAGTGAAGGCAAAATATAACCCGTTAAATTGTAGTGCATTGACAATAGTTTTATATAATTAGTTTATTAATTAAATTAATTTGGTCCATAAACTTGATCTGAAAATTGGGTCCATAAATCAAACACACTTGCATATAATAATATTAAACTCGGTACACTTATAGATCTCATTAGCCCAAGTAACTTTAAGCCAGCCCAACAGGAAGTCGGTTGTTTCGGTCTGTATGTGAATGTTTTGCAAAACCAGCCTTTACATTTTTATTTCCCCCCTCTTAAGTAATTTTTAATTATTCCCACACCAAACTTCTTCAAAATTATGAAAATATATTAAAGATACTAAATCAGGCATATGTACTGGCCATCGGGACTACCGGGAGATTCCCGGTGGCCGCGGTCTGGTTGGGCCGGCGGCCCGGCGCGTTATGTATTTTGTTTTTAAATCATTATTAGGCTAATTGTAAATATATTCTATCGTAAGTATATTGTTAAATTGTCCAATTCCGGACTTATGCGTCTCTCTCATGAAGCCGCATGAAGCTGACGCGAGCTGCGAGACTGACAGGTCTGACTGTCTGACACTGGCCAATCGGAATCAAGAGCGGAGAAGCGGCCGCTCCCATAGGCAGTATAGTATCTCCCCGCCCTGTGAAGGCATTCCGCCGGTCTCGTGAAGTTTCTCGCCGGTCTCGTCTCTGAGACCCCTACACCTGGTATTAAAATGCGATCTGTATCCAGATAAGTTATCCGGATAATAAAAAAGAAATGTTAATGCAAGGTATTACGTTGTGATCGGATTGTGATCGATTTGCCTGACCATCTGGAGGTAGTCTGGCTCGCATTGTGTTCGGATCTTTACGTGTAAACGCAATCTGGTTGTTGATATCACACATGTATATTTTACTCCTCCCAAAAATGCTAAAAAATAAACGAGTGAGAGCGTTTACAGGCTATGTTATAGTCAGACATGACGGCGCTACTGCGACACGCATCACCGCCGCAGATGAGCAGCAGCTGAGCGTCAAACCAACGTGCAAACATCGCAAATAAAAGTGAAAGTAAGTCAGAGACGCTTAATCATCTACACAATCATCTTCAAGTAAAGAAAGAAATTATCTCTTGACTCTTACCAGGGCTGTTGCCACTCTCTCTTATTGATGTCAATTGATGAAATTAGCTGATGATCAATAAAATGCATGCTAATATCTGTAATAAACAACCGACAAAATTACTGTATGATGGTGTAAATAAAGAATCAGTCCAGCATCGCCATGTCAGTGTGTATTGATTCATCATTGTCTCTTCATAGTTTGCAAGAGACATTTAATAAACTGAGCGTAGGCTATGTGATAAACTGAGCGTAGCCTATTCATCTGTTAATATAACCTCATTCTTTTTAATGATCGGAAGAACGCGTATCGACCACCGTTACAGTACAATATGCACGTATGTCCATTTAAACTCGATTTTGGGTCAAATATGGATTACATCATGACACTGGCAAGAATGTGGTTACATTTAAAGATGTTGTGCCAAGCATGAGAACGCTACGTTCAGCTGCTTTTGAAATAACATGTTTTTTCCACTTCCTGAAAAGTAACCGTTTTGGACATACGTGAGTTTCATCGGGCAGCGACGATATGTTAAAGATACTAAATCAGGCATGTACTGGCCATCAGGACTACCGGGAGATTCCCGGTGGGCCGCGGTCTGGTTGGGCCGGCGGCCCGGCGCGTTATGTATTTTGTTTTTAAATCATTATTAATTGTAAATATATTCTATCGTAAGTATATTGTTAAATTGTCCAATTCCGGACTTATGCGTCTCTCTCATGAAGCCGCATGAAGCTGACGCGAGCTGCGAGACTGACAGGTCTGACTGTCTGACACTGGCCAATCGGAATCAAGTTCAGATTCTAGACTTGAGAAGCGGCCGCTTACACCGTGTCCTAACTACACACGACGCCGCGACATGAGATAAAAGGTATCTTTTCCATGTTAATAAATCAGAGTTTTTGTCCTAACCAGACGCGACGGCGACATGCGAAGTTTCTAATTTAGAAACGGTTCCTATTTCTGCGACGTCGCGGCTGACAGAATGAAGAAATTACACTGGTTATGAGTACACATTATTTATTTTTAGTTAAAAATAGGTCACTGTGCCACAAGCCATAATGGATAATTTACCTCAGATTTTGAAAGCATTATAGTGTTCAAAATGAATTATGCAAACATACGACTGTACTTCATAACAACGACAATAACTGGCAGATGCCACCAAATGTGTTAAAATAAATGAATTATTTGCTGGACTTAAGTGAAAAGGAAAGCCATTTAATGACCATAGCACATAGTTGACGTGAAAAAAGGAGTATTTTGCATATAGGCTAAATATGCACATATATACATATTTTTTCGATTTGTATCCCTGAAAGTGCCTGGCAGAAGCCTATATCTACTGTCTGTGTCATAAATGTGAACATAATATTATCTACTGTCTGTGTCATAAATGTGAACATAAACTATATTTCATGAGGTGAAACATCACTGCCAGGAGCTACAGAATAGGGGAGCGCGGGGATAAATGTAGGCCTAACGCGGGGTTAAATGTAACACGGACATTTTACATCGTTTGTGAGTATCTAGCCGGCTGTCTTTCCGCTCTTTTTCTCTTGCTGCCAGAAGACGGTCTCCCGCAAATTTGCGGAACGTTTTGATTATATTTCGTGAAGATAATGGACAAAGAGTGTTTTGACATCATGAAAGTAATTTTTTTCATCGTAGATTTTTTTCTGTTTCCGGGTTGGATGTATACGCGTCCAAATCTAACTTTATATTGCCTTAATCACTGTCTTGTTGGCTCAAACACAGCACCGTTTTGAAACATGTCAGTAATTCCTAGCGACTGTTAGCTAGGTTTAAAATATGTAATACACAGCGGGGTTAGTTGTAACACAGTGTTCCAACTGCTGCCACAATGATAATCAAATGAAAACGGAGCCACACAACTTTTCAGGTTTGAGTATACATTTAACTTTGTTGGACTTTCACAAACAATGTTGTAATTTAAAATGTTTAAAATTTAGTGCACTATGAATGATAACTTATTTATTTATTAAAAATATGGCCTATTTTTAATGTAATAAACCATTTAAATTTTTATTCTAAGCTCATTTGTATTATTATTGATGTTATTAGGCTATTATTAATAATAATAATTGTACATGCAGCTGCCACACACAAATCTAATTTAATTGCAATTACAATATTTATATATGTTTATTTTATTTTATTTATTATTATTTATTGCAAAACCGTGCAGCCCTTTTCTACGTCTCTAGCTATGATATTGATCCATAACAAAAGGATGATTGGATGAGGGATGGATGTATGGATATCTACCCATACAGATGCACAAACAATATCAAACTATAAAAATAAAATAGTACTGAATTTTGTGTGTTACACACAAGTGTTACAACTAACCCCTCTGTCTGTTACAATTAACCCCGCATATGGGGTAAGTTGTAACATTTGCACTTCTGTCACTTTCAGTGCAACTGTACAAAAATGGTAGGTCCTAGAAAAAACTTTAAGTGTTCATTTGTAGCAGAGATGTGTATGTTGCTTGTGTAAAAAAAAT
Source organism: Cyprinella venusta (assembly GCA_038021265.1). Lineage (NCBI taxonomy): Eukaryota > Metazoa > Chordata > Actinopteri > Cypriniformes > Leuciscidae > Cyprinella > Cyprinella venusta. The sequence goes on along the minus strand of CM075877.1, from coordinate 9,365,513 downwards.
ATTAATCTAACCTAATTATTTTTAATTAATTGAGCCAAAACCAAAATGCGTTACTTTGTGCCCCGCTCTCCCCTATATATATTTTTAGGTTCTCACCGTGATGTTGCACTTCATGAAATATAGTTTATGTAGTATAGCCTAAGAATATTCTATAAGAATATTAAGTGGCACATAAATTAAGACCAGTTATTTACCATAAAGCCTTATAAAATCATTTCCATTTCCTTTGTTTATAATTTTAACAGTTTTTTCTTGGTTTTGATAGTAAATAAAATCTAATCAGTAATTTTACATGCAGATTAATGTACGTATAGATTAATGCACGAGTGTGTGTGTGTGTGTGTGTGTGTTTACATGCATAGTGGGCCGGTCTGGATGAAGTGTCCAGGGCTGAATTTTTGTCCCAGTCCAGCCCTGAATGGCAATATTCACATTACTTTCAGTTTATTGCTCGAAAGCACAAAAATATTTGAGTTAAATTTAGGCTATAGTAAACCCTAAGATTATTATTTGTGACATTAGAACAAAATATGTGGATATAAAAACATGTATAGGCTAAAGAACTAAATGAACGATCCCTATTTTCTAATTTCACTAAACATTTCATTAAGTTTCGTGGACATTTTATAAAACATGGATCTTAGGCTCATTTTGTAAACATAAATAACTGATTTAGATGCGCAAACTGGGTGCCGTTGCGGAGATGTAGGCTCCATGTTCGGTGCAGGTTCGGCTTCTTGTCGTTCATCCTCGGATGCGGCATCGCGTGCGCTGTTTGCCGCGCGCACCTTTCCGCTCATTCGGACCCGTCAAGTAAAAACAAGGCTCGAAAGTCTTGGATAACACAAAACGAAATGAACAGGATTGTTGCAGGGTTCATTGTAGAAGACATGCTTCCCCTGTCGACCATTAATCCCCCAGGTTTAGAAAAATACATTTTAAATTAGGATTAAGAATTTTATGGGATAAAGTGACCTTTATTTTATTATTTTTCATTGACATCTTTTATTTTTTTTAATTATTATTATTACCATGAGTCGACTAAAAAGCTGGTTTTGTTCTCAGGAGAAGAGTTTTATTCTCCCAGCCTGTTTTGAAACTTCTGTGTTAAACACCATTTTAAAATTTTGAATTTTGAACCCCATTTTGTTTGTGAATTTTACAGTGCGGCATATTTATTTGTGCAGACAGGGATATTGTTCTTTCATGTCATTTTGTATACATTTTTACAATAAAGTGATGATAGGGCAAAAACTGATATGATGTTTGTCCATGTAGGCTACACGGTAAATTAAGAAACAGGAAAGTAAAGTAATAAGTAGTGAAGTTACTTTTCCAACGCAGTAACTAGTAAAGTAATCTCATTACAATTTACAGAAGTAACTAGTAAATAATTACTTTTTTGAGTAACTACCCCAACACTGTATAAGACTATACCAATATTGGAACTATGGCCATTTTATTCCTTTTTTTTTAATTTAAGAATTATGTTTAAGTTTAAAAACAGACAAAATGGTTTAGTCAAAAGAGAAAAAAATCATTCATAGTGCTATACTGCCCTCTTGTGTTCAAAATTAGGTAGAACTATTGGATCAATATCCACATTAGGTAATACAGTAGGATTGGGGCCTTAAAAATCGCTAATTTAAAAAGTGAAAGTAACGGACGTGCACACAAGACCAGGCTTGGGAGGGTTACTTTAAAAATGTATTCCGATACAGTTACAAATTATTTCATAAAAAAGGGTCCCACTTTATATTAAATGGCTTTAAGTACTATATACTTTTTCAAAAAGTAACTACAATCTGATTACTACTTTTTTTGATGTAACTCACTGGATTTTTGTATCCTGATTACTAGGGCTGGGTATTGTTGGGCATTTCACAATTCGATTCGATTTCGATTCTTGAGGCTTCGATTCGATTTCGATTCGATTCAATATTGATTTATTAGCTTCGATATCGATTCAATAATAAGTAAATTCACAAGTAATTAAGTGCCTGAGTATATTTTTAAATAATGTGCGCAGTACCAATGTTAAAGAACAAATTGACCCCAGCATGTTTGTTTCCTGTCATTGTTTATTCATCAGAATAAACTGTACAATATTGTATGTGTTGAATACAAACAGAACTGTGACAAGCACTGTACAGTGCTTTAACAACACCTCTAAAGTGCATGTAAGTTAACTAAGTAGTAGAAAGTATATATTCTTTCTTCCTATACATTCAAGTTATAAAAGAAATGTAAACAGAAGCACAAAATGTGCATACTCCAAAAAAGTCTAATATTATAATTATAATTTTGTAAACAATAACACTTAACAGCTGATCACTCTTAACAGCAATTGCGAGTTATCAGGGGAAAAAAAGACTAACTTAACCTTTTTCCCTCTCAGAATAGTTTATATCTCACAATTCTGAGTTTATATCATGCAATTCTGACTTTATAACTCGCAACTCTGACTTTATATCGTGCAATTCTGACTTTATAACTCGCAATTCTGAGAAATAAAGTCAGAATTGCGAGATGTAAACTCCCAATTGTGAGGAAAAAAGTCAGAATTGTGAGATAAAAAGTCGCAATTACCTTTTTTATTTTACATTCTGTGGAGGAAACAAGCTTCCATAGTTCCAGGCTTACAGTGGAATCCAAAATGAGCCCAAACGTCGGCTTTTAATGTTATTGGGGCAGGCTTGAACGGAGTGCAGCTGCTGCCCGTCATTGCGCTGTTTTGCTAAAGCGCGTCTTGTACAACGCTGAACGCTCTCACTAGAGTGTAGCCCACAGCGCCGCCACTGGCCTGGATGGCTGAATCGATTCATAGGATTTGATGAATCGCAAGATGCAAAAGCCTCTAAGTTCCATTTTAAATTATTCTAGAATGATCATTTTTATCAAGCTTGTATATTTAAGTTCAGTAATTTCACTTAAATGACAATTAATAGGTAATCTTCATTGCCATTATGTGAAATTACTGAACTTATATATACAAGCTTGATAAAAATTATCATTCTAGAAAAAATTCAAATGGCACTTAGAGGCTTTTGCATCTGAACGCTTCAAATATATACATCTATGTATAAAATCAAAGTATAAATGAAAGTCAAAACCCATTTTTTGTCATACCTGGAAACAAATCCTGGTCAATTTTTATATGGGCCATGTAGAATTGGTTCAGAGTTAGAGTTTCAAACATCAAGATGTTTTAAACTCTAACCAAAAGTGTGTTTAAATATGATTTGTGTGTGTGGCTAATAAAATAATATGAGCAGAACTCGAACAGTCTTTAACTAAATGAACGTTCGTTCGTACATCCGTCCACACACCCGAATCATATTTAAACACACTTTTTGGTTATAGGTACAGATAAATAATGTTATCTTACTAATGTAAGGATGTCTCGTGAGATTCTTGTTCAAATGAAAGCGAAAGTGAATTAACGCACAGCGTGCGTCAGTGAATTAGTCTATTCTTCCCTATCAGACGCGCATTTGATATTTAAACAGTCTTTGTGGACACTATTCAATAACGCGATTCGAACAAAGCACTTATAATAAATGACTTACTGCATCAGCTGAATCCGTGCGTGCTCCTCAAAATGAAACTATAAGGTAACTTTTTTTCCAGGATCTCCTCACTGCGCATGCAAGACTAAAGAATATGACGAGGTTATCCGTAATAAACTGTGTTTTATCGATATGGGCATAAACTGTATGTTTTTATCCATGTGGGCGTTTTCATGGCTTGCCTCAACATTAGAATTTGAATAGCACGCGCTCCCAGTGGGCGTGGTTACATTAGCACCTCATTTGCTGTAATGAGGTGAAAGGGAAAATCCTGACATCTCTTTCTTTTCATACAGATTACACCAACTGAGAGTAGTTGCTTTTTATATATATGACTTAAATTAAAAGAAGAAAATCTCAGTTTCATAAAGAGAGATTTTTCGTGTGTCTGTGATAAGTATTTAATGAGTTACAGCTCTTTTTTCGGACGCGTTTCAGAAAGATTTTTGCGGAGACAGAGTGAGCTGAAAGCGCACCCATGTTTAATTTATTTATTTTACAAAAACACAAGGTTTTGATAGTAATAAGAGTGTACATAAAAAAGAAGACCCTCTATAGTTTATAATCATGTATCGATTTTATTTTTATGACCATCAATGACGGAGTATTTTAAGTCTATGTTGCAGCTGTGTGAAAAAAAACGATCAAAACGCGGGGGCGCGTTTTTGGTCCCCAGGGGGTTAATCACTGTCTTGTTGGCTCAAACACAGCACCGTTTTGAAACATGTCAGTAATTCCTAGCGACTGTTAGCTAGGTTTAAAATATGTAATACACAGCGGGGTTAGTTGTAACACAGTGTTCCAACTGCTGCCACAATGATAATCAAATGAAAACGGAGCCACACAACTTTTCAGGTTTGAGTATACATTTAACTTTGTTGGACTTTCACAAACAATGTTGTAATTTAAAATGTTTAAAATTTAGTGCACTATGAATGATAGCTTATTTATTTATTAAAAATATGGCCTGTTTTTAATGTAATAAACCATTTAAATTTTTATTCTAAGCTCATTTGTATTATTATTAATGTTATTATTATTAATAATAATAATTGTACATGCAGCTGCCACACAAATCTAATTTAATTGCAATTACAATATTTATATGTTTATTTTATTTTATTTATTATTATTTATTGCAAAACCGTGCAGCCCTTTTCTACGTCTCTAGCTATGATATTGATCCATAACAAAAGGATGATTGGATGAGGAATTAAAAATGTTATTATTCACCATTTATTTTCTATAAGACCAGTGTTGGGGGTAACGAGTTACAAACGAGTTTGGGTAAGTAAAGTAACGCATTACACTGAAAATATTGGTAACTACACTACTTTACTATAATAAAGGAACACGCTTTCCTGCGTTACCCAAGCCGTGTTTGCCTGTGTGGAGAGTTCCGTCTAGTGGTGCGTGCGCGCCGTTGCCATAGAGACCGATTTGAGTGAGAGAGAGAGGGAAGTGGAGAGAGAGAGACGGGTTTCAACAAATGGCAATATTCACATTACTTTCAGTTTATTGCTCGAAAGCACAAAAATATTTGAGTGAAATGTAGGCTATAGTAAATCCTAAGATTATTATTTGTGACATTAGAACAAAATATGTCGATATAAAAACATGTATATAGGCTAGGCTAAAGAACTAAATGAACGATCTCTATTTTCTAATTTCACTAAACATTTCATTAAGTTTCGTGGACATTTTATAAAACATGGATCTTAGGCTCATTTTGTTAACATAAATAACTGATTTAGATGCGCAAACTGGGTGCCGTTGCGGAGATGTAGGCTCCATGTTCGGTGCAGGTTCGGCTTCTTGTCGTTCATCCTCGGATGCGGCATCGCGTGCGGTGTTTGCCGCGCGCACCTTTCCGCTCGTTCGGACGCGTCAAGTAAAAACAAGGCTCGAAAGTCTTGGAAAACGAAATGAACAGGATTGTTGCAGGGTTCATTGTAGAAGACATGCTTCCCCTGTCGACCATTAATTCCCCAGGTTTAGAAAAATACATTTTAAATTAGGATTAAGAATTTTATGGGATAAAGTGACCTTTATTTTATTATTTTTCATTGATATCTTTTATTTTTTTTTAATTATTATTATTACCATGAGTCGAATAAAAAGCTGGTTTTGTTCTCAGGAGAAGAGTTTTATTCTCCCAGCCTGTTTTGAAACTTCTGTGATAAACACCATTTTAAAATTTTGAATTTTGAACCCCATTTTGTTTGTGAATTTTACAGTGCGGCATATTTATTTGTGCAGACAGGGATATTGTTCTTTCATGTCATTTTGTATACATTTTTACAATAAAGTGATGATAGGGCAAAAACTGATATGATGTTTGTCCATGTAGGCTACACGGTAAATTAAGAAACAGGAAAGTAAAGTAATAAGTAGTGAAGTTATTTTTCCAACGCAGTAACTAGTAAAGTAATCTCATTACAATTTACAGAAGTAACTAGTAACTAATTACTTTTTTGAGTAACTACCCCAACACTGTATAAGACTTTACCAATATTGGAACTATAGCCATTTTATTCCTTTTATTAATTAGGGCCCAAGCCCTGAAAGGGCGAAGGCCCTATTGTTTTCCTTAGGATTTTTTTTTTTTTTTTTTTTTTTTTTTTTTTTTCTAACGACTATCCGGGCACTTTTGGGGTCCTTAACATGCTCAAAAACTCTTGAAACTTTGCACACGGGTCAGAACCCGCGGCCATCAGAGCCGGGCTGAAGCTGGTACACGGGCGCGGCAGGGCGGCTCGTCAGCGCCCCCTGGAACAGGGTCTGAACACTTTGTCCATAAATCAAACACGCTTGCATGTAATAATATGAAACTCGGTACACATGTCGATCTCATCGTTTCATATATACATCGCGCTTTTACTTTTTACCCCAGCCCAACAGGAAGTCAGATATTTACGGTTGTTTTTAAAACGCTTGCAATGGAATTTAATGTACTCCTCCTAGAGCATTCATCCGCATGGAACGAAACTCGGTCAGCCTGAAGTCAAGACATAGAGGATCAAAAATTGCGAGGGGATTTTTGATATCTCGAACGGTTTGGCTGTGGCGAGGAAACAAAATTATGGTGAGAAACGTGAAACAGGAAGTGTGTCCTAACTTCAGCATACATCAACCGATCTTGATGAAACTTCAGGAGTGTGTTCGCTGTAAGAGGACGATCACATGGATGTGACTATTGTGTGTCAAAGTTATAGCGCCACCAACTGGCAGCAGGAAGTGTGTCACTTTCAAAATGCTTTGAAATCACCCTCTTATTTTAACCCGATTTGCTTCAAACTTCATCTGTATAATGTAAACATACGGCAGATGTAGACCTGTGAATGGATTATTGATGTCTTTGAAACTGTTGCCGTGGCGACGCATCAAACTTTACCATTCTTTTAGGATGCTTTTGAGACCCTTAGCATGCTTCAAATTGCATGAAACTCCTCAGACACATTACATTTATTAGCCAGTAGACATGTGCAAAGTTTCAGAAACGGGCGTGGTGAGGGCTCAGTAGCGCCACCTTTTGACAAAAGTTGGGTTGTTAGTTTTATTTACAGTTACAAAAATCGGTATGTATATTGTACTCCTCGAGCCGGACAACTTTCTAATTGACACTCATTACCTAGGACCCACAGAAAGTAAGATATGTTTGTTTGAATCTGGTCATGCTCCCTTTGAACCTACATCTCTGTCTCTGTCTCTGTCTGTGTGTGTGTTAGTAGGGGAGGGGCTTAACCATTTCACTGCTGTGTGTTTTTTCTGCTGTGTAATTTCTTAATACATTTCTTAAGCCTGGTATGTTTTAAATAAGTTTTTATTTTAATTTTTATAAGTGAAGGCATAATATAACCCGTTAAATTGTAGTGCATTGACAATAGTTTTATATAATTAGTTTATTAATTAAATTAACTTGGTCCATAAACTTGATCTGAAAATTGGGTCCATAAATCAAACACACTTGCATATAATAATATTAAACTCGGTACACTTATAGATCTCATTAGCCCAAACAACTTTAAGCCAGCCCAACAGGATGTCGGTTGTTTCGGTCTGTACTGTATGTGAATGTTTTGCAAAACCAGCCTTTACATTTTTATTTCCCCCCTCTTAAGTAATTTTTAATTATTCCCACACCAAACTTCTTCAAAATTATGAAAATATATTAAAGATACTAAATCAGGCATATGTACTGGCCATCGGGACTACCGGGAGATTCCCGGTGGGCCGCGGTCTGGTTTGGCCGGCGGCCCGGCGCGTTATGTATTTTGTTTTTAAATCATTATTAATTGTAAATATATTCTATCGTAAGTATTTGTTAAATCATCCAATTCCGGACTTCTGCGTCTCTCTCATGAAGCCGCATGAAGCGGACGCGAGCTGAGAGACTGACAGGTCTGACTGTCTGACACTGGCCAATCGGAATCAAGAGCGGAGAAGCGGCCGCTCCCATAGGCAGTATAGTATCTCCCCGCCCTGTGGAGGCTTTCCGCTGGTCTCGTGAAGTTTCTCGCCGGTCTAGTCTCTGAGACCCCTACACCTGGTATTAAAATGCGATCTGTATCCAGATAAGTTATCCGGATAATAAAAAAGAAATGTTAATGCAAGGTATTACGTTGTGATCGGATTGTGATCGATATGCCTGACCATCTGGAGGTAGTCTGGCTCGCATTGTGTTCGGATCTTTACGTGTAAACGCAATCTGGTTGTTGATATTACACATGTATATTTTACTCCTCCCAAAAATGCTAAAACATAAACGAGTGAGAGCGTTTACAGGCTGTTATAGTCAGAAATGACGGCGCTGCGACACGCATCACCGCCGCAGATGAGCAGCAGCTGAGCGACAAACCAACGTGCAAACATCGCAAATAAAAGTGAAAGTAAGTCAGAGACGCTTAATCATCTACACATTCATCTTCAAGTAAAGAAAGAAATGATCTCTTGACTCTTACCAGGGCTGTTGCCACTCTCTCTTATTGATATCTATTGATGAAATTAGCTGATGATCAATAAAATGCATGCTAATATCTGTAAAAAACAACCGACAAAATTACTGTATGATGGTGTAAATAAAGAATCAGTCCAGCATCGCCATGTCAGTGTGTATTGATTCATCATTCCCAGCAAGCAATTTTACGTCCAAAAGACGTCTAATAGCCGTCAAAACATAGCCCAGACGTCTAGGCTAAATCAAGGCTAAATTTGGGCTGTCAGTGAAAATCTAATAGACGTCTAACCATAGCCCAAGAATAGACATCTAACCATAGCCCAAGAATAGACTATAGTCAACAATTAGACGGCTATTGAACGACTACATTTATACGTCTAATAGGCAGTGCATATGGGTCTAGGCTAAAACAAGGCTAAATTTGGGCTGTCAGTGAAAATCTAATAGACGTCTAAATGTAGCCCAAGAATAGACTAGTCATCAATTAGACAACTATTAAACGACTACATATACATGCAATAGACAACAAAATGGTTAAAAGATTCTTTTCACTCAAATATAACAGGTTCACATAAATAACAAGCCATTCCAAAAAAAAAACATATATAAAAGGCTTTATTTAGCAAAAGAACAACATTACGTAACTTCAAAACATAAAAATTACCACACCAATATTAAAATTAAAAATATAAAATTATTTTAACATGAACAACTTAAGATAATAAAATAGAAAACTCTGTTGCTGCTGGGAAGTTGGTCATCACAGCATCTGCCAAATAAGAATAAAATAATTAGCACAAGAAAAGCATTGTTGAAAGTACATGTACGTTTTGTGTGTGTGTGTGTGTTCTTGTGTTCTGTTTAGGTTTTAATGCACATCGGAGCTATTTGCATTATTGATATACTGGCGGATACTTTTTAGATTTGCTTATTTTATATAGCCAATCATTTGTATTTTTATGCTGTATTATAAAATTAATTTGAAAGTTTCAAACTTGAATTAATGAAGGCATTTTGAATGAAACTTCATCTTACTTTGCTTGTACAATAACAAACATTATTCTACTCTATATGCTCTCCAACAAGCCAATGTTCAGACAAATTCAATTTTATAATTTATATCAATGATGGACTTTGTCAAAGACAAGAGATTTAGTGAGGAAATGCTATTTTTATATCACAATGATCTAAAGAAAAGAGCCAAATATAATTGTGGCTTTCATAACACTTTATAATAGATTGCATGTGTTTCATGTTTACAGCTTTGGATTCAGTAACGTTAGGCCTACACGTGCATGTACCATGACACACCCGCTAAAATGTCACGATTCCAACAACACATGATAACAAATAATTTATCTAAAAAAATAACACGTCAAAATGAAAACACAGATGCTTAAAAGACAAAAGTGGGAATGTATTTTACCTGTTGTCGTCGACCGTCAGCTGAATGCAATGCTCTGCCTCGTTTAAAATATTTGAGAATGGTCGATCGCGTGACCGGTGATCTGTGCTATCAAGACTCGCGTTGTCAGCAGTCATGTCTCAGTAGGGCTGTTGCCATCTAGCGGTTGAGAAATGTAATTGCATTTTTATTTAATTTAAAATGAAAAACAGTCAAATAAAACCGTAGATTTTTAATTAATGTGTGACTGTGACAGCAAACATGAAGCTGCGTGGGTGAAAAACAAGAAAACAATTTTAAGATTTATTTTGGCAATAGCCTACTAATCGCTGGTCTAAATCAGGGCTATAGCCAAGCCGTTAAACGTAGACCACTGATTGCCTCGATTTCGCCAGTGGGCTAAAAGCAGACTGCACATAGCCCATCCAATTCAGAGGATCGTGACTACAAATCGACCATCAGGGTGCGAACTACGGGGGAGCTAGGGGGAGCTCGGCTCCCCTTAATATGGCATGGGCTCCCATGAAAACGTGATTCGTGAAATTTTGGGGGGTCTCAAAAAATATTGACAATGTTTAATTTTGACTTGCAATTTCAGTTTTGTGTAATGTGATCATCGTGGAGTATTGTGTAAAATAGCAAAAAATAATTTTAATTCATGCATGACAGCGATTTAAACCTAATTCACTTCAATAAAGATAACTTTACATGCTATTCTTGTCATGAGCATCAAGGTATGGTGGCGCTGCAGTGTAAATTCCAATCATGTTTAATACACGTTAACTCAAAGATTTGTAGAAAAAATATAAACGTTGGAGGCCATTGATCTGCGCAAAGTCCTTGAAATCCGTCTGTGTTAAGGTAAGGCATGTTATTCCCAATTATATGTTGTGGCTGGGGTTGTTATAGATATGCTTGAACATTCTCTCGAGTTCAAATTTTTCTACTTGCGCGGAAGACATTATCGGCAAAGAGTCACCAAATTCGCGTCATACACAACACCCTGCACGAATGATGCGTCTATTCGCGTCTTTGCATTGACTTTATATGTAATCTACTCGCGCAAATAATTAAATGCGCGTTCGGCATGAAAAGCGCTTAAATCCTCTGCACGCTCAAGTGCACAAACACCCCCAGCAAACCCCCCCCCCCCTCCAAAAAAAAAAGGGCTCCCCCAAATGACAGGGTATAGTTCGAACACTGTCGACCATGTCATGATATGACACTGGCACCTTGTAGATATGTTTACCAATGCGAACATGATGGGATATCAACTATCTCATGCGTTGCCTGCCCAACAATTCATTAAAACGACAATAAATCAGTTTCGACTAGAAGTGGGCTATAAATAGCCGGACAGACTATACGAGCTAGATCGCGTCTTCACACAGCCTACACATAGAAAATGTCAAAGAAATCAAACCAAACACCTTGTAATCACAGTTGACTTTGCTTACATGATGGAATATAATACATTTTGCAAGTTATTTTGGAAAAAATACATTTAGCCATGATTCAATGTTATTTTGGCTAGAAGTGGGTTACACATAGCCGGACTATATCGGGTCTCTATTTAACCTAGACGGTGAAATGAGGGCTATTGCTTGCTGGGTTGTCTCTTCATAGTTTGCAAGAGACATTTAATAAACTGAGCGTATTTGATAAACTGAGCGTAGCCTATTCATCTATCAATATATATAGGCTAACCTCATTCTTTTTAATGATCGGAAGAACGCGTATCGACCACCGTTACAGTACAATATGCATGTATGTCCATTTAAACTCGATTTTGGGTCAAATATGGATTATATCATGACACTGGCAAGAATATGGTTACATTTAAAGATGTTGTGCCAAGCATGAGAATGCTACGTTCAGCTGCTTTTGAAATAACATGTTTTTTTCCACTTCCTGAAAAGTAACCGTTTTGGACATACGTTAGTTTCATCGGGCAGCGACGATATATTAAAGATACTAAATCAGGCATGTACTGGCCAACGGGACTATCGGGAGATTCCCGGTGGGCCGCGGTCTGGTTGGGCCGTTTCTAATTTAGAAACGTTCCTATTTCTGCGACGTCGCGGCTGACAGAATGATGAAATTACACTGGTTATGAGTACACATTATTTATTTTTAGTTAAAAATTGGTCACTGTGCCACAAGCCATAACGGATAATTTACCTCAGATTTTGAAAGCATGTAATATTATAGTGTTCAAAATGAATTCTATGCAAACATACGACTGTATTTCATAACAACGATAACTTGAGGCAGATGCCACCAAATGTGTTAAAATAAATGTATTATTTGCTGGACTTAAGTGAAAAGGATAGCCATTTAATGACCATAGCACATAGGTGATGTGAAAAAATGAGTATTTTGCATATAAATATGCACATAAATACATATTTTTTCAATTTGTATCCCTGAAAGTGCCTGGCAGAAGCCTATACTGTCTGTGTCATAAATGTGAACATAATATTATCTACTGTCTGTGTCATAAATGTGAACATAATATTGTAACAGAATATTCTTATGCTATATTATATAAACTATATTTCATGAGGTGAAACATCACTGCCAGGAGCTACAGAATATATATTTCTGTAGGTCCTCACCGTGATGTTGCACTTCATGAAATATATGTAGTATAGCCTAAGAATATTCTATTAGAATATTAAGTGACACATAAACAAGCTCTTCAGCACACTTCTTTTTGACAGTCAAAGCGGGGGTTATGTTTTTGCACGTCATGTAGAATAACCCTAAAAGCACCAAGGTGGCGGTGCCACCGGCTTTATATATATATATATATATATATATATATATATAAATATAGCTGCGAGCAGCGATTGCGGGCCCAAGCCGGCGGTACCGCCATCCCGGTGCCTTTAGGTAACTAAAGGCACCGGGGTTGCGGTGCCACCGGCTTGGGCCCGCAATCGCTGCTCGCAGCTATATTTTAAGAATTATGTTTAAGTTTAAAAACAGACAGAATGGTTTAGTCAAAAAAGAAAAAAATCATTCATAGTGCTATACTGCCCTCTTGTGTTCAAAATTAGGTAGAACTATTGGATCAATATCCACACATTAATACAGTTGGCAATACAGTATAATAGGTAATACAGTAGGATTGGGGTCTTAAAAATCGCTAACTTAAAAAGTGAAATTAACGGACGTGCACACAAGACCAGGCTTGGGAGGGTTACTTTAAAAATGTATTCCGATACAGTTACAAATTATTTCATAAAAAAGGGTCCCACTTTATATTAAATGGCTTTAAGTACTATATACTTTTTCAAAAAGTAACTACAATCTGATTACTACTTTTTTTGATGTAACTCACTAGATTTTTGTATCCTGATTACATAATGCCGTTGCATGTATTCTGTTGCTCCCACAAGACATTAGTCTGAATATTTTCCTGTATGAACAAAAAGGAGTTTCCATTGTTCGCACACAAACACACATTCGATCGCGCCTCTCTCGTGACTGTGTGTGCGTGTCATGTGTTCTAGGCTGTGTGCATGCACTTCTGAAGCTGGGCAGAAAATAATAAAATGCCATGCGGAGGACTAACGCAAAATGTGTGAGAAAATCCATTTGATTGTAGTTTAAGTGAGAAATAATTTCAGTGCTCTGGTCAATAGCTGTAGAGTGAAAACTGGTGAGTGCAGTATACAGCTTTCACAAAAAGAGAATGATGTGAGCACGTACGATTGGCAGTGAGTCCTGTGTGTGGACAAAATAGCTCAATAAGAGTAATAAAATACATGTGAAAAAAATCACATCATAATGTTTTAAAGAAGAGTGGTTTGATTAAAGTGGTTTAAATATACCCGATCCGGCAAAGATGGCAGTATCGGAGCTGATACCGATCCTGAGTATCGGATCGGCGCATTCCTAAATACTATAATGTAAACACAGTACAGATGTAGACCTGGATGTACACCTGACCTTTCAGAAGGTTGCTCACGCATACTTTGTGGTTAAAATGTGCCCTCAATGTGCACTTTTGCAGAGCCTTCACTGATGCAAGCTCTTCAGCACACTTCTTTTTGACAGTCAAAGCGGGGGTTATGTTTTTGCATGTCAAGTAGAATAACCCTAAAAGCACCAAGGTGGCGGTGCCACCGGCTTTATATATATATATATATATATAAATATAGCTGCGAGCAGCGATTGCGGGCCAAAGCCGGCGGTACCGCCATCCCGGTGCCTTTAGGTAACTAAAGGCACCGGGGTTGCGGTGCCACCGGCTTGGGCCCGCAATCGCTGCTCGCAGCTATATTTAGGGCCCAAGCCCTGAAAGGGCGAAGGCCCTATTGTTTTCCTTAGGATTATTATTATTATTATTATTATTATTTTTTTTTTTTTTTTTTCTAACGACTATTCGGGCACTTTCGGGGCCCTTAACATGCTCAAAAACTCTTGAAACTTTGCACACGGGTCAGAACCCGCGGCCATCAGAGCCGGGCTGAAGCTGGTACACGGGCGCGGCAGGGCGGCTCGTCAGCGCCCCCTGGAACAGGGTCTGAACACTTTGTCCATAAATCAAACACGCTTGCATGTAATAATATGAAACTCGGTACACATGTCGATCTCATTGTTTCATATATACATCGCGCTTTTACTTTTTACCCCAGCCCAACAGGAAGTCAGATATTTACGGTTGTTTTTAAAACGGATGCAATGGAATTTAATGTACTCCTCCTAGAGCATTCATCCGCATGGAACGAAACTCGGTCAGCCTGAAGTCAAGACATAGAGGATCAAAAATTGCGAGGGGATTTTTGATATCTCGAACGGTTTGGCTGTGGCGAGGAAACAAAATTATGGTGAGAAACGTGAAACAGGAAGTGTGTCATAACTTCAGCATACATCAACCGATCTTGATGAAACTTCAGGAGTGTGTTCGCTGTAAGAGGACGATCACATGGATGTGACTATTGTGTGTCAAAGTTATAGCGCCACCAACTGGCAGCAGGAAGTGTGTCACTTTCAAAATGCTTTGAAATCACCCTCTTATTTTAACCCGATTTGCTTCAATCTTCATCTGTATAATGTAAATACACGGCAGATGTAGACCTGTGAATGGATTCTTGATATCTTTGAAACTGTTTCCGTGGCGACGCATTAAACTTTACCATTCTTTTAGGATGCTTTTGAGACCCTTAGCATGCTTCAAATTGCATGAAACTCGACAGACACATCACATTTATTTGCCAGTAGACACATGCAAAGTTTCAGAAACGGGCGTGGTGAGGGCTCAGTAGCGCCACCCTTTGACAAAAGTGGGGTTGTTAGTTTTATCTACAGTTACAAAAATCGGTATGTATATTGTACTCTTCGAGCCGGACAACTTTCTAATTCACACTCAATAGCTAGGACCCACAGAAAGTCAGATATTTTAGTTTGAATGTAGTCATACTCCCTCTGAGCATATGTCTGAGCCTTTGCCTGTGTGTGTGTGTGTGTGTGTGTGTGTGTGTGTGTTAGCAGGGAGAGGGGGCTTAATTAACCATTTAACTGCTGTGTGTCTGGCCAGCATAAATAAAATACATTTCTTAAGCCTGGGATTTTTTAAATAAGTTTTTATTTTATTTTTTTATAAGTAAAGGCACATAGCCAGTTTAATTGTAGTGCATTGACAATAGTTTTATATAATTAGTTCATTAATTAAATTAACTTGGTCCATTAACTTGGTCTGAAAATTGGGTCCATAAATCAAACACACTTGCATATAATAATATTAAACTCGGTACACTTATAGATCTCATTAGCCCAAGCAACTTTAAGCCAGCAAAACAGGAAGTCGGTTGTTTCAGTCTGTATGTGAATGTTTTGCAAAACCAGCCTTTACATTTTTATTTCCCCCCTCTTAAGTAACTTTTAATTATTCCCACACCAAACTTCTTCAAAATTATGAAAATATATTAAAGATACTAAGGCATGTACTGGCCATCGGGACTACCGGGAGATTCCTGGTGGGCCGCGGTCTGGTTGGGCCGGCGGCCCAGCGCGTTATGTATTTTGTTTTTAAATCATTATTAATTGTAAATATATTCTATCGTAAGTATATTGTTAAATTGTCCAATTCCGGACTTATGCGTCTCTCTCATGAAGCCGCATGAAGCTGACGCGAGCTGCGAGACTGACAGGTCTGACTGTCTGACACTGGCCAATCGGAATCAAGTTCAGATTCTAGACTTGAGAAGCGGCCGCTTACACCGTGTCCTAACTACACACGACGCCGCGACACGCGATAAAAGTTATATTTTCCATGTTAATAAATCAGAGTTTTTGTCCAAACCATACGCGACGGCGACATGCGAAGTTTCTAATTTAGAAACGGTTCCTATTTCTGCGACGTCGCGGCTGACAGAATGAAGAAATTACACTGGTTATGAGTACACATTATTTATTTTTAGTTAAAAATAGGTCACTGTGCCACAAGCCATAACGGATAATTTACCTCAGATTTTGAAAGCATTATAGTGTTCAAAATGAATTATGCATACGACTGTACTTCATAACAACGACAATAACTGGCAGATGCCACCAAATGTGTAAAAATAAATGAATTATTTGCTGGACTTAAGTGAAAAGGAAAGCCATTTAATGACCATAGCACATAGTTGACGTGAAAAAAGGAGTATTTTGCATATAAATATGCACATATAGCCTATACATATTTTTTCGATTTGTATCCCTGAAAGTGCCTGGCAGAAGCCTATATCTACTGTCTGTGTCATAAATGTGAACATAATATTATCTACTGTCTGTGTCATAAATGTGAACATAAAGTATATTTCATGAGGTGAAACATCACTGCCAGGAGCTACAGAATAGGGGAGCACGGGGATAAATGTAGGCCTAACGCGGGGTTAAATGTAACACGGACATTTTACATAGTTTGTCAGTAGCCTATCTAGCCGGCTGTCTTTCCGCTCTTTTTCTCTTGCTGCCAGAAGACGTTCTCCCGCGAATTTGCGGAACGTTTTGATTATATTTCGTGAAGATAATGGACAAAGAGTGTTTTGACATCATGAAAGCAAATTTTTTCATCGTAGATTTTTTTCTGTTTCCGGGTTGGATGTATACGCGTCCAAATCTAACTTTATATTGCCTTAATCACTGTCTTGTTGGCTCAAACACAGCACTGTTTTGAAACATGTCAGTAATTCCTAGCGACTGTTAGCTAGGTTTAAATGTAATACACAGCGGGGTTAGTTGTAACAGTGTTCCAACTGCTGCCACAATGATAATCAAATGAAAACGGAGCCACACAACTTTTCAGGTTTGAGTATACATTTAACTTTGTTGGACTTTCACAAACAATGTTGTAATTTAAAATGTTTAAAATTTAGTGCACTATGAATGATAGCTTATTTATTTATTAAAAATATGGCCTGTTTTTAATGTAATAAACCATTTAAATTTTTATTCTAAGCTCATTTGTATTATTATTAATGTTATTATTATTAATAATAATAATTGTACATGCAGCTGCCACACAAATCTAATTTAATTGCAATTACAATATTTATATGTTTATTTTATTTTATTTATTATTATTTATTGCAAAACCGTGCAGCCCTTTTCTACGTCTCTAGCTATGATATTGATCCATAACAAAAGGATGATTGGATGCGGAATTAAAAATGTTATTATTCACCATTTATTTTCTATAAGACCAGTGTTGGGGGTAACGAGTTACAAACGAGTTTGGGTAAGTAAAGTAACGCATTACACTGAAAATATTGGTAACTACACTACTTTACTATACAAAAGGAACGCGCTGTCCTGCGTTACCCAAGCCGTGTTTGCCTGTGTGGAGAGTTCCGTCTAGTGGTGCGTGCGCGCCGTTGCCATAGAGACCGATTTGAGTGTGAGAGAGAGGGAAGTGGAGAGAGAGAGACGGGATTCAACAAATGGCAATATTCACATTACTTTCAGTTTATTGCTCGAAAGCACAAAAATATTTGAGTGAAATGTAGGCTATAGTAAATCCTAAGATTATTATTTGTGACATTAGAACAAAATATGTGGATATAAAAACATGTATATAGGCTAGGCTAAAGAACTAAATGAACGATCTCTATTTTCTAATTTTACTAAACATTTCATTAAGTTTCGTGGACATTTTATAAAACATGGATCTTAGGCTCATTTTGTAAACATAAATAACTGATTTAGATGCGCAAACTGGGTGCCGTTGCGGAGATGTAGGCTCCATGTTCGGTGCAGGTTCGGCTTCTTGTCGTTCATCCTCGGATGCGGCATCGCGTGCGCTGTTTGCCGCACGCACCTTTCCGCTCGTTCGGACGCGTCAAGTAAAAACAAGGCTCGAAAGTCTTGGAAAACGAAATGACCAGGATTGTTGCAGGGTTCATTGTAGAAGACATGCTTCCCCTGTCGACCATTAATTCCCCAGGTTTAGAAAAATACATTTTAAATTAGGATTAAGAATTTTATGGGATAAAGTGACCTTTATTTTATTATTTTTCATTGACATCTTTTATTTTTTTTTAATTATTATTATTACCATGAGTCGAATAAAAAGCTGGTTTTGTTCTCAGGAGAAGAGTTTTATTCTCCCAGCCTGTTTTGAAACTTCTGTGATAAACACCATTTTAAAATTTTGAATTTTGAACCCCATTTTGTTTGTGAATTTTACAGTGCGGCATATTTATTTGTGCAGACAGGGATATTGTTCTTTCATGTCATTTTGTATACATTTTTACAATAAAATGATGATAGGGCAAAAACTGATATGATGTTTGTCCATGTAGGCTACACGGTAAATTAAGAAACAGGAAAGTAAAGTAATAAGTAGTGAAGTTATTTTTCCAACGCAGTAACTAGTAAAGTAATCTCATTACAATTTACAGAAGTAACTAGTAACTAATTTCTTTTTTGAGTAACTACCCCAACACTGTATAAGACTATACCAATATTGGAACTATAGCCATTTTATTCATTTTTTTAATTTAAGAATTATGTTTAAGTTTAAAAACAGACAGAATGGTTTAGTCAAAAAAGAAAAAAATCATTCATAGTGCTATACTGCCCTCTTGTGTTCAAAATTAGGTAGAACTATTGGATCAATATCCACACATTAATACAGTTGGCAGTACAGTATAATAGGTAATACAGTAGGATTGGGGCCTTAAAAATCGCTAACTTAAAAAGTGAAATTAACGGACGTGCACACAAGACCAGGCTTGGGAGGGTTACTTTAAAAATGTATTCCGATACAGTTACAAATTATTTCATAAAAAAAGGGTCCCACTTTATATTAAATGGCTTTAAGTACTATATACTTTTTCAAAAAGTAACTACAATCTGATTACTACTTTTTTTGATGTAACTCACTAGATTTTTGTATCCTGATTACATAATGCCGTTGCATGTATTCTATTGCTCCCACAAGACATTAGTCTGAATATTTTCCTGTATGAACAAAAAGGAGTTTCCATTGTTCGCACACAAACACACATTCGATCGCGCCTCTCTCGTGACTGTGTGTGCGTGTCATGTGTTCTAGGCTGTGTGCATGCACTTCTGAAGCTGCGCAGAAAATAATAAAATGCCATGCGGAGGACTAACGCAAAATGTGTGAGAAAATCCATTTGATTGTAGTTTAAGTGAGAAATAATTTCAGTGCTCTGGTCAATAGCTGTAGAGTGAAAACTGGTGAGTGCAGTATACAGCTTTCACAGAAAGAGAATGATGTGAGCACGTACGATTGGCAGTGAGTCCTGTGTGTGGACAAAATAGCTCAATAAGAGTAATAAAATACATGTGAAAAAATCACATCATAATGTTTTAAAGAAGAGTGGTTTGATTAAAGTGGTGTAAATATACCCGATACGGCAAAGATGGCAGTATCGGAGCTGATACCGATCCTGAGTATCGGATCGGCGCATTCCTAAATACTATAATGTAAACACAGTACAGATGTAGACCTGGATGTACACCTGACCTTTCAGAAGGTTGCTCACGCATACTTTGTGGTTAAAATGTGCCCTCAATGTGCACTTTTGCAGAGCCTTCACTGATGCAAGCTCTTCTGCACACTTCTTTTTGACAGTCAAAGCGGGGGTTATCTTTTTGCATGTCAAGTAGAATAACCCTAAAAGCACCAAGGTGGCGGTGCCACCGGCTTTATATATATATATATATATATATATATATATATATATATATATATATATAAATATAGCTGCGAGCAGCGATTGCGGGCCAAAGCCGGCGGTACCGCCATCCCGGTGCCTTTAGGTAACTAAAGGCACCGGGGTTGCGGTGCCACCGGCTTGGGCCCGCAATCGCTGCTCGCAGCTATATTTAGGGCCCAAGCCCTGAAAGGGCGAAGGCCCTATTGTTTTCCTTAGGATTATTAGGGCCCAAGCCCTGAAAGGGCGAAGGCCCTATTGTTTTCCTTAGGATTATTATTAGGGCCCAAGCCCTGAAAGGGCGAAGGCCCTATTGTTTTCCTTAGGATTATTTTTTTTTTTTTTTTCTAACGACTATCCGGGCACTTTTGGGGCCCTTAACATGCTCAAAAACTCTTGAAACTTTGCACACGGGTCAGAACCCGCGGCCATCAGAGCCGGGCTGAAGCTGGTACCCGGGCGTGGCAGGGCGGCTCGTCAGCGCCCCCTGGAACAGGGTCTGAACACTTTGTCCATAAATCAAACACGCTTGCATGTAATAATATGAAACTCGGTACACATGTCGATCTCATCGTTTCATATATTCATCGCACTTTTACTTTTTACCCCAGCCCAACAGGAAGTCAGATATTTACGGGTTTTTTTTTAAATGCTTGCAATGGAATTTAATGTACTCCTCCTAGAGCATTCATCCGCATGGAACGAAACTCGGTCAGCCTGAAGTCAAGACATAGACGATCAAAAATTGCGAGGGGATTTTTGATATCTCGAACGGTTTGGCTGTGGCGAGGAAACAAAATTATGGTGAGAAACGTGAAACAGGAAGTGTGTCCTAACTTCAGCATACATTAACCGATCTTGATGAAACTTCAGGAGTGTGTTCGCCGTAAGAGGACGATCACATGGATGTGACTATTGTGTGTCAAAGTTATAGCGCCACCAACTGGCAGCAGGAAGTGTGTCACTTTCAAAATGCTTTGAAATCACCCTCTTATTTTAACCCGATTTGCTTCAAACTTCATCTGTATAATGTAAATATACGGCAGATGT
Source organism: Cyprinella venusta (assembly GCA_038021265.1). Lineage (NCBI taxonomy): Eukaryota > Metazoa > Chordata > Actinopteri > Cypriniformes > Leuciscidae > Cyprinella > Cyprinella venusta. The sequence continues at coordinate 9,344,354 of CM075877.1, read as the reverse complement.
AGACCTGTGAATGGATTCTTGATGTCTTTGAAACTGTTGCCGTGGCGACGCATCAAACTTTACCATTCTTTTAGGATGCTTTTGAGACCCTTAGCATGCTTCAAATTGCATGAAACTCCTCAGACACATCACATTTATTAGCCAGTAGACATGTGCAAAGTTTCAGAAACGGGCGTGGTGAGGGCTCAGTAGCGCCACCTTTTGACAAAAGTTGGGTTGTTAGTTTTATCTACAGTTACAAAAATCAGTATGTATATTGTACTCCTCGAGCCGGACAACTTTCTAATTGACACTCTTTAACTAGGACCCACAGAAAGTAAGATATGTTTGTTTGAATCTGGTCATGCTCCCTTTGAGCCTACATCTCTGTCTCTCTCTGTGTGTGTGTTAGTAGGGGGAGGGGCTTAACTTAACCATTTCAGTGCTGTGTGTTTTTTTCTGCTGTGTAATTTCTTAATACATTTCTTAAGCCTGGTATGTTTTAAATAAGTTTTTATTTTAATTTTTATAAGTGAAGGCATAATATAACCAGTTAAATTGTAGTGCATTGACAATAGTTTTATATAATTAGTTTATTAATTAAATTAACTTGGTCCATAAACTTGGTCCAGCTGCGAGACTGACAGGTCTGACTGTCTGACACTGGCCAATCGGAATAAAGAGCGGAGAAGCGGCCGCTCCCATAGGCAGTATAGTATCTCCCCGCCCTGTGGAGGCATTCCGCAGGTCTCGTGAAGTTTCTCGCCGGTCTCGTCTCTGAGACCCCTACACCTGGTATTAAAATGCGATCTGTATCCAGATAAGTTATCCGGATAATAAAAAAGAAATATCAATGCAAGGTATTACGTTGTGATCGGATTGTGATCGATTTGCCTGACCATCTGGAGGTAGTCTGGCTCGCATTGTGTTCGGATCTTTACGTGTAAACGCAATCTGGTTGTTGATATCACACATGTATATTTTACTCCTCCCAAAAATGCTAAAAAATAAACGAGTGAGAGCGTTTACAGGCGCTACTGCGACACGCATCACCGCCGCAGATGAGCAGCAGCTGAGCGTCAAACCAACGTGCAAACATCGCAAATAAAAGTGAAAGTAAGTCAGAGACGCTTAATCATCTACACATTCATCTTCAAGTAAAGAAAGAAATGATCTCTTGACTCTTACAAGGGCTGTTGCCACTCTCTCTTATTGATGTCTATTGATGAAATTAGCTGATGATCAATAAAATGCATGCTAATATCTGTAATAAACAACCGACAAAATTACTGTATGATGGTGTAAATATAAAGAATCAGTCCAGCATCGCCATGTCAGTGTGTATTGATTCATCATTGTCTCTTCATAGTTTGCAAGAGACATTTAATAAACTGAGCGTATTTGATAAACTGAGCGTAGCCTATTCATCTGTCAATATAACCTCATTCTTTTTAATGATCAGAAGAAAGCGTATCGACTACCGTTACAGTACAATATGTCCTAACTACACACGACGCCGCGAGTTTTTGTCCTAACCAGACGCGACGGCGACATGCGAAGTTTCTAATTTAGAAACGGTTCCTATTTCTGCGATGTCGCGGCTGACAGAATGAAGAAATTACACTGGTTATGAGTACACATTATTTATTTTTAGTTAAAAAGGTCACTGTGCCACAAGCCATAACGGATAATTTACCTCAGATTTTCAAAGCATGTAATATAGTGTTCAAAATGAATTCTATGCAAACATACGACTGTATTTCATAACAACGACAATAACTTGAGGCAGATGCCACCAAATGTGTTAAAATAAATGAATTATTTGCTGGACTTAAGTGAAAAGGATAGCCATTTAATGACCATAGCACATAGTTGATGTGAAAAAAGGAGTATTTTGCATATAAATATGCACATAAATACATATTTTTTCAATTTGTCTCCCTGAAAGTGCCTGGCAGAAGCCTATACTGTCTGTGTCATAAATGTGAACATAATATTATCTACTGTCTGTGTCATAAATGTGAACATAATATTGTAACAGAATATTCTTATGCTATATTATATAAACTATATTTCATGAGGTGAAACATCACTGCCAGGAGCTACAGAATATATATTTCTGTAGGTCCTCACCGTGATGTTGCACTTCATGAAATATATGTAGTATAGCCCAAGGGCGTAGGTTTAATTTTGAAATTGGTAGGGACGGGGACAACAATTTTATGTTAAATTTTGATTCGATTTCGATTCGAAAGCTCTCAGTTCGATTCGATTTCGATTCTCGATTCAATTTTCGATTTCGATTCTCGATTCCTGATTTGATTCTTGATTCGACTACAATGAATATAGATGTAATACAAATCCTATTTTATAAAAAGAGAACAGTGGACATAAGTTTACTAGTGGTTTATTAATACAAATAAATTAATAGCCACAAACCTGTAAATAAAACTCTTCATTTTAGGTACACTATACACTAAATGCTTACAATGAATAGACAGGATTTCGATGCACGATGCAAAATTGATGCTAAAATTGGACAAGTCAGAACAGTTGCACGCCTTGATAAAACATGTTTGGGTTATGAATATTTAGACATTTTTTGTTACATTGATGATCTTACCTAAATGTTTATGTATTCTTTTTTGTTAAGAGTTTATGCAACACATTGAAGCTTGACTTTAATCTTTAAATTAAATTGAAAAAAGTAGCACATATAAATACAATATAATAAAGACACAAATTAAGAGACATTTTGTGGTAGGGGCTATGTCAGAAATACTACACATACTGAATATGTAACCCAATGTAAAATAACACTGGATAGTCTTTATAGTCCAGACTGAATTAAATACATTTGCTATTAATTCTGATTGCTTACAATTAATGCTATATTATGTTGTTATGTTAAAGGTATAGCGGAGGATTTTCTTTTTCCGGGTGGGTAGTCTATACTATTGATCCACCTAAGTGTCAATCATTCTGGTGATATGTTTACGTAAGGCCGTCGTACGTGCTCATCTCTATGTAGTTTTCACTTTCTGGTGTTTTATGTCGGAGTTACGGTTTCAGCCATTCCTTTGAAAAAGACTGAGGGTCGAAAGAGAAAAAATGTATACGAATATACGAAGTGTATGATAAGAAGAGAAAGGCCGCAGAATATAGAAACAAGACCAGAGTGATTTTGGGTGGATTTCACACGCTGGCGTGCGCTAAAAGCACAGGTTGGCCTTCTCTCACTGATGCCGCAGTCGCGAAGATTCTACTAGACAGGTAAAGTTTGTCATGCTGTTTGGAGAAATCCATTTAAAATCACTAGTAAAAGTTAATGCAAGCGACTTAGCAATGCTAGCCCTGGCACAAGTCATGCACCGCATAGACACGGTAAACATCTCAATTTGTCTAAAGTAGCCTTTTGACCAAAGGTAAATGGTATCGCGCTGAAATATTCTAAAACCGTGTGTGTTCATGTGTTCATATTCTAAAACCGTGTGTGTTCATGTGTTCATATTCTAAAACCGTGTGTGTTTATTTTTACACAAACGCAACAAGCTACTTCTCCATATGCAACTATGTATAAAAATAACGTATTAATACCTACGCATTAACAATGACACATATTATGTCAAGGACGTAATAGCCCTGCTCATATGTTGCCATGTAACATAATTGCGATTTGCAAAATAGTTTCCTCAGAAAGTATTTCGTGTGATACAGGGTTGCACATATCATGTCTTGAGTCCTCGGTCACTCAATCGATCAGTATAATAAGTAAATAAAACACGGAAGGGCATTTGACATGTTGTCTTTTTTATGAATGTTTTTGAGTTAGTTTATAATTTGCAACATAATTGTGCAAGGCGTCTCGGAAGCAAGAGTGTTGTGTTTGTGCATTTGCATTTTTTAAAAAAAATTGAAGAGGGCGGGTCTTCTCTAAATTTCGGAAAGATCCTCCGCTATACCTTTAACTGAATTAATGACAGACACAAATGGCTGCGTTCACTTTAAGAACCGTCTATGGCAGGGATGGGCAACTGGCGGCCCGCGGGCCGCATGTGGCCCGCCTCCTCACTCAGTGTGGCCCGCGAGTCAACTTTCAAATACCATAGAAATGTTCGTTTCATATGTTTTGTCGCGCGAGAACGGGTTGCGCATCTGAACCAATTCCAAATGTAATTATAAAGTATACCGATAGAGGGCGCCAAAACATAGCTTAGTTGGACGACTCTGACCAGCGTCACTACAGTCAACGATGAAGAGACCCATGAGCGGGAAAAAAAGAAAACTGAACCAAGAAAATCGTACTTTTCAGACAGACGATCGGGAAACATACTACCTATTTACAGATTTCAAAGGTAAATGAAACATATCAAGTTGAAAGAGAGAAACAGGATCAGCGATGACGTTCTATTTCAGCTCATGAGGATTTGCTGCACTAACATTGACATTGACATCCAGTCTACGCCAGCAAGAGAAACCACAAGTATCTCATTAACTTTGGTGAAAAGTATGCTTCACTTAATACTTTCTTTAATTTTGTGCCATCAAAAAATGTTTTTTGAGAGCCCACAATGTTTACACTGGAATAATAAAAAGTAATTTTAAAAAGTTTGTTAAAAGCTCATTAATGAATAGAAGCAGAAAAAATATTTAAGTATGGAAATGCAGGTTGGTTCACTAAACATTTCAGAGTCTGTAATAAAGACATACATATGTTTTGTTCTTCTAAAATGGTAGTTTTTTATTTTCCAATATCCCATTTATTTTTTACTTAATAGGCTACTTTTCAGTTTTGTGCAATCGTTGTATGTTTTTTGAGAGCCCAACATGTTTGCACTGGAATAATATTAAAAACATAGTAATGCCACAGCAATGTGACTTTGTTTATGTTAAAAGTCCATTCATTAAAAGAAGCTGGGGAAATAATTGAATTTGGATATGCAGGTTGATTTACTTAGCAGAGTCTGTAATAAAGACATACCTACATATGTTTTCTTCTAAAATGGTAGGCTACCTCTAATTCTCCAATATCCCATTGGTGGAAGTGCACGTCACATTTGGCCCTCGGATAGTGACGATAAAATATTTGTGGCCCTCACTATCATCAAAGTTGCCCATCCCTGGTCTATGGCACGGTCCATTACTGTCTCATTACAGTACTTTCTGTCTGTCTCACGCATTTAATGCTAATTTAAGACATAACCGACTGTCTTTACGAGGTTACTCGCAAACACCAGAGTTTTTTGACATAATTTTGCGTGTTTTTAACTGTTAAAGCGATCTAATCCAGGGATAAAACTTTTGTTTCTGGCGAGCTGTTTGTGAGGCGGATTTAGGCTTTCCTGCGTGTGCACGCAGTGAAAGACATCGGAGAGTGCGCGAGCACGGGATGGTTTAACATTGCTTGAATGTTTAAACTGGTAAAACTTACAATGACGTGAAAATGATAAACGTTAGTTACGATCATACGTTACGATGCAACGCCGGCCTGATCGAAATTATTGCTAGGGATATATCAGTGTCACTGGATATTGGTAGGGACACGTCCCTAGCGTCCCTACTAAATTCTACGCCCCTGGTATAGCCTAAGAATATTCTATTAAAATATTAAGTGGCACATAAATTCAGACCAGTTATTTACAATAAAGCCTTATAAAATCATTTCCATTCCCTTTGTTTATTATTTTAATAGTTTTTTCTTGGTTTTGATAGTAAATGAAATCTAATCAGTAATTTTACATGCAGATTAATGCACGTATAGATTAATGCACGTGTGTGTGTGTTTGCATAGTGGGCCGGTCTGGATGAAGTGTCCAGGGCTGATTTTTTGTCCCAGTCCAGCCCTGAATGGCAATATTCACATTACTTTCAGTTTATTGCTCGAAAGTACAAAAATATTTGAGTGAAATGTAGGCTATAGTAAACCCTAAAATTATTATTTGTGACATTAGAACAAAATATGTGGATATAAAAACATGTATATAGGCTAAAGAACTAAATGAACGATCTCTATTTTCTAATTTCACGACGTCCACACAAGACCAGGCTTGGGAGGGTTACTTTAAAAAATGTATTCCGATACAGTTACAAATTATTTCATAAAAAAGGGTCCCACTTTATATTAATTGGCTTTAAGTACTTTATACTTTTTCAAAAAGTAACTACAATCTGATTACTTTTTTTGATGTAACTCACTGTAATAATATACAGTTACTGGATTTTTGTTTCCTGATTACATAATGCTGTTACATGTATTCTGTTGCTCCCACAAGACATTAGTCTGAATATTTTCCTGTATGAACAAAATGGAGTTTCCATTGTTCACACACAAACACACACAGAGTTCGATCGCGCCTCTCTCGTGACTGTGTGTGCGTGTCATGTGTTCTAGGCTGTGTGCATGCACTTCTGAAGCTGCTCAGAAAATAATAAAATGCCATGCAGAGGACTAATGCAAAATGTGTGGGAAAATCCATTTGATTGTAGTTTAAGTGAGAAATAATTTCAGTGCTCTGGTCAATAGCTGTTGAGTGAAAACTGGTGAATGCAGTATACAGCTTTCACAGAAAGAGAATGATGTGAGCACGTACGATTGGCAGTGAATCTTTTATGCGGACAAAATAGCTCAATAAGAGTAACAAAATACATGTGGAAAAAATCACATCGTAATGTTTTAAAGAAGAGTGGTTTGATTAAAGTGGTGTAAATATACCCGATCCGGCAAAGATGGCAGTATCGGAGCTGATAACGATCCTGAGTATCGGATCGGCGCATCCCTACATACTATAATGTAAACACAGTACAGATGTAGACCTTGATGTACACCTGACCTTTCAGAAGGTTGCTCATGCATACTTTGTGGTTAAAATGTGCCCTCGATCCGCACTTTTGCAGAGCCTTCACTGCTGCAAGCTCTTCAGCACACTTCTTTTTGACAGTCAAAGCGGGGGTTACGTTTTTGCACGTCATGTAGAATAACCCTAAAAGCACCAAGGGTGCGGTGCCACCGGCTTTATATATATATATATATATATATATAAATATAGCTGCGAGCAGCGATTGCGGGCCAAAGCCGGCGGTACCGCCATCCCGGTGCCTTTAGGTAACTAAAGGCACCGGGGTTGCGGTGCCACCGGCTTGGGCCCGCAATCGCTGCTCGCAGCTATATTTATATATATATATATTTATTATTATTTTTTTTTTTTTTTTTTTTCTAACGACTATCCGGGCACTTTTGGGGCCCTTAACATGCTCAAAAACTCTTGAAACTTTGCACACAGGTCAGAACCCGCGGCCATCAGAGCCGGGCTGAAGCTGGTACCCGGGCGCGGCAGGGCGGCTCGTCAGCGCCCCCTGGAACAGGGTCTGAACACTTTGTCCATAAATCAAACACGCTTGCATGTAATAATATGAAACTCGGTACACATGTCAATCTCATCGTTTCATATATTCATCGCACTTTTACTTTTTACCCCAGCCCAACAGGAAGTCAGATATTTACGGTTGTTTTTAAAACGCTTGCAATGGAATTTAATGTACTCCTCCTAGAGCATTCATCCGCATGGAACGAAACTCGGTCAGCCTGAAGTCAAGACATAGACGATCAAAAATTGCGAGGGGATTTTTGATATCTCGAACGGTTTGGCTGTGGCGAGGAAACAAAATTATGGTGAGAAACGTGAAACAGGAAGTGTGTCCTAACTTCAGCATACATTAACAGATCTTGATGAAACTTCAGGAGTGTGTTCGCTGTAAGAGGACGATCACATGGATGTGACTATTGTGTGTCAAAGTTATAGCGCCACCAACTGGCAGCAGGAAGTGTGTCACTTTCAAAATGCTTTGAAATCACCCTCTTATTTTAACCCGATTTGCTTCAAACTTCATCTGTATAATGTAAACATACGGCAGATGTAGACCTGTGAATGGATTCTTAATATCTTTGAAACTGTTGCCATGGTGACGCATCAAACTTTACCATTCTTTTAGGATGCTTTTGAGACCCTTAGCATGCTTCAAATTGCATGAAACTCCTCAGACACATCACATTTATTAGCCAGTAGACATGTGCAAAGTTTCAGAAACGGGCGTGGTGAGGGCTCAGTAGCGCCACCTTTTGACAAAAGTTGGGTTGTTAGTTTTATCTACAGTTACAAAAATCAGTATGTATATTGTACTCCTCGAGCCGGACAACTTTCTAATTGACACTCTTTAACTAGGACCCACAGAAAGTAAGATATGTTTGTTTGAATCTGGTCATGCTCCCTTTGAGCCTACATCTCTGTCTCTCTCTGTGTGTGTGTTAGTAGGGGGAGGGGCTTAACTTGACCATTTCAGTGCTCTGTGTTTTTTTCTGCTGTGTAATTTCTTAATACATTTCTTAAGCCTGGTATGTTTTAAATAAGTTTTTATTTTAATTTTTATAAGTGAAGGCATAATATAACCAGTTAAATTTTAGTGCATTGACAAAAGTTTTATATAATTAGTTTATTAATTAAATTAACTTGGTCCATAAACTTGGTCCAGCTGCGAGACTGACAGGTCTGACTGTCTGACACTGGCCAATTGGAATCAAGAGCGGAGAAGCGGCCGCTCCCATAGGCAGTGTATAGTATCTCCCCGCCCTGTGGAGGCATTCCGCCGGTCTCGTGAAGTTTCTCGCCGGTCTCGTCTCTGAGACCCCTACACCTGGTATTAAAATGCGATCTGTATCCAGATAAGTTATCCGGATAATAAAAAAGAAATATCAATGCAAGGTATTACGTTGTGATCGGATTGTGATCGATTTGCCTGACCATCTGGAGGTAGTCTGGCTCGCATTGTGTTCGGATCTTTACGTGTAAACGCAATCTGGTTGTTGATATCACACATGTATATTTTACTCCTCCCAAAAATGCTAAAAAATAAACGAGTGAGAGCGTTTACAGGCTATGTTATAGTCAGAGATGACGGCGCTACTGCGACACGCATCACCGCCGCAGATGAGCAGCAGCTGAGCGTCAAACCAACGTGCAAACATCGCAAATAAAAGTGAAAGTAAGTCAGAGACGCTTAATCATCTACACATTCATCTTCAAGTAAAGAAAGAAATGATCTCTTGACTCTTACAAGGGCTGTTGCCACTCTCTCTTATTGATGTCTATTGATGAAATTAGCTGATGATCAATAAAATGCATGCTAATATCTGTAATAAACAACCGACAAAATTACTGTATGATGGTGTAAATAAAGAATCAGTCCAGCATCGCCATGTCAGTGTGTATTGATTCATCATTGTCTCTTCATAGTTTGCAAGAGACATTTAATAAACTGAGGGTATTTGATAAACTGAGCGTAGCCTATTCATCTGTCAATATAACCTCATTCTTTTTAATGATCAGAAGAACGCGTATCGACTACCGTTACAGTACAATATGTCCTAACTACACACGACGCCGCGACACGCGATAAAACGATAAAAGGTATCTTTTCCATGTAAATCAGAGTTTTTGTCCTAACCAGACGCGACGGCGACATGCGAAGTTTCTAATTTAGAAACGGTTCCTATTTCTGCGATGTCGCGGCTGACAGAATGAAGAAATTACACTGGTTATGAGTACACATTATTTATTTTTAGTTAAAAATAGGTCACTGTGCCACAAGCCATAACGGATAATTTACCTCAGATTTTGAAAGCATGTAATATTATAGTGTTCAAAATGAATTCTATGCAAACATACGACTGTATTTCATAACAACGACAATAACTTGAGGCAGATGCCACCAAATGTGTTAAAATAAATGAATTATTTGCTGGACTTAAGTGAAAAGGATAGCCATTTAATGACCATAACACATAGTTGATGTGAAAAAAGGAGTATTTTGCATATAAATATGCACATAAATACATATTTTTTCAATTTGTCTTCCTGAAAGTGCCTGGCAGAAGCTTATACTGTCTGTGTCATAAATGTGAACATAATATTATCTACTGTCTGTGTCATAAATGTGAACAACATAATGTTGTAACAGAATATTCTTATGCTATATTATATAAACTATATTTCATGAGGTGAAACATCACTGCCAGGAGCTACAGAATATATCTGTAGGTCCTCACCGTGATGTTGCACTTCATGAAATATATGTAGTATAGCCTAAGAATATTCTATTAAAATATTAAGTGGCACATAAATTCAGACCAGTTATTTACAATAAAGCCTTATAAAATCATTTCCATTCCCTTTGTTTATTATTTTAATAGTTTTTTCTTGGTTTTGATATTAAATGAAATCTAATCAGTAATTTTACATGCAGATTAATGCACGTATAGATTAATGCACGTGTGTGTGTGTTTGCATAGTGGGCCGGTCTGGATGAAGTGTCCAGGGCTGATTTTTTTGTCCCAATCCAGCCCTGAATGGCAATATTCACATTACTTTCAGTTTATTGCTCGAAAGTACAAAAATATTTGAGTGAAATGTAGGCTATAGTAAACCCTAAGATTATTATTTGTGACATTAGAACAAAATATGTGGATATAAAAACATGTATATAGGCTAAAGAACTAAATGAACGATCTCTATTTTCTAATTTCACGACGTCCACACAAGACCAGGCTTGGGAGGGTTACTTTAAAAAAATGTATTCCGATACAGTTACAAATTATTTCATAAAAAAGGGTCCCACTTTATATTAATTGGCTTTAAGTACTTTATACTTTTTCAAAAAGTAACTACAATCTGATTACTTTTTTTGATGTAACTCACTGTAATAATATACAGTTACTGGATTTTTGTTTCCTGATTACATAATGCTGTTACATGTATTCTGTTGCTCCCACAAGACATTAGTCTGAATATTTTCCTGTATGAACAAAATGGAGTTTCCATTGTTCACACACAAACACACACAGAGTTCGATCGCGCCTCTCTCGTGACTGTGTGTGCGTGTCATGTGTTCTAGGCTGTGTGCATGCACTTCTGAAGCTGCTCAGAAAATAATAAAATGCCATGCAGAGGACTAATGCAAAATGTGTGGGAAAATCCATTTGATTGTAGTTTAAGTGAGAAATAATTTCAGTGCTCTGGTCAATAGCTGTAGAGTGAAAACTGGTGAATGCAGTATACAGCTTTCACAGAAAGAGAATGATGTGAGCACGTACGATTGGCAGTGAATCTTTTATGCGGACAAAATAGCTCAATAAGAGTAACAAAATACATGTGGAAAAAATCACATCGTAATGTTTTAAAGAAGAGTGGTTTGATTAAAGTGGTGTAAATATACCCGATCCGGCAAAGATGGCAGTATCGGAGCTGATAACGATCCTGAGTATCGGATCGGCGCATCCCTACATACTATAATGTAAACACAGTACAGATGTAGACCTTGATGTACACCTGACCTTTCAGAAGGTTGCTCATGCATACTTTGTGGTTAAAATGTGCCCTCGATCCGCACTTTTGCAGAGCCTTCACTGCTGCAAGCTCTTCAGCACACTTCTTTTTGACAGTCAAAGCGGGGGTTACGTTTTTGCACGTCATGTAGAATAACCCTAAAAGCACCAAGGGTGCGGTGCCACCGGCTTTATATATATATATATATATATATATATATATATATATATATATATATATATATATATATATATATAAATATAGCTGCGAGCAGCGATTGCGGGCCAAAGCCGGCGGTACCGCCATCCCGGTGCCTTTAGGTAACTAAAGGCACCGGGGTTGCGGTGCCACCGGCTTGGGCCCGCAATCGCTGCTCGCAGCTATATTTATATTTATTATTAGGGCCCAAGCCCTGAAAGGGCGAAGGCCCTATTGTTTTCCTTAGGATTATTATTAGGGCCCAAGCCCTGAAAGGGCGAAGGCCCTATTGTTTTCCTTAGGATTATTTTTTTTTTCTTTTTTTTTTTTTTTTTTTTTTTTTTTTCTAACGACTATCCGGGCACTTTTGGGGTCCTTAACATGCTCAAAAACTCTTGAAACTTTGCACACGGGTCAGAACCCGCGGCCATCAGAGCCGGGCTGAAGCTGGTACACGGGCGCGGCAGGGCGGCTCGTCAGCGCCCCCTGGAACAGGGTCTGAACACTTTGTCCATAAATCAAACACGCTTGCATGTAATAATATGAAACTCGGTACACATGTCGATCTCATCGTTTCATATATACATCGCGCTTTTACTTTTTACCCCAGCCCAACAGGAAGTCAGATATTTACGGTTGTTTTTAAAACGCTTGCAATGGAATTTAATGTACTCCTCCTAGAGCATTCATCCGCATGGAACGAAACTCGGTCAGCCTGAAGTCAAGACATAGAGGATCAAAAATTGCGAGGGGATTTTTGATATCTCGAACGGTTTGGCTGTGGCGAGGAAACAAAATTATGGTGAGAAACGTGAAACAGGAAGTGTGTCCTAACTTCAGCATACATCAACCGATCTTGATGAAACTTCAGGAGTGTGTTCGCTGTAAGAGGACGATCACATGGATGTGACTATTGTGTGTCAAAGTTATAGCGCCACCAACTGGCAGCAGGAAGTGTGTCACTTTCAAAATGCTTTGAAATCACCCTCTTATTTTAACCCGATTTGCTTCAAACTTCATCTGTATAATGTAAACATACGGCAGATGTAGACCTGTGAATGGATTATTGATGTCTTTGAAACTGTTGCCGTGGCGACGCATCAAACTTTACCATTCTTTTATGATGCTTTTGAGACCCTTAGCATGCTTCAAATTGCATGAAACTCCTCAGACACATCACATTTATTAGCCAGTAGACATGTGCAAAGTTTCAGAAACGGGCGTGGTGAGGGCTCAGTAGCGCCACCTTTTGACAAAAGTTGGGTTGTTAGTTTTATCTACAGTTACAAAAATCGGTATGTATATTGTACTCCTCGAGCCGGACAACTTTCTAATTGACACTCATTACCTAGGACCCACAGAAAGTAAGATATGTTTGTTTGAATCTGGTCATGCTCCCTTTGAACCTACATCTCTGTCTCTGTCTGTGTGTGTGTTAGTAGGGGAGGGGCTTAACCATTTCACTGCTGTGTGTTTTTTCTGCTGTGTAATTTCTTAATACATTTCTTAAGCCTGGTATGTTTTAAATAAGTTTTTATTTTAATTTTTATAAGTGAAGGCATAATATAACCCGTTAAATTGTAGTGCATTGACAATAGTTTTATATAATTAGTTTATTAATTAAATTAACTTGGTCCATAAACTTGATCTGAAAATTGGGTCCATAAATCAAACACACTTGCATATAATAATATTAAACTCGGTACACTTATAGATCTCATTAGCCCAAACAACTTTAAGCCAGCCCAACAGGATGTCGGTTGTTTCGGTCTGTACTGTATGTGAATGTTTTGCAAAACCAGCCTTTACATTTTTATTTCCCCCCTCTTAAGTAATTTTTAATTATTCCCACACCAAACTTCTTCAAAATTATGAAAATATATTAAAGATACTAAATCAGGCATATGTACTGGCCATCGGGACTACCGGGAGATTCCCGGTGGGCCGCGGTCTGGTTTGGCCGGCGGCCCGGCGCGTTATGTATTTTGTTTTTAAATCATTATTAATTGTAAATATATTCTATCGTAAGTATTTGTTAAATCATCCAATTCCGGACTTATGCGTCTCTCTCATGAAGCCGCATGAAGCGGACGCGAGCTGAGAGACTGACAGGTCTGACTGTCTGACACTGGCCAATCGGAATCAAGAGCGGAGAAGCGGCCGCTCCCATAGGCAGTATAGTATCTCCCCGCCCTGTGGAGGCTTTCCGCCGGTCTCGTGAAGTTTCTCGCCGGTCTAGTCTCTGAGACCCCTACACCTGGTATTAAAATGCGATCTGTATCCAGATAAGTTATCCGGATAATAAAAAAGAAATGTTAATGCAAGGTATTACGTTGTGATCGGATTGTGATCGATATGCCTGACCATCTGGAGGTAGTCTGGCTCGCATTGTGTTCGGATCTTTACGTGTAAACGCAATCTGGTTGTTGATATCACACATGTATATTTTACTCCTCCCAAAAATGCTAAAACATAAACGAGTGAGAGCGTTTACAGGCTATGTTATAGTCAGAAATGACGGCGCTGCGACACGCATCACCGCCGCAGATGAGCAGCAGCTGAGCGTCAAACCAACGTGCAAACATCGCAAATAAAAGTGAAAGTAAGTCAGAGACGCTTAATCATCTACACATTCATCTTCAAGTAAAGAAAGAAATGATCTCTTGACTCTTACCAGGGCTGTTGCCACTCTCTCTTATTGATATCTATTGATGAAATTAGCTGATGATCAATAAAATGCATGCTAATATCTGTAATAAACAACCGACAAAATTACTGTATGATGGTGTAAATAAAGAATCAGTCCAGCATCGCCATGTCAGTGTGTATTGATTCATCATTCCCAGCAAACAATTTTACGTCCAAAAGACGTCTAATAGCCGTCAAAACATAGCCCAGACGTCTAGGCTAAATCAAGGCTAAATTTGGGCTGTCAGTGAAAATCTAATAGACGTCTAACCATAGCCCAAGAATAGACATCTAACCATAGCCCAAGAATAGACTATAGTCAACAATTAGACGGCTATTGAACGACTACATTTATACGTCTAATAGGCAGTGCATATGGGTCTAGGCTAAAACAAGGCTAAATTTGGGCTGTCAGTGAAAATCTAATAGACGTCTAAATGTAGCCCAAGAATAGACTAGTCATCAATTAGACAACTATTAAACGACTACATATACATGCAATAGACAACAAAATGGTTAAAAGATTCTTTTCACTCAAATATAACAGGTTCACATAAATAACAAGCAATTCCAAAAAAAAATATATATATATAAAAGTCTTTATTTAGCAAAAGAACAACATTACGTAACTTCAAAACATAAAAATTACCACACCAATATTAAAATTAAAAATATAAAATTATTTTAACATGAACAACTTAAGATAATAAAATAGAAAACTCTGTTGCTGCTGGGAAGTTGGTCATCACAGCATCTGCCAAATAAGAATAAAATAATTAGCACAAGAAAAGCATTGTTGAAAGTACATGTACGTTTTGTGTGTGTGTGTGTGTTCTTGTGTTCTGTTTAGGTTTTAATGCACATCGGAGCTATTTACATTATTGATATACTGGCGGATACTTTTTAGATTTGCTTATTTTATATAGCCAATCATTTGTATTTTTATGCTTTATTATAAAATTAATTTGAAAGTTTCAAACTTGAATTAATGAAGGCATTTTGAATGAAACTTCATCTTACTTTGCTTGTACAATAACAAACATTATTCTACTCTATTAGCTTATGCTCTCCAACAAGCCAATGTTCAGACAAATTCAATTTTATAATTTATATCAATGATGGACTTTGTCAAAGACAAGAGATTTAGTGAGGAAATGCTATTTTTACAATGATCACAATGATCTAAAGAAAAGAGCCAAATATAATTGTGGATTTCATAACACTTTATAATAGATTGCATGTGTTTCATGTTTACAGCTTTGGATTCAGTAACGTTAGGCCTACACGTGCATGTACCATGACACACCCGCTAAAATGTCACGATTCCAACAACACATGATAACAAATAATTTATCTAAAAAATTAACACGTCAAAATGAAAACACAGATGCTGAAAAGACAAAAGTGGGAATGTATTTTACCTGTTGTCGTCGACCGTCAGCTGAATGCAATGCTCTGCCTCGTTTAAAATATTTGAGAATGGTCGATCGCGTGACCGGTGATCTGTGCTATCAAGACTCGCGTTGTCAGCAGTCATGTCTCAGTAGGGCTGTTGCCATCTAGCGGTTGAGAAATGTAATTGCATTTTTATTTAATTTAAAATGAAAAACAGTCAAATAAAACCGTAGATTTTTAATTAATGTGTGATTGTGACAGCAAACATGAAGCTGCGTGGGTGTAAAACAAGAAAACAATTTTAAGATTTATTTTGGCAATAGCCTACTAATCGCTGGTCTAAATCAGGGCTATAGCTAAGCCGTTAAACGTAGACCACTGATTGCCTCGATTTCGCCAGTGGGCTAAAAGCAGACTGCACATAGCCCATCCAATTCAGAGGATCGTGACTACAAATCGACCATGTCATGATATGACACTGGCACCTTGTAGATATGTTTACCAATGCGAACATGATGGGATATCAACTATCTCATGCGTTGCCTGCCCAACAATTCATTAAAACGACAATTAATCAGTTTCGACTAGAAGTGGGCTATAAATAGCCGGACAGACTATACGAGCTAGATCGCGTCTTCACACAGCCTACACATAGAAAATGTCAAAGAAATCAAACCAAACACCTTGTAATCACAGTTGACTTTGCTTACATGATGGAATATAATACATTTTGCAAGTTATTTTGGAAAAAATACATTTAGCCATGATTCAATGTTATTTTGACTAGAAGTGGGTTACACATAGCCGGACTATATCGGGTCTCTATTTAACCTAGACGGTGAAATGAGGGCTATTGCTTGCTGGGTTGTCTCTTCATAGTTTGCAAGAGACATTTAATAAACTGAGCGTATTTGATAAACTGAGCGTAGCCTATTCATCTATCAATATATATAGGCTAACCTCATTCTTTTTAATGAACGGAAGAACGCGTATCGACCACCGTTACAGTACAATATGCATGTATGTCCATTTAAACTCGATTTTGGGTCAAATATGGATTATATCATGACACTGGCAAGAATATGGTTACATTTAAAGATGTTGTGCCAAGCATGAGAATGCTACGTTCAGCTGCTTTTGAAATAACATGTTTTTTTCCACTTCCTGAAAAGTAACCGTTTTGGACATACGTGAGTTTCATCGGGCAGCGACGATATATTAAAGATACTAAATCAGGCATGTACTGGCCATCGGGACTACCGGGAGATTCCCGGTGGGCCGCGGTCTGGTTGGGCCGGCGGCCCGGCGCGTTATGTATTTTGTTTTTAAATCATTATTAATTGTAAATATATTCTATCGTAAGTATATTGATAAATTGTCCAATTCCGGACTTATGCGTCTCTCTCATGAAGCCGCATGAAGCTGACGCGAGCTAAGAGACTGACAGGTCTGACTGTCTGACACTGGCCAATCGGAATCAAGTTCAGATTCTAGACCTGAGAAGCGGCCGCTTACACCATGTCCTAACTACACACGACGCCGCGACACGCGATAAAAGGTATCTTTTCCATGTAAATCAGAGTTTTTGTCCTAACCAGACGCGACGGCGACATGCGAAGTTTCTAATTTAGAAACGTTCCTATTTCTGCGACGTCGCGGCTGACAGAATGAAGAAATTACACTGGTTATGAGTACACATTATTTATTTTTAGTTAAAAATAGGTCACTGTGAACAAGCCATAACGGATAATTTACCTCAGATTTTGAAAGCATGTAATATTATAGTGTTCAAAATGAATTCTATGCAAACATACAACTGTATTTCATAACAACGATAACTTGAGGCAGATGCCACCAAATGTGTTAAAATAAATGTATTATTTGCTGGACTTAAGTGAAAAGGATAGCCATTTAATGACCATAGCACATAGTTGATGTGAAAAAATGAGTATTTTGCATATAAATATGCACATAAATACATATTTTTTCAATTTGTATCCCTGAAAGTGCCTGGCAGAAGCCTATACTGTCTGTGTCATAAATGTGAACATAATATTATCTACTGTCTGTGTCATAAATGTGAACATAATATTGTAACAGAATATTCTTATGCTATATTATATAAACTATATTTCATGAGGTGAAACATCACTGCCAGGAGCTACAGAATATATATTTCTGTAGGTCCTCACCGTGATGTTGCACTTCATGAAATATATGTAGTATAGCCTAAGAATATTCTATTAGAATATTAAGTGACACATAAACAAGCTCTTCAGCACACTTCTTTTTGACAGTCAAAGCGGGGGTTATGTTTTTGCACGTCATGTAGAATAACCCTAAAAGCACCAAGGTGGCGGTGCCACCGGCTTTATATATATATATATATATATATATATATATCGTCGCTGTCCGATGAAAACCACGTATGTCCATTTTTGGCGATTTTGAGATTTTTTGACTGATAGAATGTCCAGGTTCATTTCCGTGTACAGGATGCGTCACATTATCTAAATGACCAATGAAAAGTTGTGAAATCATGTCATCTGATTTACACGTATTTCCATTTGCTGTCAAAGCTGTCAATCACGCAGCGTATCTCCCATAGGCAGTATAGTATCTCCCCGCCCTGTGGAGGCAGATCGCCAGTCTCGTGAAGTTCTCGCCGGTCTCGTCTCTGAGACCCCTACACCTGGTATTAAAATGCGATCTGTATCCAGATAAGTTATCCGGATAATAAAAAAGGCATGTTAATGCAAGGTATAAATACGTTATGATCGAATTGTGATCGGATCTGCCTGACCATCTGGAGGTAGTCTGGCTCGCATTGTGTTCGGATCTTTACTAGTAAACGCAATCTGGTTGTTGAAACCACATATGTAGGCCTATATTTTACTTTTCCCAAAAATGCTAAAAAAAATAAACGAGTGAGAGCGTGTTATATCGGCTATATGACACGTTATAGTCAGATGACGGCGCTACGGCGACACGCATCACCGCAGATGAGCAGAAAGCGAAACTGAAAGTAAGTCACGGACGCAATCATCTTCACAATCACACAATCATCTCACACACACAATCATCTTCACAATCACACAATTATCTCTCACACACAATCATCTTCAAGTAAAGAAACGGAGTGATCTTACCAGGGCAGGCTGTTGCCGAGCTCTTATTGATGTATGTCTTTGATTTTGAAATTAGCTGATGATAAAATTCAGCTCATATCTGTAATAAAATGCTGTTCATATCTGACAAAATTACGGTAAGATTGTGTAAATAAAGTATCAGTCTAGCATCGCCATGTCAGTGTATGATTCACTGTCTCTTCATAGTTTGCAAGAGACATAACTGAGCGTAGCCTATTCATCTGTCAATGTGAAACGCGATTTGGTCATTCTAATTAATGATCGGAAGAACGCGTATCGACCACCGTTACTATACAATATGCACGTATGTCCATTTAAACTCGATTTTGGGTCAAATATGGATTATATCATGACACTGGCAAGAATATGGTTACATTTAAAGATGTTGTGCCAAGCATGACAAAGCTGCGTTCAGCTGTTTTTGAAATAACATGTTTTTTTCACTTCCTGAAAAGTAACCGTTTTGGACGTACGTGGTTTTCATCGGGCAGCGACGATATATATATATATATAAATATAGCTGCGAGCAGCGATTGCGGGCCAAAGCCGGCGGTACCGCCATCCCGGTGCCTTTAGGTAACTAAAGGCACCGGGGTTGCGGTGCCACCGGCTTGGGCCCGCAATCGCTGCTCGCAGCTATATTTATTATTATTATTATTATTATTATTATTTATACGACTATTTGGGCACTTTTGGGGCCCTTAACGTGCTCGAAAACTCTTGAAACTTTGCACACGGGTCAGAACCCGCCGCCATTAGGGCCGGGCTGAAGATGGTACCCGGGCGTGGCAGGGGGGCTCGACAGCGCCACCTGGAAAGGGGTCCGAACACTTGATCCATAAATCAAACACGCTTGTATGTACTAATATGAAACTCGGTACACATGTTGATCTCATCATTTCATATATACGTCGCACTTTTACTTTTTACCCCAGCCCAACAGGAAGTCGGTTTTTTAAGGTTCTTTATAAAACACTTGCAATGGAATTTTTAATACTCCTCCTAGAGCTCTTATCCGAATTCTACGAAACTCAGTCAGCGTGAAGTCAAGACATTGAGGATGAAAGTTTGCGAGGGGATTTTTGATATCTCGAACGGTTTGGCCGTGGCGAGGAAATGAAATCATGGCAAAAAATGTGAAACAGGAAGTGTGTCATAAATTCAGCATACATCAACCGATCGTGATGAAACTTCAGGAGTGTGTTCGCTGTAAGAGGACGATCACATGGATGTGACTATTGTGTGTCAAAGTTATAGCGCCACCAACTGGCAGCAGAAAGTGTGTCATTTTCAAAATGCTTTGAAATCACCCTCTTATTTTAATCCAATTTGCTTCAAACTTCATCTGTATAATGTAAACATACGGCAGATGTAGACCTGTGAATGGATTCTTGATATCTTTGAAACTGTTGCCGTGGCGACGCATCAAACTTTCCAATTCTTTTAGGATGCTTTTGAGACCCTTAGCATGCTTCAAATTGCATGAAACTCATCAGACACATCACATTTAATAGCCAGTAGACATGTGCAAAGTTTCAGAAACGGGCGTGGTGAGGGCTCAGTAGCGCCACCTTTTGACAAAAGTGGGGTTGTTAGTTTTATCTACAGTTACAAAAATCAGTATGTATATTGTACTCCTCAAGCCGGACAACTTTCTAATTCACACTCAATAGCTAGGACCCACAGAAAGTCAGATATTTTAGTTTGAATGTAGTCATACTCCCTCTGAGCATATGTCTGAGCCTTTGCCTGTCTCTCTCTCTGTGTGTGTGTGTGTGTGTGTGTGTGTGTTAGCAGGGGGAGGGGGCTTAATTAACCATTTAACTGCTGTGTGTCTGGCCAGCATAAATAAAATACATTTCTTAAGCCTGGGATTTTTTAAATAAGTTTTTATTTTATTTTTTTATAAGTGAAGGCACATAGCCAGTTTAATTGTAGTGCATTGACAATAGTTTTATATAATTAGTTCATTAATTAAATTAACTTGGTCCATTAACTTGGTCTGAAAATTGGGTCCATAAATCAAACACACTTGCATATAATAATATTAAACTCGGTACACTTATAGATCTCATTAGCCCAAGCAACTTTAAGCCAGCAAAACAGGAAGTCGGTTGTTTCAGTCTGTATGTGAATATTTTGCAAAACCAGCCTTTACATTTTTATTTCCCCCCTCTTAAGTAATTTTTAATTATTCCCACACCAAACTTCTTCAAAATTATGAAAATATATTAAAGATACTAAGGCATGTACTGGCCATCGGGACTACCGGGAGATTCCTGGTGGGCCGCGGTCTGCTTGGGCCGGCGGCCCGGCGCGTTATGTATTTTGTTTTTAAATCATTATTAATTGTAAATAATTCTATCGTAAGTATATTGTTATATTGTCCAATTCAGGACTTATGCGTCTCTCTCATGAAGCCGCATGAAGCTGACGCGAGCTGCGAGACTGACAGGTCTGACTGTCTGACACTGGCCAATCGGAATCAAGTTCAGATTCTAGACTTGAGAAGCGGCCGCTTACACCGTGTCCTAACTACACACGACGCCGCGACACGCGATAAAAGGTATCTTTTCCATGTTAATAAATCAGAGTTTTTGTCCTAACCATACGCGACGGCGACATGCGAAGCTTCTAATTTAGAAACGGTTCCTATTTCTGCGACGTCGCGGCTGACAGAATGAAGAAATTACACTGGTTATGAGTACACATTATTTATTTTTAGTTAAAAATAGGTCACTGTGCCACAAGCCATAACGGATAATTTACCTCAGATTTTGAAAGCATTATAGTGTTCAAAATGAATTATGCAAACATACGACTGTACTTCATAACAACGACAATAACTGGCAGATGCCACCAAATGTGTTAAAATAAATGAATTATTTGCTGGACTTAAGTGAAAAGGAAAGCCATTTAATGACCATAGCACATAGTTGATGTGAAAAAAGGAGTATTTTGCATATAGGCTAAATATGCACATACATATTTTTTCGATTTGTATCCCTGAAAGTGCCTGGCAGAAGCCTACGGTCTGTGTCATAAATGTGAACATAATATTATCTACTGTCTGTGTCATAAATGTGAAAATAAACTATATTTCATGAGGTGAAACATCACTGCCAGGAGCTACAGAATAGGGGAGCGCGGGGATAAATGTAGGCCTAACGCGGGGTTAAATGTAACACGGACATTTTTACATAGTTTGTCAGTATCTAGCCGGCTGTCTTTCCGCTCTTTTTCTCTTGCTGCCAGAAGACGGTCTCCCGCGAATTTGCGGAACGTTTTGATTATATTTCGTGAAGATAATGGACAAAGAGTGTTTTGACATCATGAAAGTAAATTTTATTATCGTAGATTTTTTTCTGTTTCCGGGTTGGATGTATACGCGTCCAAATCTAACTTTATATTGCCTTAATCACTGTCTTGTTGGCTCAAACACAGCACCGTTTTGAAACATGTCAGTAATTCCTAGCGACTGTTAGCTAGGTTTAAAATATGTAATACACAGCAGTGTTCCAACTGCTGCCACAATGATAATCAAATGAAAACGGAGCCACACAACTTTTCAGGTTTGAGTATACATTTAACTTTGTTGGACTTTCACAAACAATGTTGTAATTTAAAATGTTTAAAATTTAGTGCACTATGAATGATAGCTTATTTATTTATTAAAAATATGGCCTGTTTTTAATGTAATAAACCATTTAATATTTTATTCTAAGCTCATTTGTATTATTATTAATGTTATTATTATTAATAATAATAATTGTACATGCAGCTGCCACACAAATCTAATTTAATTGCAATTACAATATTTATATGTTTATTTTATTTTATTTATTATTATTTATTGCAAAACCGTGCAGCCCTTTTCTACGTCTCTAGCTATGATATTGATCCATAACAAAAGGATGATTGGATGAGGAATTAAAAATGTTATTATTCACCATTTATTTTCTATAAGACCAGTGTTGGGGGTAACGAGTTACAAACGAGTTTGGGTAAGTAAAGTAACGCATTACACTAAAAATATTGGTAACTACACTACTTTACTATACTAAAGGAACGCGCTTTCCTGCGTTACCCAAGCCGTGTTTGCCTGTGTGGAGAGTTCCGTCTAGTGGTGCGTGCGCGCCGTTGCCATAGAGACCGATTTGAGTGAGAGAGAGAGGGAAGTGGAGAGAGAGAGACGGGTTTCAACAAATGGCAATATTCACATTACTTTCAGTTTATTGCTCGAAAGCACAAAAATATTTGAGTGAAATGTAGGCTATAGTAAATCCTAAGATTATTATTTGTGACATTCGAACAAAATATGTGGATATAAAAACATGTATATAGGCTAGGCTAAAGAACTAAATGAACGATCTCTATTTTCTAATTTCACTAAACATTTCATTAAGTTTCGTGGACATTTTATAAAACATGGATCTTAGGCTCATTTTGTAAACATAAATAACTGATTTAGATGCGCAAACTGGGTGCCGTTGCGGAGATGTAGGCTCCATGTTCGGTGCAGGTTCGGCTTCTTGTCGTTCATCCTCGGATGCGGCATCGCGTGCGCTGTTTGCCGCGCGCACCTTTCCGCTCGTTCGGACGTGTCAAGTAAAAACAAGGCTCGAAAGTCTTGGAAAACGAAATGAACAGGATTGTTGCAGGGTTCATTGTAGAAGACATGCTTCCCCTGTCGACCATTAATTCCCCAGGTTTAGAAAAATACATTTTAAATTAGGATTAAGAATTTTATGGGATAAAGTGACCTTTATTTTATTATTTTTCATTGACATCTTTTATTTTTTTTAAATTATTATTATTACCATGAGCCGAATAAAAAGCTGGTTTTGTTCTCAGGAGAAGAGTTTTATTCTCCCAGCCTGTTTTGAAACTTCTGTGATAAACACCATTTTAAAATTTTGAATTTTGAACCCCATTTTGTTTGTGAATTTTACAGTGCGGCATATTTATTTGTGCAGACAGGGATATTGTTCTTTCATGTCATTTTGTATACATTTTTACAATAAAGTGATGATAGGGCAAAAACTGATATGATGTTTGTCCATGTAGGCTACACGGTAAATTAAGAAACGGGAAAGTAAAGTAATAAGTCGTGAAGTTATTCTTCCAACGCAGTAACTAGTAAAGTAATCTCATTACAATTTACAGAAGTAACTAGTAACTAATTACTTTTTTGAGTAACTACCCCAACACTGTATAAGACTATACCAATATTGGAACTATAGCCATTTTATTCCTTTTTTTAATTTAAGAATTATGTTTAAGTTTAAAAACAGAAAGAATGGTTTAGTCAAAAAAAAAAAATCATTCATAGTGCTATACTGCCCTCTTGTGTTCAAAATTAGGTAGAACTTTTGGATCAATATCCACACATTAATACAGTTGGCAATACAGTATAATAGGTAATACAGTAGGATCGGGGCCTTAAAAATCGCTAACTTAAAAAGTGAAATTAACGGACGTGCACACAAGACCAGGCTTGGGAGGGTTACTTTAAAAATGTATTCCGATACAGTTACAAATTATTTCATAAAAAAAGGGTCCCACTGTATATTAAATGGCTTTAAGTACTATATACTTTTTCAAAAAGTAACTACAATCTGATTACTACTTTTTTTGATGTAACTCACTAGATTTTTGTATCCTGATTACATAATGCCGTTGCATGTATTCTGTTGCTCCCACAAGACATTAGTCTGAATATTTTCCTGTATGAACAAAAAGGAGTTTCCATTGTTCGCACACAAACACACATTCGATCGCGCCTCTCTCGTGACTGTGTGTGCGCGTCATGTGTTCTAGGCTGTGTGCATGCACTTCTGAAGCTGCGCAGAAAATAATAAAATGCCATGCGGAGGACTAACGCAAAATGTGTGAGAAAATCCATTTGATTGTAGTTTAAGTGAGAAATAATTTCAGTGCTCTGGTCAATAGCTGTAGAGTGAAAACTGGTGAGTGCAGTATACAGCTTTCACAGAAAGAGAATGATGTGAGCACGTACGATTGGCAGTGAGTCCTGTGTGTGGACAAAATAGCTCAATAAGAGTAATAAAATACATGTGAAAAAAATCACATCATAATGTTTTAAAGAAGAGTGGTTTGATTAAAGTGGTGTAAATATACCCGATCCGGCAAAGATGGCAGTATCGGAGCTGATACCGATCCTGAGTATCGGATCGGCGCATTCCTAAATACTATAATGTAAACACAGTACAGATGTAGACCTGGATGTACACCTGACCTTTCAGAAGGTTGCTCACGCATACTTTGTGGTTAAAATGTGCCCTCAATGTGCACTTTTGCAGAGCCTTCACTGATGCAAGCTCTTCAGCACACTTCTTTTTGACAGTCAAAGCGGGGGTTATGTTTTTGCATGTCAAGTAGAATAACCCTAAAAGCACCAAGGTGGCGGTGCCACCGGCTTTATATATATATATATATATATATATATATATATATATATATATATATATATATATATATATATATATATATATATATATATATATATAAATATAGCTGCGAGCAGCGATTGCGGGCCAAAGCCGGCGGTACCGCCATCCCGGTGCCTTTAGGTAACTAAAGGCACCGGGGTTGCGGTGCCACCGGCTTGGGCCCGCAATCGCTGCTCGCAGCTATATTTATTATTATTATTTATACGACTATTTGGGCACTTTTGGGGCCCTTAACGTGCTCGAAAACTCTTGAAACTTTGCACACGGGTCAGAACCCGCTGCCATTAGGGCCGGGCTGAAGATGGTACCCGGGCGTGGCAGGGGGGCTCGACAGCGCCACCTGGAAAGGGGTCCGAACACTTGGTCCATAAATCAAACACGCTTGTATGTACTAATATGAAACTCGGTACACATGTTGATCTCATCATTTCATATATACGTCGCACTTTTACTTTTTACCCCAGCCCAAAAGGAAGTTGGTTATTTAAGGTTCTTTGTAAAACACTTGCAATGGAATTTTTAATATTCCTCCTAGAGCTCTTATCCAAATTCTACGAAACTCAGTCAGCGTGAAGTCAAGACATTGAGGATGAAAGTTTGCGAGGGGATTTTTGATATCTCGAACGGTTTGGCCGTGGCGAGGAAATGAAATCATGGCAAAAAATGTGAAACAGGAAGTGTGTCATAACTTCAGCATACATCAACCGATCGTGATGAAACTTCAGGAGTGTGTTCGCTGTAAGAGGACGATCACATGGATGTGACTATTGTGCGTCAAAGTTATAGCGCCACCAACTGGCAGCAGAAAGTGTGTCATTTTCAAAATGCTTTGAAATCACCCTCTTATTTTAATCCAATTTTCTTCAAACTTCATCTGTATAATGTAAACATACGGCAGATGTAGACCTGTGAATGGATTCTTGATATCTTTGAAACTGTTGCCGTGGCGACGCATCAAACTTTCCAATTCTTTTAGGATGCTTTTGAGACCCTTAGCATGCTTCAAATTGCATGAAACTCATCAGACACATCACATTTAATAGCCAGTAGACATGTGCAAAGTTTCAGAAACGGGCGTGGTGAGGGCTCAGTAGCGCCACCTTTTGACAAAAGTGGGGTTGTTAGTTGTATCTACAGTTACAAAAATCAGTATGTATATTGTACTCCTCAAGCCGGACAACTTTCTAATTCACACTCAATAGCTAGGACCCACAGAAAGTCAGATATTTTAGTTTGAATGTAGTCATACTCCCTCTGAGCATATGTCTGAGCCTTTGCCTGTCTCTCTCTCTCTGTGTGTGTGTGTGTGTGTTAGCAGGGGGAGGGGGCTTAATTAACCATTTAACTGCTGTGTGTCTGGCCAGCATAAATAAAATAAATTTCTTAAGCCTGGGATTTTTTAAATAAGTTTTTATTTTATTTTTTTATAAGTAAAGGCACATAGCCAGTTTAATTGTAGTGCATTGACAATAGTTTTATATAATTAGTTCATTAATTAAATTAACTTGGTCCATTAACTTGGTCTGAAAATTGGGTCCATAAATCAAACACACTTGC
Organism: Cyprinella venusta; assembly: GCA_038021265.1. Lineage (NCBI taxonomy): Eukaryota > Metazoa > Chordata > Actinopteri > Cypriniformes > Leuciscidae > Cyprinella > Cyprinella venusta. Next base: position 9,317,540 of record CM075877.1, on the reverse strand, counting down.
ATATAATAATATTAAACTCGGTACACTTATAGATCTCATTAGCCCAAGCAACTTTAAGCCAGCAAAACAGGAAGTCGGTTGTTTCAGTCTGTATGTGAATGTTTTGCAAAACCAGCCTTTACATTTTTATTTCCCCCCTCTTAAGTAATTTTTAATTATTCCCACACCAAACTTCTTCAAAATTATGAAAATATATTAAAGATACTAAGGCATGTACTGGCCATCGGGACTACCGGGAGATTCCTGGTGGGCCGCGGTCTGGTTGGGCCGGCGGCCCGGCGCGTTATGTATTTTGTTTTTAAATCATTATTAATTGTAAATATATTCTATCGTAAGTATATTGTTAAATTGTCCAATTCCGGACTTATGCGTCTCTCTCATGAAGCCGCATGAAGCTGACGCGAGCTGCGAGACTGACAGGTCTGACTGTCTGACACTGGCCAATCGGAATCAAGTTCAGATTCTAGACTTGAGAAGCGGCCGCTTACACCGTGTCCTAACTACACACGACGCCGCGACACGCGATAAAAGGTATCTTTTCCATGTTAATAAATCAGAGTTTTTGTCCTAACCATACGCAACAGCGACATGCGAAGTTTCTAATTTAGAAACGGTTCCTATTTCTGCGACGTCGCGGCTGACAGAATGAAGAAATTACACTGGTTATAAGTACACATTATTTATTTTTAGTTAAAAATAGGTCACTGTGCCACAAGCCATAACGGATAATTTACCTCAGATTTTGAAAGCATTATAGTGTTCAAAATGAATTATGCAAACATACGACTGTACTTCATAACAACGACAATAACTGGCAGATGCCACCAAATGTGTTAAAATAAATGAATTATTTGCTGGACTTAAGTGAAAAGGAAAGCCATTTAATGACCATAGCACATAGTTGACGTGAAAAAAGGAGTATTTTGCATATAGGCTAAATATGCACATATATACATATTTTTTCGATTTGTATCCCTGAAAGTGCCTGGCAGAAGCCTACTGTCTGTGTCATAAATGTGAACATAATATTATCTACTGTCTGTGTCATAAATGTGAACATAAACTATATTTCATGAGGTGAAACATCACTGCCAGGAGCTACAGAATAGGGGAGCGTGGGGATAAATGTAGGCCTAACGCGGGGTTAAATGTAACACGGACATTTTACATAGTTTGTCAGTATCTAGCCGGCTGTCTTTCCGCTCTTTTTCTCTTGCTGCCAGAAGACGGTCTCCCGCGAATTTGCGGAACGTTTTGATTATATTTCGTGAAGATAATGGACAAAGAGTGTTTTGACATCATGAAAGTAATTTTTTTCATCGTAGATTTTTTTCTGTTTCCGGATGTATACGCGTCCAAATCTAACTTTATATTGCCTTAATCACTGTCTTGTTGGCTCAAACACAGCACCGTTTTGAAACATGTCAGTAATTCCTAGTGACTGTTAGCTAGGTTTAAAATATGTAATACACAGCGAGGTTAGTTGTAACACAGTGTTCCAACTGCTGCCACAATGATAATCAAATGAAAACGGAGCCACACAACTTTTCAGGTTTGAGTATACATTTAACTTTGTTGGACTTTCACAAACAATGTTGTAATTTAAAATGTTTAAAATTTAGTGCACTATGAATGATAGCTTATTTATTTATTAAAAATATGGCCTGTTTTTAATGTAATAAACCATTTAAATTTTTATTCTAAGCTCATTTGTATTATTATTAATGTTATTATTATTAATAATAATAATTGTACATGCAGCTGCCACACAAATCTAATTTAATTGCAATTACAATATTTATATGTTTATTTTATTTTATTTATTATTATTTATTGCAAAACCGTGCAGCCCTTTTCTACGTCTCTAGCTATGATATTGATCCATAACAAAAGGATGATTGGATGAGCAATTAAAAATGTTATTATTCACCTTTTATTTTCTATAAGACCAGTGTTGGGGGTAACGAGTTACAAACGAGTTTGGGTAAGTAAAGTAACGCATTACACTGAAAATATTGGTAACTACATCACTTTACTATACTAAAGGAACGCGCTTTCCTGCGTTACCCAAGCCGTGTTTGCCTGTGTGGAGAGTTCCGTCTAGTGGTGCGTGCGCGCCGTTGCCATAGAGACCGATTTGAGTGAGAGAGAGAGGGAAGTGGAGAGAGAGAGACGGGTTTAAACAAATGGCAATATTCACATTACTTTCAGTTTATTGCTCGAAAGCACAAAAATATTTGAGTGAAATGTAGGCTATAGTAAATCCTAAGATTATTATTTGTGACATTAGAACAAAATATGTGGATATAAAAACATGTATATAGGCTAGGCTAAAGAACTAAATGAACGATCTCTATTTTCTAATTTCACTAAACATTTCATTAAGTTTCGTGGACATTTTATAAAACATGGATCTTAGGCTCGTTTTGTAAACATAAATAACTGATTTAGATGCGCAAACTGGGTTCCGTTGCGGAGATGTAGGCTCCATGTTCGGTGCAGGTTCGGCTTCTTGTCGTTCATCCTCGGATGCGGCATCGCGTGCGCTGTTTGCTGCGTGCACCTTTCCGCTCTTTCGGACGCGTCAAGTAAAAACAAGGCTCGAAAGTCTTGGAAAACGAAATGAACAGGATTGTTGCAGGGTTCATTGTAGAAGACATGCTTCCCCTGTCGACCATTAATTCCCCAGGTTTAGAAAAATACATTTTAAATTAGGATTAAGAATTTTATGGGATAAAGTGACCTTTATTTTATTATTTTTCATTGACATCTTTTATTTTTTTTAAATTATTATTATTACCATGAGTCGAATAAAAAGCTGGTTTTGTTCTCAGGAGAAGAGTTTTATTCTCCCAGCCTGTTTTGAAACTTCTGAGATAAACACCATTTTAAAATTTTGAATTTTGAACCCCATTTTGTTTGTGAATTTTACAGTGCGGCATATTTATTTGTGCAGACAGGGATATTGTTCTTTCATGTCATTTTGTATACATTTTTACAATAAAGTGATGATAGGGCAAAAACTGATATGATGTTTGTCCATGTAGGCTACACGGTAAATTAAGAAACAGGAAAGTAAAGTAATAAGTAGTGAAGTTATTTTTCCAACGCAGTAACTAGTAAAGTAATCTCATTACAATTTACAGAAGTAACTAGTAACTAATTACTTTTTTGAGTAACTACCCCAACAAGACTATACCAATATTGGAACTATAGCCATTTTATTCCTTTTTTTAATTTAAGAATTATGTTTAAGTTTAAAAACAGACAGAATGGTTTAGTCAAAAAAGAAAAAAATCATTCATAGTGCTATACTGCCCTCTTGTGTTCAAAATTAGGTAGAACTATTGGATCAATATCCACACATTAATACAGTTGGCAATACAGTATAATAGGTAATATAGTAGGATTGGGGCCTTAAAGATCGCTAACTTAAAAAGTGAAATTAACGGACGTGCACACAAGACCAGGCTTGGGAAGGTTACTTTAAAAATGTATTCCGATACAGTTACAAATTATTTCATAAAAAAAGGGTCCCACTTTATATTAAATGGCTTTAAGTACTATATACTTTTTCAAAAAGTAACTACAATCTGATTACTACTTTTTTTGATGTAACTCACTAGATTTTTGTATCCTGATTACATAATGCCGTTGCATGTATTCTGTTGCTCCCACAAGACATTAGTCTGAATATTTTCCTGTATGAACAAAAAGGAGTTTCCATTGTTCGCACACAAACACACATTCGATCGCGCCTCTCTCGTGACTGTGTGTGCGCGTCATGTGTTCTAGGCTGTGTGCATGCACTTCTGAAGCTGCGCAGAAAATAATAAAATGCCATGCGGAGGACTAACGCAAAATGTGTAAGAAAATCCATTTGATTGTAGTTTAAGTGAGAAATAATTTCAGTGCTCTGGTCAATAGCTGTAGAGTGAAAACTGGTGAGTGCAGTATACAGCTTTCACAGAAAGAGAATGATGTGAGCACGTACGATTGGCAGTCCTGTGTGTGGACAAAATAGCTCAATAAGAGTAATAAAATACATGTGAAAAAAATCACATCATAATGTTTTAAAGAAGAGTGGTTTGATTAAAGTGGTGTAAATATACCCGATCCGGCAAAGATGGCAGTATCGGAGCTGATACCGATCCTGAGTATCGGATCGGCGCATTCCTAAATACTATAATGTAAACACAGTACAGATGTAGACCTGGATGTACACCTGACCTTTCAGAAGGTTGCTCACGCATACTTTGTGGTTAAAATGTGCCCTCAATGTGCACTTTTGCAGAGCCTTCACTGATGCAAGCTCTTCAGCACACTTCTTTTTGACAGTCAAAGCGGGGGTTATGTTTTTGCATGTCAAGTAGAATAACCCTAAAAGCACCAAGGTGGTGGTGCCACCGGCTTTATATATATATATATATATATAAATATAGCTGCGAGCAGCGATTGCGGGCCAAAGCCGGCGGTACCGCCATCCCGGTGCCTTTAGGTAACTAAAGGCACCGGGGTTGCGGTGCCACCGGCTTGGGCCCGCAATCGCTGCTCGCAGCTATATTTATATATATATTTATTATTATTATTATTTTTCTTACGACTATTCGGGCACTTTTGGGGCCCTTAACATGCTCAAAAACTCTTGAAACTTTGCACACGGGTCAGAACCCGCGGCCATCAGAGTCGGGCTGAAGATGGTACCCGGGCGTGGCAGGGGGGCTCGTCAGCGCCCCCTGGAACGGGGTCCGAACACTTGGTCCATAACTCAAACATCGTTGTATGTAATGATATGAAACTCGGTACACATGTTGATCTCATCGTTTCATATATACTTCGCACTTTTACTTTATTCCACAGCCCAACAGGAAGTCGGCTATTTAGGGTTATTTGTAAAACACACGCAATGGTATTTGAAATACTCCTCCTAGAGCTTTGATCCAAATTCGACGAAACTCAGTCAGCGTGAAGTCAAGACATTGAGGATGAAAGCTTGTGTGGGGATTTTTGATATCTCGAACGGTTTGGCCGCGGCGAGGACACGAAATCATGGCGAGAAACGTGAAACAGGAAGTGTGTCATAACTTCAGCATACATTAACTGATCTTGATGAAACTTCAGCAGTGTGTTCTCTGTAAGAGGACGATCACATGGATGTGACTATTGTGAGTCAAAGTTATTGCGCCACCAACTGGTAGCAGGAAGTGTGTCACTTTCAAAATGCTTTGAAATCACCCTTTTATTTTTACCCGATTTGCTTCAAACTTCATCTGTATAATGTAAACATATGGCAGATGAAGACCTGTGAATGGATTCTTGATATCTTTGAAACTGTTGCCGTAGCGACGCATCAAACTTTACCATTCTTTTAGGATGCTTTTGAGACCCTTAGCATGCTTCAAATTGCATGAAACTCATCAGACACATCAAATTTATTAGCCAGTAGACATGTGCAAAGTTTCAGAAACGTGCGTGGTGAGGGCTCAGTAGCGCCACCTTTTGACAAAAGTGGGGTTGTTAGTTTTATCTACAGTTACAAAAATCAGTATGTATATTGTACTCCTCGAGCCGGACAACTTTCTAATTGACACTCATTAGCTAGGACCCACAGAAAGTAAGATATGTTTGTTTGAATCTGGTCATGCTCTGTTTGAGCCTACATCTCTGTCTCTGTCTGTGTGTTTGCCTGTCTGTGTGTGTGCATGTCTGTGTGTGTGTGTGCAGGGGGAGGGGGGTTAACCATTTCACTGCTGTGTGTGTAGCCTGCATAAAAGAAAATACATGCCTTAAGCCTGGTATTTTTTATAATGGCATATAACCAGTTTAATTGTACTGCATTGACAATAGTTTTATATAATTAGTTTATTAATTAAATTAACTTGGTCCATAAACTTGGTCTGAAAATTTGGTCCGTAAATCAAACACACTTGCATGTAATAATATTAAACTTGGTACACATATAGATCTCATTAGCCCAAACAACTTTAAGCCAGCCCAACAGGAAGTCGGTTATTTTGGTCTGTATGTGAATGTTTTGCAAAACCAGCCTTTACATTTTTATTCCCCCCTCTTAAGTGTTTTTTAATTATTCCCACCAAACTTCTTCAAAATTATGAAAATACATTAAAGATACTAAATTGTGAACGGATATTTATTATGTCAAACAGTTTTGCTATGGCGAGGGATTATGTCAAAAAGAGAGTCAGGAAACGTCTCATATCTTCTAAAAATTTTATTATTCACCATTTATTTTTCTATAAGACTATACCAATATTGGAACTACAGCCATTTTATTCCTTTTTTAAATTTAAGAATTATGTCTAATTTTAAAAACAGCCAGAATGTTTTAGTCAAAAGAGTAAAAAATCATTCATAGTGCTATACTGCCCTCTTGTGTTCAAAATTAGGTAGAACTATTGGATCAGTATCCACACGGTAATACAGTAGGATTGGGGCCTTAAAAAGCGCTAACTTAAAAAGTGAAAGTAATGGACGTCCACACAAGACCAGGCTTGGGAGGGTTACTTTAAAAATGTATTCCGATACAGTTACAAATTATTTCATAAAAAAGGGTCCCACTTTATATTAAGTGGCTTTAAGTACTATATACTTTTCAAAAAGTAACTACAATCTGATTACTACTTTTTTGATGTAACTCACTGTAATAAATTACAGTTACTGGATTTTTGTATCCTGATTACATAATGCCGTTACATGTATTCTGTTGCTCCCACAAGACATTAGTCTGAATATTTTCCTGTATGAACAAAATTGAGTTTCCATTGTTCACACACAAACACACACAGAGTTCGATCGCGCCTCTCTCGTGACTGAGTGTGTGTGCATGTCATGTGTTCTAAGCTGTGTGCGTGCACTTTTGAAGCTGCGCAGAAAATAATAAAATGCCATGCAGAGGACTAATGCAAAATGTGTGGGAAAATCCATTTGATTGTAGTTTAAGTGAGAAATAATTTCAGTTCTCTGGTCAACAGCTGTAGAGTGAAAACTGGTGAATGCAGTATACAGCTTTCACAGAAAGAGAATGATGTGAGCACGTACGATTGGCAGTGAGTCCTGTATGCGGACAAAATAGCTCAATAAGAGTAACAAAATACATGTGAAAAAAATCACATCGTAATGTTTTAAAGAAGAGTGGTTTGATTAAAGTGGTGTAAATATACCCGATCCGGCAAAGATGGCAGTATCGGAGCTGATAACGATCCTGAATATCGGATCGGTGCATCCCTAAATACTATAATGTAAACACAGTATAGATGTAGACCTTGATGTACACCTGACCTTTCAGAAGGTTGCTCATGCATACTTTGTGGTTAAAATGTGCCCTCGATCCGCACTTTTGCAGAGCCTTCAATGGTGCAAGCTCTTCAGCGCACTTCTTTTTGACAGTCAAAGCGGGGGTTACGTTATTGCACGTCATGTAGAATAACCCTAAAAGCACCAAGGTGGCGGTGCCACCGGCTATATATATATTTATATATATATATATATATATATATAGCTGCGAGCAGCGATTGCGGGCCAAAGCCGGCGGTACCGCCATCCCGGTGCCTTTAGGTAACTAAAGGCACCGGGGTTGCGGTGCCACCGGCTTGCGCCCGCAATCGCTGCTCGCAGCTATATTTATTATTATTATTTATATGACTATTCGGGCACTTTTGGGGCCCTTAACATGCTCAAAAACTCTTGAAACTTTGCACACTGGTCAGAACCCGCGGCCATCAGAGCTGGGCTGAAGATAGTACCCGGGCGTGGCAGGGGGGCTAGACAGCGCCCCCTGGAACGGGGTCCGAAAACTTGGTCCATAAATCAAACGCTCTTACATGTAATAATATGAAACTCGGTACACATGTTGGTCTCATCGTTTCATCTATACCTCACACTTTTACTTTTCACCCCAGCCCAACAGGAAGTCGGCTATTGAGGGTTGTTCGTAAAACACTTGCAATGGAATTTGAAATACTCTTCCTAGAGCTCTGATCCAAATTCGACGAAACTCGGTCAGCATGAAGTCAAGACATTGAGGATGAAAGTTTGCGAGGGGATTTTTTGATATCGCGAACGGTTTGGCCGTGGCGAGGAAACAAAATTATGGCGAGAAACGTGAAACAGGAACTGTGTTATAACTTCAGCATACATTAACTGATCTTGATGAAACTTCAGCAGTGTGTTCGCTGTAAGAGGACTATCACATGGATGTGACTATTGTGAGTTAAAGTTATAGCGCCACTAACTGGCAGCAGGAAGTGTCACTTTCAAAATGCTTTGAAATCACCCTCTTATTTTTACCCGAATTGCTTCAAACTTCATCTGTATAATTTAAATACACGCAGATGAAGACCTGTGAATTGATTTTTGATATCTTTGAAACTGTTGCCGTGGCAACGCATCAAAATTTACCATTCTTTTAGGATGCTTTTGAGACCCTTAGCATGCTTCAAATTGCATGAAACTCGTCAGACACATCACATTTATTAGCCAGTAGACATGTGCAAAGTTTCAGAAACGGGCGTGGTGAGGGCTCAGTAGCGCCACCTTTTGACAAAAATGGGGTTGTTAGTTTTATCTACAGTTACAAAAATCAGTATGTTTTCTTGTTCTCCTCAAGCCGGACAACTTTCTAATTCACACTTATTAGCAAGGACCAACAGAAAGTCAGATATTTTTGCTTGAATGTGGTCATGCTCTCTCTGAGCCTACATCTCTGTCTCTGCCTCTGCCTGTCTGGGTGTGTGTGGGTTTGTAGGGGGAGGGGGCTTAACCATTTCACTGCTGTGTGTCTAGTCTGCATAAAAGAAAATAAATGCCTTAAGCCTGGTATTTTTCAAATAAGTTTTTATTTTTATTTTTTATAAGTAAAGGCATATAACCAGTTTAATTGTAGTGCATTGACAATCGTTTTATATAATTAGTGTATTAATTAAATTAACTTGGTCCATAAACTTGGTCTGAAAATTTGGTACATAAATCAAACACACTTGCATGTAATAATATGAAACTCGGTACACATAGATCTCATCGGTTCATACATACTTCACACTCTTACTTTTTACCCCAGCCCAACAGGAAGTCGGCTATTTAGGGTTGTTTATAAAAACATTCAATGGAATTATTTAAAGTACTTCTCTTGAAAATACAAAGAAATGCCACGACATAAAAAATTGCCAGGGGATTTTTGATATCTCGAACAGTTTGATATCTTTACCATTCTTTTAGAATTTCTTCGGGTGATGGTTTAAAACTCAAAATCATAAATAGGGCTATACTTCCCTCTTGTGTCAAATTAAATTTCTATATTTATTATGTATGTTACAAACTCTTTAATAGTAATCTATTGTAACAAACTCTTTAAAAGTAATTTAACCGTGCCTAACCCCCCCCCCCCCCCCCTCATTTGCCCCACAAATTGAAGCATTTAAACTGATATATTATATCACTTCAAATACTTCAATTCATTTTTTTATATAATATTAGGCCTCTTATATATTATGACCCTAAATAAAGAATCTAACAAATGTATTGTTTGGGTTATATTAGGCCTATATTTTATTATATTTTAAGGCTAAATAAAGAACCTCACAAGGGTTGTTTAGGGCTCGTTGCCATTAAAAAGTTTGAAACCCCTTGCAAAAGAAAACATTGGAAATTCATAAGCAACAATCAATCATTTAGCTTTGATGGTTTAATGCTTCCTGTACACAATTCATTGACTGTACAAAAACAGTTTATGGTTTGCCCAAACCATCTCAGTGTAACAACTTACTTTTCTTTCTTACTATATTATTTTATTGTAAACAATTGAACTATCCTGCAAAAGATTTTGTCAATTATTTTTCATAGTATTTATTGGTAAAGACTGTACAGTTAACAGCACTGGAAAATAAAATTAGATAACCTAAAATGTGCTTCATTTAGTGACTTCTTAATTAACTTCTTGTTTTTCACAAATATGATTTAATACCAATACACACATACATCAGTTACAACTGAATGTTGAAACCATTGTGTTTCTACGTATACTGTACAGATCAGGTATAAAGAATATTTTTGCTCAGGTGGCGAAAATGCGCGCCAAATAGAAAAAAGCTCAGTAATAAAAAAATTAAAGGGAACATTGAATTGAAGATATTTTTTGCACCCAAACTGTCGAAAAGAACTGCTGTCGAGCTTGCATTAGTCAAAGCAGGGTTACATTTTGCATGTCGTGCACAATAACCCTAAAGGCACCATGGTGGCAGTGCCACCGGCTTTATATATATTTAAATATAGCTGCGAGCAGCGATGAGGGCCAAAGCCGGCGGCACCGCCACCCCAGTGCCTTTAGGTGACTAAAGGCACTAGGGTTGCGGTGCCACCGGCTTGGGCCCGCAATCGCTGCTTCCAGCTATATTTAAAATTAAGATACAATTTATACAAAAACGAAATTCACTTTAAAGAAAGGCTTTATACAAAACAAAACTTAATGTATAGAGCTGGTCGATAATATGTGGAAAACATGTCTTCATTTTGATGTTTGTTTTTACTGTAATTTACTTCTTACGTTTTAACACATTTTGATCATGTGTCCTCTGATTGGATATAAATTTAAAAAAAACATTTTCTGTTCTGTAATTTAGTTATTATATTATTATTTATGATTATATTATTATTAACATGAACAAAACATTTGTTACAGTATTCATTTTTGTTCATGTTAGTTAATGGAAATACACTTGTTCTGTGTGAGTTCACAGTGTTATTGTTTTTTGTTCAATTATTGTTAACAAACACAACTTTTCATTTTTTAATAATTTATTAGTAAATGTTTAAATGAACATTAATTTAGTTTAATAAATGATGTAGACATATTCTTCATTCTTATTTCGTGTTAACTTAAATAGTTAAATAATATTAATTAATGACACCTTATTGTGAAGTGTTACCAATGTTTTATATCTGCATCCATTTTTCTTGAGGTAAATAGTGTAATATCAGATAAGGGTGACTCATTTTGAGTGATGGTAGCATCTGTGGTTAGAAAGGCAGCAAATTTTATTAATATGAAAATGTTGATGGATTTCTTTGTGCTGGCTGCTGCTGTTTCAAGAAAAAATGGTTGTGTTTATTTATATTACTCTCAAAAGCCTTTGAGCAGTTCAAGCCACATGTTTTTCGTGCCACTTCAATGAAAATAAATTTTAATATAAGCACATATGCAATTTTATTTTATATAATTTGGTTAGTATAAATTGAAATAGCACATTTTACATGAATCTACATTTTTGATTATTTTATTATGATAATAATCAGGCGAAGTGCAGTGTCTCTGTGGACACAAACACCACCACACACTTCTAGCATCTATTTTTTTATTGTTTTAGAAAATCCTGATTAGTGCACCTTTAAAATCACCTTTGTTAAAACACAATTTATTAAATACCGAATAGTATGGTATCTCATTCAAAATGAAAGAGTTTCTTTGAATAAAATTTTTAAAAAGCTGGAATTAGTCTAATTGTTCAGTCTTGTTTATGAAAACATCAGTAAACTATTTTTCAATTGTTAAATCAAGGTTGTGTAGGCTGTCATATGTTAATGAGCTATGGCTTCTAAATTAATATTTTGCGGTTTGTTTTCCATAAATGGAAGTTGTTTTTGGTTGTGGTTGTTTGGTTTTGTGCTGCTTTTTTCTTTCTAAAAAAAACATTTTCTATCTCTCTCCAGTCAGATGAAATGGCATGAAATATGTCTCAGTACTCCAGCAGCCATACTGGAGGTTCTCAATGCTTGGGAGAATGGAGTTTTATCAGTAGAGGCTGTTCAGGTGAGGACATTCATGTGGCCCTAACCATGCTCAAAGATTCATGACAATTGGATGACAATTTGGAAAGATTTTTTCTGAGTTGTGCCATATTTTCAGAATACAGTAGTTTTATCTTTCTGGCTGTAAGTCTCTTTCTCTTTCTGTGAGTGTAGAAGATCACCGATAACATCAAAGGGAAGGTGTGCAGTATGGCCATCTGTGCCGTGGCGTGGCTTGTGGCTCATGTTCGGATGCTAGGACTGGATGAGAGAGATAAACCCCAGACTATGATCCGTCAGCTCATGTCTCCCATGTCAGGAGAAAACACTTTGCAGTTTTACCATGAGCGGTAGGGATCTCTACACAAACACACCAGACTACGTAAACACACTAAATTTTAGGAAGTAAACTACAGGTCATGAGATCTGAAAAATATTTCTACTAAGATTATCTAAACTAATTAAAATGCTACAAAAAAACATACAATTAAGATGCAAACTGAAATCATTTATATATACTAGTGCTGTCAGTCGATTTTGCACATTTTTTTTCTGTAATTTAATTTCACAGATCACATTTCATAGATGCTCTCCAAATGAATGTAGAAACAACTTAAAGGGATAGTTCACTTTGAAATAATTTTTTTGTAGTTTAGCTTACCTCAAGGGCATCCAAGATGTAGTTGTCTTTGTTTCCGCAGTAGTTTCAATTTTGATATTTTTAGGTCAAACCGTTCTTGTCTGTCAATCATATAATGCAGGTCTATGGTCACTACCTCAAAGAGCATGCACAGAGAAGTCCAAATTAAACATTGATGGCCTAAGACACGAAATGAGCGGTTTGTGTGAGAAAACAAACAGTATTTATATCGTTTTTACCTCCACAGCCACGTCCAAATGATCTGAGGGCGTAGACGGTTCAGTCTGCACACGCGCAGGAACTACTGCGGAAACATATAAATAAATAATTAAAGGTGCCCTATAATGGTTTTTTAAATGATTTTATAATGTTTCCTGTGTTGCCCTTAAAATGTTAGTATGTTTTTTTAGATCAAAAATAGTCATAATTTAGAAATAAAAGGCATTTTTCTTAGCCTGATTTTAGCCTCTGATCTGAACAATCTGTTTGAAGGGGCGTGTCTGCTGTGTGTGACCGGCCTCTGCTGTGATTGGCTGACATGCTTTCATATGAAATAGCTATGTATTACATGTGATATTTTCTCGAATAATTTTAATACAGCTATTATACGTTTTTACTATATATATTTTTGAAGTATTTAGATCTATTCATAAAATGTTGCTGTGTTGAGCAAGCAGAGGACAGTCTGTCGATCGCGAGGATGAAGATATCATTGCAATACAAGTTTCTGCTCTCTCTAGTATAATGCTTTTCACCAATGCAAACACGATCATTTAAATACAGTTAGAGCTTCGTTGTGCTAGGGCTGGGCGATAAAACGATAACGATATGTATCGCGATAAACACTTGATCGATATCAATAAAAAATGTGTTCGATATAACATTCGATTTTTTTTTCTTCGACGGAACAGTTACGAAGCAAGTTTGGTTGCATTAACAAAGGCACGCGCTCTCTGGTAACCTAGCGACGTAGGGAATGACACACTAATAGGCAATCATGTAACGGTGTCCGTTTAATTGCGCCATTTCGTCGTCTCGTGCTGCTAGATTCCTCTTCAGTAACCGGCGAATCGGCGATTAATAAACAGGAAATGAGTGCCCTTCATCTGCATGCCGCGCAGGCTAGAATTGCGAAACATTATTGGATAATTCGCTCTATTCGCGTTTGATGTGAACACAGCATAATGAACAAACATGCTGCGATGTCAAGATTGTAATGCTGGAGTCGGCTGGAGTATGTGTGTGTGCACGCGAGAGAGAGTAAGCACGTGCGCGATCTAACTTTGTGTGTGTGTGTAGGAGAGAGATAGACAGACATACACGCGACGCGAGTGCAATCAAACAGTGGAGACATAAAAACATACGATGTCATTTTGGTAATACAGGACACCATCCAGTCTGCAAATTGTTTACTTATAATTGTGTAGGCCTATACTCGCAATAAAACACAACATTGTGCTTTAGTCACACTGTATGTCTTGTCAAACAGTAACCTACAACTGTCACACATGCACACATAAACTGTTTTAAAAGAAAATTATATCCAACCCTTTTTTAAAACAGTCTGTGTGTTCCATCTTTTGGCCAGTTACAAAAATAGACTCTGACAGTCATCATCAAACCACATTGATTTTAATTTCTTGTCCTCAAAACAGAGCACTAATCTGTTTATTTTTAAGTTACATATTAAAAAAGAAAATAAAATGTGTTGGTAGTATTTTTTTAATACGGAAATCTATAATTCTGATGAGAATAACGGGTTAATTCAAATTAAGGAAAACATATATATTGATCTGAAATATAGCTAATTAATTTTAAATTAATTCAGGTACAATTACAAAACATATCTCAATGTCTTTTTATTAATTTAATAAACTAATTACATAAAACTATTATCAGTGCACTATAGATAAACTGGTTCTATATCTCTTTATTAATAAAACTTATTTAAAAAAATACAAGGCTTAAGACATTTATAAAAATGCCTTCTATATTTCTGTTTTGCTTTTCACTCCATTACGAGACTAAATCCAGGTTCTTATTGACGCTATCTGTTCCACCAATAAGAAGCTGCGAATAAGAAGCTGTATTCAGCCTCGTTTTTAATTATTTGAGTTTTCCATGGTTGTGTTGACATTTCTGTCTTGGGATTATAATCAGAGGAAGGTTAAGTGTAAAATAAAACTGTTTAATTGTAATAGATTTTTTATCCTAGTCCTTATTTTAAATGGGTCATAAAAAAATCAATAATTATCGATATCGACCGATATGAAACACTGATATCGTGATATAGTTTTCAGCCATATCGCCCAGCCCTACGTTGTGCAGTGTAACGTGCGTCATTGAATTCATAACGAGTTTGGCAAGTGTCCAGATAAACTCGCGCTGTGTGGAAATATATTGATCGCTTTCTGTATATAATTTATTCACAATTATTATTATTTTTTCATCCTACTAAAAGAAATGATGTGTCCCTGGCTTGACTTACTGATGCATAAACAGTATTGAACGATTTTGAGTGAAAGGTTAACGTTACCTGTCTGAACTTGAACAACAATAACACATCAACTCGGTCCGAGGCCAGCTCTTGGCAAGTTGAGGAATCAGTCGTCGGTGTAATATCCGGAGAAAATAAAATTAGCCCATTAGTGGTTAAAAGTAATTATAAGAGGGGAAAAAAGTGATTTATATTTTGAAAGGATTTATGAAAGTTGTGTGCCATGTAATGCCTTGTTTAGTTCCAGGTCTTCAAGATTTCAGGCAGGTGTGTTTGATTAGGGTTACTAAAGGGATAGGGATACTAAACACTGCTGATCATGGTTTTCCAGGTACAGAATTGAATAGCTCTAACAGACTGGTATTTGTCTCCCTTTTTTTCTCACACCTTCTCTAAGTGTGGTAATCATGAGCTCTATCTTGGAGCACATGTGTGCTGATGTATTTCAGCAGACAGGACTGTCCCTGCGGCCAGCAGTTGAAGGTCAGGAGGTTATTCCCTACCGTAACCTTCTCCCAGCACGACTGCCCATCCACCAGGCTCTGCAAACACAGTTTAGGGAGGTTCTGGAGAAAGGCTGGGTGGACTCCCATGCATTTCATCTTTTTGAGAACCTACTACATATGGGAGGGGTTTTCTGGTTTACTAACAACCTGGTTAAGGTAAGTATGTTTGGGATTGCTCTATTAAAGATTGAGGCAAATTAATTGTACCTGTAATCCGACTTTTGTGCATGTGTTTGTGTTGTAGGAGCTCCTGAAGGAGACACGTAAAGAGTGGGCGTCTCGTGTGGTGGAGTTGCTGTACAGTATTTTCTGCCTGGACACACAGCAGATCACCCTCACCCTGCTGGGACACATTCTGCCACGTCTCCTCACTGACCCTGCCCATTGGCACAGCCTGGTAGATCCGCCTGGAAGAGCACTGGCAAAGTATGCCTTTTTTTCTCTTTTCTTTTTTAAAAATTGTTTTGTGTTAAAATTGTGGTAAATGTATTACACAGTTTAGGCACACTTAAAACAATAAGGTTTACCCGCTCTCTTTTCATTCCAAATCTGTATGACTAAGGGAAATTAAAAATGAGCATTATTCTCTGCTCTCAAATGCTGGGGCCGTGTCTGCTAGCTCGAAACCACGGCCACTCGCGGGAAATCTGCCGACGGTGATATTAGGTGATACTGCTTTCGGGAGAGGAAGATGAAGGCTGAGGCGGTTCTACCCCATTCACCAGTAACGGTGGATTGTCAGTGAATCCCCATTTATCAGGGTGTGATTTTTCGGAATTCCGGATTTTCCGACCTGAAAATGTGACATACGCAAATCATGCTGATCTGTAAAAAAAAAGAGCTGCTGGAGTGAAAAGGAGAGTATATGAGGACATCTGGCTGACGTGCGTACACATTTTTTACTACTATAGGCCTACTTTAAATTCAAGTTCACGTAAACTTTTCCCTCCATTGCTGCTGTCAGTCATTCTCCATTCAGCCTTCAAACAGCGCGCCACGTTCAGTTATGGCAGTCAACAAAGATGAAACCCACTCCAAGATGATTCAATGTTAATAATATTATTCCTGGGCCCGTATTCATAAAGAATCTTAATGCAAAAAGTAGCTCCTAGTGACAAAATTCTAAGAAAATTCTTAGAAATGTGGGCGTTTACTCTTAAAATTAAAGAAAAAATCCTAGTAAAGAAAAAAGTAATTCAGAAAGAATCTTAACCCTTAAAAGAGGTCTTAAGGTCAAAATTGTTAGGAGTATGGATGAGGACTTTTAAGAGGCTTAAGAGTTTCTTTAGCAGAGGAGAAAATGGCAGAAAAGATGATGAAGAGGGAGAAGAAATGTGTTGCAATAGATGACAGTAGTTAATAGACTATAGACCATTTCACAAGATGTAAACAACACTGCTCCAGAAACACTTCCTGTTTCAGTTTGTAACTGTTTTCTTTATTTCACTTGTAAAGAAAACATCTTAAAGATGCTTGTTTAACTTTTTAGTTCATATTTATATGTTCTGTTGGTTGTATTTTATCCCAGCTTTAATGTAGTGTTAAAAAACTGAAACAGGAAGTGCTTCTGGACCAGTGTTGTTTACATCTTGTGAAATGGTCTATATATATATATATATATATATATATATATATATATATATATATATATATATATATTCTGCATGGATCATGTTTGTGACTGATCTTAATAGAGACACGCTAATATCTCTGATACATCGCAATGCCATAATGCCAGAAATGAAAGTAGCCTAATCACTACATTAAGATATTTGGCAAATGGGAAAATGCAATAAAGCAGCAGTGATTTGGGTCTGTCACAACCTTCTGTTAACAGTGATCACAAAAAACAGTTACAGCACTTTCAGAACCTCTTATTATGCCACCTTGCAGGCTCAAAAAAACTGCATTTATGAATATAGCAGGCTTCCCTGATGCACACAAGCAGGGGAATGAACCGTTAATAATTTGCGCTATAAGCTCCCAAGTCTGCTTCTTGCTTCCTGCTTCCCAAATTTTTTCTTTAATGATAGTATAGTGTTCATCCACTAACTTGGGCTAACAGCAAACACTGTTCTTCTGTCCAGTTGGGCTTTCTCATCTTTCTCGTTTTTTTATTCCATGTTTGCTATATTAAAACCAACATTCAAACCACCAATTAAATAGACAGCAATCAGTGTAATTGGAAAGAGTGGATTTTTTTTTTTTTTTTATCATTCTAAGCCAATCAAATACCTTAGGATATTAACAGCATGGTAAAAAAAGGATTTATATATACATAATGTATATAATGTGTGTGTGTGTGTGTGTGTGTGTGTATGTGTGAGTAAACTCTATACTTAAAATTGCTCTTTTTTCCCTTCATGGACAACCAACCAATCACAGTCTTCAAAAGATTGTGTCATACATAGCAACGGGGTCAGCCCCGCCTACTGACTAAGATGAAAGTTTTTATCTTTTCCTTACTCAGAGTTGCTCTCAGATCAGTACCGAATTGCCTGTAGACTCCTACGTAAAAGTTTTTAAGATAAATTAAGAGTTTTCTGAGAGGATTCTTAGAATCTTTATGAATATGGGCCCTGATCTGTAGATAAAGCTCTGATTTCACATAAAATGACTATCTTGCTGGACAGTATAACTGTAAAGTTACCTTAATCATGTTCTTTTCTAGTTAACTCGGATCACAACACTAACGTTATAGCCTCCACTTGCTCTTCACGCGCGCACAGTAAAATTGAAAACTGTTAAATTGAAAAGTAAAGTCTCAATAAACTTTTGCATAGATAGATACTGTCAATATGCATCGATATGTCTTTCTCTTTCCTTTGTGCTTTTTAACTTTTCAGTGCGGCGGACTCGAAGAGCTGTGCGCTGTGACTCCGTGCTGCGATCATAATACTTTTGCAAAAGATTATTAATAGCCTTTTTTTGTTCTGTCCTATTGATGGTGCTGCCTCATTAAACAGTTGTGCTATATATTTAAAAAATGTCTTAATTTTATAGTAGACTATATAAATGTCCGCATATTTATGCGGGGGCCGCATTTTTTCAAATACGCCGCACTTTCGCCACATAAATTGCCGATTACCGTGCAAAATATGCGGGGTTTGCATAATTTCATAATCCCCACATTTTTGTTGCAAAAAAGTCACGTATCTTAATAGAAAGTTGAAAAATGTTGCGTTTGCTTCATATAAGAGCAGCCATTTCCCCCTGTTTCCATGGGAACGTTATGAAGTGACACTATTACGCGACGGGATAGCTCACAGCTGAAGTTATTGCAGAGGCCAGACAGACTCACGGAGACGACTGACATCTCACAAATCGAACTCGTATAACTGTCTGTCACACGTTCTACCGTCACATCATTACTTAATAAACAACATAAGATAAAAGAAGTAGCATCAAACAGAAATTACTCGCACACATGGGGTGTTCGAGGCACACATATAACACTGCAGAGAGTTCAACAGGGAGCGCACACCTTATTTACACTCGTTACAGTCTGAAATAAAATAAGATGAGAAATTAAATATTCCCATCACTTTCTATGATGTAGTATGCTTGCTTATCAAAGGAAGTAATAAGAAATGACTTTTTACATTTAAGGTAATAGTCTATTGAGAACAGGATGTTGGGGAAATCACTTTTTTTCTCTTTTTCATCAAACCGCAAGTTCCTGCATTTTTTGCAAGTTCCCGCAATTTCATCGCATAAAATTGCATAAATATCCCACATATTCCATCGCATTTTTAAAGAAAACAGGCCACGTAATCAATTATTTTTGCCCGCAACAATCACAAAAAAACTTTTCTATTCTATTACTTTTCGTTTTTCTGGAAGGACTGTTTTATCTTGTTTTTCATTAATGTATTTTGCAACAATACAAAGATCAATGTGTAACGTTTTACCAGATTTAGTGCTACACTTATTGTCTCTTATTTGTTCCCCACTAAATAATGTTTTTTCACTAAATGTTCAGATTTTATACAATTATTGTGAACTTGTGATTTTTCTAGACTAAATTTTACTGCTGAGTTTTTTGTCATAGTTTATGATGATCATATATATATATATATATATATATATATTTGATTTGATTTGTTGTTTTTCTTTACAAAGAAGTTGTCTGTATCAAGTAGATTGTGTTTAACACACAAACAAGTGATTATCAGTTATAGAATTATTTTTTATTTATTTATTTTTTTTTACTATGCTGGTATCAGATGGGTCAATACTCACCATTTTTTTCTGAACGATCCAATCCGATACCAAAAATCCTATGGGGACATCCCTAATTTTTCGGGTATATCTAAGTTTATTCAGGAACTCTGTTGACATAGGCTTAGCTAACGTTAGATTGATGAATTGAGTCATTGAAGACAGAGAGAACGCAATGTTAGCCAGCTAGCTAAAGCTCCAGTAGAAAATTAAATTATTAGCCACGGAGGCCATAATATTTTTGACTAATGGCTGAAGTTAAGTTTCTCCAGCTCTCCCTAGTTTGGCAAAAATGCATATCAAGATGCATCAGATTGATGCTTTAAAATATGGAATATTTAAATTTTTCTTACGGAGGAGCATGCCCCCGAACCCCCCTATACACTGCTACACTGAAAGTGCTTTACAATCATATCAGAAAATCTTTCCTCAACCACTAGTCTACTGGTTATTAAAGGTATAGCGGAGGATCTTCCTAATTTTAGAGAAGACCCGGCCTCTCCAATTTTTTTTTAAAAATGCACATGTACACTCTATTTGCTCCAGAGAGGGAACTCAAATTATAAACTAACTCAAAAACATTCATGCAAGACAAAATGTCAAATGCCCTTGCATGTTTTATTTACTTATTATACTGATCGATTGTGTGACCGAGGACTCATGATATGCAATGGAGAAGTAGCTTGTTGTGTTTGTGTAATAAATACTTTAGTTAAAGGTGGTATCAGCGATTGTGGTTGATGTGACTTCTGTTTGTGTTTGAAGCGAGATCCCAAACAAAGTTAGCTCGCCCCTCCCTCCTGTTTCGTGCATAATCAAAAAAATGATCATGCACGCGCATTTCTTAAAGTGACAAAAACACACTATATTCGGATTGACGGTCTACCTCAATGATGGCTCATTCTGCTGGGTAAGTCATTATAGTTGTTTTCTAACATAATTGTATAACCAAGTAAATATAATATCCGTTACTTACACTTTCAATATTGTTTATTTTAAAATAGTCTAAAGCCGAAATTGTTATACAGTATATATTTTTTTTAGTTCGTATGCATGAACATTATGTTATAAACTACATAGCTAGCTTCCAGATTTTCTCCCAGCTAACAGAATAGTAATTTGTAATAATGGTTTCTAGCAAGTTGTCAGAACGTTGCCTACTATCATTTATTTACCTTGTACAGTTCTGTACAAGGGAGATGGAGAGGGAGAGGTCGCGCTCGGGCTAATGTATATTTCTCAGGTCTGTGAGATTAGCCATAACGTTACGCCAAGTTTCATTCATGAGACCAAAGTCCAGTTTGCGCGCTGTCGCCTCCGTCATTATTTTTGTTTTGGCCTGACATCGCTGATAGCACCTTTAACACATTGGAATTATCGAAAATGAACACACAAGGTTTTAGAATATTTCAGCGTGATACCATTTGGCCATAAGGATACTTTAGACATATTGAGATGTTTACCGTGTCTACGCGGTGCATGACTTGCGCCAGGGTTAGCATCGCTAATCATAGCTAACATTAAATTTTAATAGGAGTGATTTTAAATGGATTTCTCCAAATAGCATGTCAAACTTTACCTGTCTAGTAGAATCTTCGCAACTGCGGCATCAGTGGGAAGCCCAACCTGTGCTTTTAGTGCACGCCATTGTGTGAAATATTCACCCAAAATCACTCTGGGCTTGTTTCTATATTCTGCAGCCTTTCTCTTCTTATCATACACTTCATATACATTTTTTCTCTTTCAATCCCCAAACCGTAACTCATCACACATAATACACCTGAAAGTGTGCATGCGAATGCGCAGTGAAAAATACATAGGGATGAGCACGTATGATGGCTGTACGTAAACATATCACCAGAATGATTGACACTTAGGTGGACCAATAGTATAGGCTACTCACCCGGAAAAATGTATACCTTTACCTATACCTTTAAATCTGAGGAAATCGCAGGATCCGGCCAAATCGCAGGATCCGACGCGCACTGTTATGAATGCAAACACTTCTATGGAAGACTGGAGTAATGTTTTGACTTTAATCTAGAAACGTTTGGACTTTAATCCTGAAATTTTTCGACTTTAATCTCGAAACGCTAGATTTTATTTATTTTTATTATTATTTTTTTTTTTTACGTTGCAGTTCAGGGCTTCTGTACCGTTCCGTTGACTTCCATAGTATGAAGAAAAAAAATACTATGGGGACAAATAACTGTTTGGTTTCCCATATTCTTTAAGATATAATCTTTTGGGTTCAGCAGAAGAAATAAATTGATCACTTTAATGCTTAAAAATGGAATGGCAATTTTGTTATTTATATGTTATAAATATTTAATTTTTGCAGGAAGATTGAAGTAACTAAATTATAACGTAATCTTAAATTGGGTACAATTTTGTTTTATTATTTGTGTATAGTTCTTATTTTTAATATACATTTTAAAATTATGATTCTACTTTTTATACTGAAAGCATAAATATACAGTAACTGGTGGACTAATCAAAACGGCTCTCAGAACACAAGAGGGCAGCAGGATCCAGATTATTTAAATGAATGTATTATAAATACAATTTATATAATTAAAATATTAACTAACTTAATTCAAATACAAAAAAACAATTATAATGTAAACTTAAAAAAAATCCAAGAGAATTCTAAAATTATTTATTTAAAGAGTACCTATTATGTCATTTAAATTGTTCCTAATATTGTTCTGGGAGTCCCCAACAACAGTTTTACAAGCATGCAATGACAAAAAACACTTTTGTTGTCTTATAATATGCATTTATTTTTACCTGAATTGCCCACCGACAATCGTTTTAGCGAGTCCTTTTCCAAAACCCGCCTTTGCGTGACGCTAATCTGCGGTGATTGGTCAGATGACCTAGTCAGTTGTGATTGGTATTCTCTGTGCAGAAAAACGGAACTCTTATTACCTTAAATGGGTTCTCAACTCCAGTCCTCGCGACCACTGCTCTGCATATTGTGTATGTCTCCCTCATTTAACACACCTCCGATCCTCAGCTCGTTAGGATAGAGCAGGCTCGCGAATCCATACTTTATAGCGTTTAGGTTTGTGAAGCAATCATCTTCAAAATGACATGAACACAGAACAAGGTTTGGGCTATACTTGTGTGGTATAGCAGTACTTGTATATATGAACTGCGGCCACTTAGTCTTCAAATACTCCTCACTTGGCAGGTTAAAAAAGTTCGCTTTTGCGTCGCACTTCACAACACAGCGGCTCGTCGACATGATTGTTTTCCGAAGCCCAGATCTCGAAAAACGAAAAAAAGATGCGGTGGGTCCAAACCTCCATGCTCTCAGACCTCCCTGGCCAGCCCAGGCAGGGTGGCCCGTCCTGGGCCAGTTTCAGATTTGCCCGCCACCCCTGGAGCTCCGGTTTTCCCTAGCGTCTCCGAGTGCAATAAATGGGCGTTTCTTATTCAAATAACTTGTCAAGTTGACGTCAACCAGACAAAGGAAAAGCATCGTTCTTCGAACGATTCATATCAGCGACTCAGAGTCGACTCTTGTTTTTGAGAGACAATAACTTTGTATTTGATGAACTTTCATGTTTAAAACTTTGCAGGATGTTTTCGTTCACTTAGATCTATGTTAAACACTACATGAAGGCAATTTTCAAAAACCCAAAATAGGTACCCTTTTATATCTTATTATTATTATAAATACAATTTAAATTTATGTATGAATGATGGATGTATGTATGAATGAACTGAAGTTCTTTACTCTCTTTTCCTTTTTGGACTTGCTTTCTTTCATCTGATTCCTCTTTTTTTCAGTCTGAGATTCAAAACGGACATCCGTTGTAATGGATATGAAGTTGTCAGGCTTTTTCCTTTGTTTCTCTTCTCTTTTTTTTCTTTTTTTTTTCTTTTTTTACTTACAGATAGTTTAACAAACATTTAGATGAGATCAATCACCCTTAATAGATGTAAACCTTTCATCTGACATAAATTACGGGGGAGAGACTGCATTTTAAATTTAATTTCTGTCAACTTTTCAATGTATACAAGCATCTAGATGTTAACTTCAAAACTAAATTAAAGACACAAAAACCCAATTTTTATTTCACAAGGTATTATGAAAAAATGATAATGTATGTGTGTGTGTGGGTGTGTGTCATAGGTTGTCAGTGTGGTGTGCTCTCAGTTCTTACTCGTCTCATCATAAGGGTCAAGCATCAGCACGACAGCGCAAGAGACAACGTGAGGATATAGAGGTCGGTTACACTGTTTCTCACACAGCATATGTTTTAAACTGCCTCTTACACTTTTGTAAAGATTCCTAATTTTGTTTTGGATTTCTGCTACAGAAGGTTTACATCCATACAAGGTCCAAATCACTTACATTTTTTCATGATATATGTGATGTGATCTGGGAAACCCCACCACATGGTGAAATTTTACATTTCACAGGTTACAGATCATATTAAAGCTGGGTTCAATCCCTCCTCTAAATCTGTTTTTATTTATTGTATAATTCGTCTGTAACTAAAGTTATGGTTATCTCAAGTCGGCTGATCGCTGTGATTTTCAGAAATAGAATTTTGAGGAAAACAGGTTTAATTAACTGTCACGTCTGCTAGCGGGACGACTGGCGCCCATTTTTTTTTGCCTTTTTTCATATCACATATTTTAGTAATCATCATAGATTAGGTATGTACACTATGTGTACACCGTACAGACATTTGTATAATTAAAGCTGCCGTCGGCAACATTTTTGATCATATTCAGTGAAATCGACACTATAATCCGACAGAACAACATAAATAAAGTGGTTTTAGAAAAAAACCCAAGCTTTTAACTCCATCTGGAGCGTGTTATTTGTTTTGCAAAAATCCTGCGCTCCCTGCTCACTGTGTCAAATCAGCACAGGGGGGTGTGAGATCTGACTGTCAGTCACAGATCGGGCACACGCCACCGCTCGCGCACGTTACAATCACATGCACACGCCTGAAGTTCGTGCAGTAAGGAAGAGAGATGGCGGAACACTAACAACCCAAGTAAGCTCATTTAGAGTATAAATGACGTTAGCAATTGCAATATATTGGAATATTAGCCAGGGCAGCATACCTCCAAATAATCCATGGTGTTGATGAATGCTGATGAGACGGTCGCGTTCACAGAAAACCTGGTGTGCACGCACTTGCGCACGAACTCTGTGGGAGGGTATTCGTTGATAGTGGGGGAGGGCCATATGAGTTGTAAACATTCAAAATGTTGCCAAGTCCACTCAATCAGCCATAGTTACCGACGGCAGCTTTAACACTTGTATGTCGTACCCCTTAGCACATACTTCTTAAAACTTAAACTAACATTTTAATCTCACTCATTGTTCTCACATTGTTGTAGGACTACACCAGCCTGTTCCCTTTGGATGACACGCAGCCATCTAAACTGATGCGTCTGCTTAGTTCCAATGAGGACGAGACTGTCATGCTGTCCAGTCCAGGTCATTTCCCGCCTGCCCCACTTAATACAAGCTGCACAAAAAAACAACACCTGCATTAAAATCAAGTATATCTGAGGATTAATGTGCAATGTGTAATGTGTAATGTTCTATTAGTCAGTCTAAAAACGTGTTAACCAAATCTGCCTATGCTGCAATAATTGTAAGATGGCAATTTAGCAGAAAAATCCCCATTAAAAAAATAAACATAGCTTGCAATAGTTTTGAGCTTCCTGTGGCAGGATCACTCAAGATGCCTATGACATAATGTAACTGGCATGTAACTTATTTTCTAAAAAAAAGTAATTTGCCAAAGACAAAAAAAAAAAAACATTTTTGTTAATTTCCTTCATTTAGATTAAAAATCTTTGTTGAATTAAAACAAATATTTTTTTACTGCCTTTAAGATTACTGTTACTTCACTTAAAATATAGACTTTTCACATCCCTGTTCTAGCTTGTACAACGATTGAAACTTTGAATTGGTAGCACTTCTCACATTATTGTACAACAGTGGCGGGCCGTGCATTTCACACTTAGGCCTTCTGTCCTACCTGAATTAATAACTTTTAATAGTGTATCAGCGCAAAGACTCTCTATATAATTGTTGTTTTTATTTTGCATGTTTACATGCAAAATACAGCTGTTTTACAATGTTTACAGCTGCCCCTTGCTCTCGCACAGAGTTTTGAACAAAATCAACGCGATCAGCGGGACTTTTGCCTTCAGAACCATTCATGGTATAACTTAACATTAGTCAGTTCTGTTTTTACCCGGAGAGATCGAATAGAGTTCCATATCTGCGTTTAGCTCAGTCTGAATAAGGGATTTTTTTCTGCTGGGGGTCGAGGAGGGAAAGAAACATTAATTTGTGGGTTGAAAAACTATTACATCTACACGAATATTTAGATTAAGCAGTTCGCTACAGATGCAGATACTAGTAATAGTACGCAGATATGGCTCTGATAGTAACGTTATGCGCTCTGAGCATCCAATCAAAGAACGAGAAAATACAGACGTTATTAAATGCCAGCTAGATGGCCCCGCTGCAGTCAAAGCGAAATATGATTGGCTGATTAAATCTGACGGATTATCTGATTGGTTAAAGCAACGACATTCATTTTAAGTTACAGACGCCAGCTCTGTCGATTCTGAAGGCCTCCAGGCAGATTTATTTTACCCGGCAACGCATGATGGCTGAAATATGATTGGATACAAGCTCTAACATAAAAACACACTACTGGAAGCAGCGCAACCAAGAGAAAAGCTATGATATTAAAATAACGAACTATTGGGAATAATTTAATACTCATTCATGGAAAAAAAAAATATATTAAAGTGCAAGTCAGTGATTCTGATAATGTTTAGGCCAGCAGAGAAGGCTTTGCTGGCCCTGACGGCCCACCACTGTTGTACAACAATTATTGTCACATTCAATCGTACAACGATTGAAACTTTGAATTGGTAGCACTTCTCACATTATTGTCTTTTTAGGGTGAATCGCTTGTTGCTTTCCTTATTTGTAAAAAGCATCCGCTAAATGAATAAACATTAATGGATAGAAAATAGAAAGAAAGAATATTGAGAAAACTGTATTGTTATCAGAAGTGTCTGAAAGCATTGGCTATTTTGTCACTTTCACTAAAAAATGAGTAAGATCTGGAAAAGAAAGTGTGGGTTTTATTCATGCATCAAACCAAGAAAGGGAAGTTTAGTGAAATCCGCTTTGATAGCCACTTTGACATTTTTATGGTTTCTACGTATATTGCAACATTTAGGTCTGTTAAAACTGACACTAAGTAAACTGTTGTCTTTTTAGGTGACCGTTCCATGAGCAGTTCACTGTCTGCCTCTCAGCTTCACACTGTTAATATGAGAGACCCTCTCAACAGAGTGCTAGGTTTGTGCTGCATCTCTGCTGAACATTTAGTCCCACTATGTAGATTAAATAACATGGTATTACCATCTCTGTACTGTAGCGCCACTGGACTACCTCTTACAAGCCATGCTTACAAGCAGATTCTTGTCTCTTCTTTTTTTTTCTAGCAAATTTGTTCCTGTTGATTTCCTCTCTTTTGGGGTCTAAGACAGCAGGCCCTCACACACAGTTTGTTCAGAGCTTTATCGAGGAGTGTGTAGAGTGCTCAGAACAGGGCAGCCGGGGCAGTATCTTGCAATTTTTGCCCTTTACCATGGTGAGGGAATCATCTACATTACTATACCAGAATGCTGAATGTATTTCAATGTATGTTTTGTGCATGTAACACTGCACAATTAATTGTATTTGAATTAGGATTAAAATTTCTGCTTCTCTCACTTAAATATAATCGTCTGTGATATGTTCCTCCTTGATGTATATAATTTGACATTTCTGATATCTTGCATTGCTTTGGTCACCAGATGTCAAGAGTTTAAATCCCCCCATTTGAGCTTTTGGTCTTTCCAACCTGGCAACCACATGCACATGTTCTCTTTAGTCTGCACTGCAAAAGCGCTGATGATCTGAAAATGCTGAGAAACATGTTTGTTGGAGTTTGGCGATCTCCATTGCGACTATTCTGCTCAAATGAAAGCTTAATACAGCCAAACTGTTCATTCATGGGGCCGTTTGTGCTATTTGCTATGACTTAATCTGGGATCAAATATTCTCAGTGACTGACTACAATAAATCTGTACAAAACTTGACTATTTTTGCGATTGTGGATGCACTAGTGCAAGTTTTGTTGTTTTAATAGGCAACAATTCACAATTTGGAATATCTGGATTAATATTAAGAATGTATCTTTAGCTTCTTTAGGTTTTACCAATTTTCATAATATTGAGTGTGTTGATGTAAATAATACAATATTTCAATAAAAAAGATGAGATAAAATAAACCCTACGTAGGAGTTGGCGTTCTCTTCATTCATGCTTCTATGAATGTGCAAAAATTCTAATGTAAAAATGGTAACACTTTATTTACATTAAATTGTGCATATTTACGTGCAATTACCTCTAAACCAAAGCGAAACCCAATATTAAGTACATGTTGTTAATTGATATTACTCTGTACTTAAATTAATAATTACACTGTAACAAGAACAACGTAATATAAGGTGTAACCAAAGAAAATTGTCAAATGAGAAGTTTTGATCAATAATCTAATTTGGTTACACTTTGTTTGAAGGTGTCATTTTTACAGTGTAATTATACATTTAAGTACTGAGTTACTAGTACTGTTAATATTGATTAACATGTACTTACAACATGGGTAGGGTTTGGTTTAGAGTTAGTTGCATGTAATTATGCATAATTTACTGTTATTATTATTATATTGCAGTAAGTACATTGTAAGGACACTTGAAAAAAGTCATCCAATTTTTTTATTTTTTATTGGCATAAATTATGATTATCAGTTAAAATTATCATTCAGCTCTATACTTTAGAATGGAAAACCTTTACTTTTTGAATTTGTCTTCACAGATTTCAGAACTGGTGAAGCTTCAGGCACTCGCAAAACCCAAAACTGTTCTGTCCATCACAGACTTGAGCCTTCCACTAGGCCGGAGGATGGCAGCTAAAGCCATCGCTGCTTTATAGAGGACATTCACTCCAGCATGCCTATTTTTGTGGGTGTGCAAGAGTGAGAAAACCGCTACAACCTCCCTTCCCAAAAGAGTCATTTCTCATCATTTACTTAGGCTTCCAGTAACCTCTGGGGGTTGGGATGGGTTGTGATGTTGCATTTACGTCTGTCGCCTCGAGGACAGCTCAGTGTTTGTTCTGATTTGAGTAGCTGATAACGAACTGTTCACAATAATTTGACATTTATTTCCGTCACTCGGAAGTGGAAACAGAAAGTAACATTGTGGTATAATGTTTGTTTTTAAATATGTTATAACAGGTCATGCATTATTGCCTGTTGACAACTTTTTATGTTTTTATAAACAATGACTGTGATTTGGATTTCCTGCAAAATAAGAGAACTTGTATATTTTTCCTAAAATTCCAATAAAATGGTGAAATTGTTAGAGATGCTGCTTCTCTTTGAAGTGTCTTTTTAAAAATTTGTCTTGATAATGATAATTTGTCTTGTGTTCTCGCTTGTCAACAAAAACGAGCAAAAGTGTTTGTTCAGCAGCGGTTATTTATTAGATTTCCACTGAACATTCAGAATCATCTCTGGTGTCTAATATCTTTCTGTAGATGATTTGCAACATTAGATATTATCTGTGTTCAATTGGAACAACTAATGGGAGTGAGGTGTATTTTAGCATTAGTTGGCCGCCTTTTCTCAGTCTGGCTGAAGGTAATTCTTTGATTTAAAATAGGAATTACAAAATGCATTTTTCATTGTTTAAAATTTTCATTATACATAAATATACACTGCCCAGCCAAAAAAGGCCAGCCAAAATTCCTTGCCATTGTTGAGTGGGTAAAATTTATTTATTTATTTATGTATTTATTTATTTATTTATTTATTCTTTATTCATACCATATGAGGGGGTGTTCATGTGCATTTTCCACGTCAGCTTTTGGTATTTACCATAATTACCATAGCACATGAACGCAGACATGTGTAACATCACTTACAGTCTACAGAAGGTGTTAAAGGCACCATCATAATCAGGTTAAACCGAATTTTTAATTTCGAGAACTGTGATGTGTGATATAACTACTAATGGATCCTGTTCCAATTAAGAACATTTTAACTGTAGTGCATGACATCATAGCGGATAAAGTGAGTAAACTCAATTTGTTGCGGGTCAGCAAAAAAATAAATAAAATGACGAAACCATAGGAATTGTATGATTTGGAAATACAAGTGTAAAATCAACTGGAAAAGAAAAGTCATAAAACCTAAGAACTGGATAAATTTAGAACTTGTTACATAATATCCTGTATTTCAATAATGCCCTTTCGATGTCAAGGAATCCCCAGTGCCCTCAGCGTCAGAACAGTGTCTGTCAGAGGATCCTTTATTTTCTTTCTCATTAAAATCATTCATTCTGTTTATTTGACTGGACTCTTATTTTGGATTTCTAAAATAACTTTTTTAAGCTTTTATGAGTATTGGCATTGGTGGAAATAGCTGAGATTCTCTGCAGGAAATTCAAATAATATTTGAATTATTTAATATTTTCCATATTTATTTATTTTTGTACAATGTCATCATAAAATGCTAATTTTTTTA
Source organism: Cyprinella venusta (assembly GCA_038021265.1). Classification (NCBI taxonomy): domain Eukaryota; kingdom Metazoa; phylum Chordata; class Actinopteri; order Cypriniformes; family Leuciscidae; genus Cyprinella; species Cyprinella venusta. The sequence continues at coordinate 9,287,238 of CM075877.1, read as the reverse complement.
ATTCATGTCTTCTTAATAATATCACCTGTATTATTTTTTTCTCAAACAAGGCCTTAGGACTCCTTTATAAGAAGATATTTATATTTAGCGGTCCCTGGTCAAATAGTTATGTAACTTATTTCAGCTGGATGATATTATGTATTATAATTACCTATATGCTTATTTAAAAGGCTTGAATACCTTTTCAGATGTAATTTTCTTTATGGAAAACTGTCAAAATTTCACCAGCAAGTGTTATTGGCACAGAAAATTAGTTTCCACTACAATTTTTATACACCACGCTTCTCTGCCTGTAACTACTCACTGGTTACAAAACAGTCCACGCTTTCGAAGTACTGATGTCCATTTTTGTTTATTTATTCCAGAGACACAGTGAAAACTAGACACAAATGAAAACCAAACCATAATTTTACACACAACACCACTACAAACACAAAACAACATAATATACAAAGTATTAAAACATTTACCGTATTCGCCTGGTAACCAACAGTAGATTTAAGTCAGGAGCACTATCATGCGCTCTAAAGGCCCCGTTCACACCGCAAGTCTTAATGCTCAATTCTGATTTTTTGTTCAGATTAGATTTTTTTGGTTTGGCTGTTCACATTATCTTTTAAAATGTGACCTATATCTGATTCCAATGTGAACTATTTGCATGTTTCAAACTAACCCACATGCGCAAAAGAACAACAATGACATCATACGCAACCCGGTCTCATCCCAATTCGTCATATAACTGACGTTTTGGGACGTCTTTTGACCATTCGTCAATATACGACTTTTTAGGGCCCCCTTAAACGTCGGTAGATGACGTTATGGGATCCTAACTCTACCCCATACCTAAACCTAACCCTAAACCCAACTCGTCACCTAACTGACGTTAAAGGTAAAGCGTTGTATGACGACCCGAGATCGTCATCTACCGACGTTTAAGGGGGCCCTAAAAAGTCGTATATTGACGAATGGTCAAAAGACGTCCCAAAACGTCAGTTATATGACGAATTGGGATGAGACTGTGTTATCATACGCACACGCTGTTGCACTAATGTTCGTGTGGTTATGGAGGAAGTAAGCATTTGCGCTTTTATTTCTAAATGTCTGTGTAATGGAAGCCGTAAAATTAATGAGCAGGTGATGATGAGGAGAAGAATGAAGAGAAAGAAAGCAAAATTGGCTTTTTATTAATTAGCCCATACATTAATTAGGTCTAACACCTCACTCTCCCTCCATTGACTCGCTCCATCACTGTTCTCCATATGTATTCAAGTTTTTAATGTTACTGTCTGTGTCTGTTGTGTCTAGTGCTTACTTGCCGGTGCATAATTGTTTCAAATGTCGATGTAGATTAACATCAGAGTCGCATTAAATCCGCCTTGGTTGTTCACACTGCGGACACATTGAAAAAAATCAGATCTGTATCTGATATAGGACTATGAATGTGGTCTAAGGCCTTGTTCACACTGCAGACAAAAGTGGCCCAAATCTGTTTTTTGGGGGGTCAAGTGACCAGGTCAGACTTCTTCAGAGATAGTGTGAACACTCAAATCTGGCCCAGATCTGATCTTTTTAAATCAGATTTAGACCACATTCATATGTAATCCTGAATCAGATACAGATCTGATTTTTTTTCAATGTGTCCGCAGTGTAACAACCAAGGCGGATTTAATGCGACTCTGACGTCAGTCTACATCGACATTTGACACAATTATGCGCCGATGAGTAAGCTCTAGACACAACAGACACAGACAGTAACATTAAAAACTTGAATACAGTGATGGAGCGAGTCAATGGAGGGAGAATGAGGTGTTGGACCTAATTAATATATGGGCTAATTAATAATTAGCCAATTTTGCTTTCTTTCTCTTCATTCTTCTCCTCATCATCACCTGCTCATTAATTTTACGGCTTCCATTACACAGACATTTAGAAATAAAAGCGTAAATGCTCAGTAACCACACGAATACTGTCAACCAACATTAAGCAGCACAAATCAACATATCCTAGATCACAGCATGGTACTAATATTATTTAACTTCTATTGAGTGATGAGATATTAATTTTCACCTTTTGCTACAAGAACTACCAATTTTTGGATGAGTCGTTCAATAACAGAGGGTTTAGTGAGCCTTTCACCCCTTTTCCCCAACTTCCGATCACCAATCTGTATTTTAACTTTCCGTTCCAGTCCATCATCAGCCTTGCAAACTTCAATGATCCTAGCCAACCTCCATTCGTTGTGCGGAGTTTCCTCTTCCTTGACAATGACAATGTCCCCCACTTGCACATTCCGCCTTGGTGTATGCCATCTTTGCCTTAGAGAGATATTAGCAAGATATTCTTTCCTCCAGATGGATGCAGATGCTCCAAAACTGTTCACCCAAATACTGCACCTGCCTCCAATGTTTCTTTGCATAAAGATCTTCCTTAACAAATGCACCCGGAGGAGGAAGTGGGACAGACAACTCCATGGTAAGCAGGTGATTGGGGATTAGGGGCTCTGGGCTTGTAGGATCACTGAGACCATCCACTGTCAATGGCCGATTATTGACTATAGACAGCTTCATAGAAGAATGTACATAAAGAGGCATCATTAAGTCTTCCACTACTTAGTGCCAAAACTGAACTCATCACACCCTTTATAGTTCGAATCTGCCGTTCCCAGACACCTCCAGCGTGACTCGAACTGGGTGCATTCAGGCAGAAATCGCACTGCTTCTCTGCCAGATATGCTGCCACTCTCTCTTTACTCACTTCTCTTAAGGCTTTCTTCAACTCATTCCTTGCCCCCATGAAGTTTGTTCCTTGGTCTGGTCTAATATGTCTGACAGCTCCACGGATGGCTAGAAAACACCGTAAAGCGTTGATGAATGCATCAGTCGTCATGTCCTCCAACATCTCTACGTGGACTGCTCTGGAGCAAAGACTCCAGAGCCCTATCAAAAAAGGAGGCCATATCGATTGTTTTACGACCTTGCTTGGTGTAAAAAGGACCAAAACAGTCCATGCCACAATAGGTAAATGGCGGGGAGGGGTCAGTTTGGTCATGGGGCAAGTCTGCCATCCGTTGTTGTTCTGGCGGCCTACGTGCTCTCCTACAAGGAACACACTGTTCTATGTAGTGTGCTACCACCTTACTGCCACCCATGATCCAAAAGCCATTGGCTCGCAATTTATCCAGAGTCTGTCCCCTGCCTTGATGTTGAATTTTTTGATGATAGTGTGCCAATATAAGGTGTGTGATCAGACCATTACTTGGAAGGATTGCTGGGTATCATAATTCAAGAGGAGCACATGCCCTCCTCAATCATCCTCCCACCCTCATTATTCCATCCTGTATGAATGGATCAAGCTGATGCAGAGGATGGCTTGAAGGCAGCCTACCTGAGTCCTGACTGAGTACATTCAACTCTTCTTTGAAGGCATCCTGTTGTGCAAGCTGAATAATAGTAAATGAGGCCCTCCTCCTTTCCTCCACATTTAAAGATGTTGGTGTCTTCATCTTCTTTGCTAATCTTTGGATGCGAGCAATGACATTCACAGCTGTAGTCCATTTTGATAGTCGTGATAGTCGCTGTTGAAAATCCACCTCAGTCATAATCTCGGTCCTCAATACCTGGACAGCCTTGACCTCCGGGTCTCCCACCGACAGCTCCGACGTTCCTTATTTAGCAAATATCTCTTTCTCCCAGATGAATCTAGGCCCTGTTAACCAGTTTGAACTGATCAACTCTACAGTAAGGCCCCTTGAGGCATGGTCAGCAGGATTCTCTTCTGTATTGATGTAATACCACTGTCTTGGATCGATGGCCTCCCGAATTCTCTGGACCCGGTTAGCAACAAAAACATGAAATCTTCTTGCTTCATTGTTGATATAGCCAAGGACCACTTGAGAATCTGTCCAGAAATATTCTCTATCGACTCTGAGTGCCAACTCCTCTTTCAACGTACTACTAACAGCAGCAGAGATGACTGCTGCAGTTAACTCTAATCTTGGTATAGTGACCACTTTGATGGGAGCAACTTTTGCTTTACCCATAACTAAAGCACAATGTATCTTACTTTCACTCATCAATCTGATATAAGAGCACTGTCCATAGCCTTGACTGCAAGCATCAGAAAGGTGATGCAATTCAATGCTCAGAATCGGCCCAAAATATGGAGGGGCGGAGCATCGTGGAATCTGTACCTTCCCTAGGTTGGGCAGATCATTCAACCAACTCTCCCCCCTTGGTCTCAGTTCAGAGGGTAATAGTTCATCCCAACTGATGCCCTTCTGGCACATCTCCTGCAAGACCTTCTTGCCAGATATGACAAATGGGGCCAAAAACCCCAATGGGTCATAGACTGAAGCCACCATGGACAGAATTCCACGTCGTGTCACAGGTTTCTCTTCAAGAACAACATTGAATGTGAATACATCATTCTCTACATCCCACCTTACGCCCAAGACATTTTGTACTGGAAGAAAGTCATGATGAAAGTCAACGTTCTTTACATCAGCAGCATGATCACACGGACTGATTGACTCCAACACTTCTAGGTTGCTGGAAATAAACTTGTGAAGAAGATGCAGCTTTCCTTTAGCACACATGACCAGGGGTCTCATTTATAAAGCGTGCGTACGCACAAAACGGGGCTGGAAACGTACGTACGCCGGTTTCCACGCAAAGTTTGTGATCTATAAAAAACAAACTTGACGGGAGAAAGTGCGCACCATTAAGCAAACTTTGAGCCATGCGTACGCACATTCTGGAGACAAAGGGAATTGGAGACACCGATGGTGAGCTGTAGTTAAATGTCTTTTTGGTCACTTTTAGACCAAAAATCTAAAGAAAATTATAGCCTATCTATAGACTACAAAAAGAAAATAGCCTACAAATAAAATTTCACTCACCAAGCCAATCACTTCAAGCAAATATCCATCCGTTCTTAAGTGTCCGCGCCAGCACGCGCGCTGGGCCGTTTAGTGAAACTGACGCACATAATCTAACGGCAGATGAACAATATAACTTCATGAGTAGGCTAATAAACAGTGCACGTTCTTAATAACAGTTTAAATAAATGAAATAATGATTTAACCTGTTTTACTTCTGATATAAACATTTAGATTAAATATGGCATTCTCGTTAATGGAGTTAAACACTTAAACTACATGAAATCATATACATATAGGATATATATATATATATATATATATATATATATATATATATATATATATATATATATATTCAATAAATACAAATATATATTTGTTGTGGATGCAATGCCTTTTAACACTTTCCCTCTGGCATGCAGTGTTTTAATGTTTTATCTAGAGATAGCCTAGGCTAATTGCTAATCATGATTGTCTGAGAAAATAATTCCATGCAAATAATCCACAACCATGTCTTTCCATTAAAAATATAAATTCATTAAAAATACTATTTGGCCAGTGGAAAAGATTGAGAAAATCTTTCTCTGAGATGTAACACTATTTGATTTATTCATTCAAAAACAAGGCAAGGATATAGGCAACGAAAAAAATAAAATAATTTATTGTGACACGGCACATCTGTATTTCATATTTTCCTAACGTCTTGTACGTTAACATGGTATCACGTGGATGAATAACCACATGCAAATGATATGCAGATGAGGATATGCATATTTAGCCCTGTAAGACCCGTGGTTGTAATATTACAACATCACTTTTAGCTCTTCAAAAAACAGATCTGCAAATTAGTTTTTTTCCAAAGACCACGTTTACATAATTAATGGGTCCTAATGTTTAGTCTTGCAATGTCATTGGATAGTAAATGTGTATGTAGGTCTTGCCATAATGTCATGAACTCATGCAACCTGCAAACTTTACTGGAACGCATCTCCTTGTTCCATTGGACTGGATATTTCAACATTGAAGTAAGTAAAACCCCAGAAATATTTTTTTTTGTCATTGTTAGAATGTCTAGTTCATGTAAATACTTGGTTATTGTGGAATGCATGCATCAAATTAGATTTGTAGCTTGTTATGTCTTTGTTGTAATTTTACAACGTTGGGATAGAATGGTAGTCAAAATAGCATGTGCACCTTGCACATTACATGGAGGCATTGCACTTCTCAAATGTTCATATACAGGAGAAATACTTAAAGAAATATAATGTATTTGATTATTCACAATATCTAAATGTGTTATTTGTTCTAATTTCCAGTTTAGATCAGATTTGAATCATTTTAAATGAATAAATTATTTATGGTTGGAGTTTCCTGTCAGTTCCAGTACTTGAAATTGTTTCTGTATGTTAGCAGTTTTTTATAAAGGCTTTGTTTGTTTGCCCAAATATCTGCTTGTAGCAAGGCAGACAGTGTTTGTAGACTGCTGTGGAGGATGGTTATTCAAGGTGTGGATGTCCAGACATAGGGGGTTGCGTGGTCCATTGTTCAGGGACAGGTGTTAATGTTCTGGAATGTGGGGATGTAAGAGGTCTGGGGGTTTGTATATTCCTTTTAGAATTGTGTGACTTCAGTAGGGCTGGGACGGTATAGATTTGTTTAACCGGGGTTGAAAAGCAAGAAATAGCCCATCATGGCATCTCTAATACGAAAGGAATATTATTGTCATCGGCTCCCCAACTCGCGAAAGGTCGGATCTGCTCCATCTTTTGATACGTTTTGGTTAGACAACCTTGAATCCATGTAAGACACAATGTCATTAGACATAATTCATGTCATTAGAATCAATGAATCCATGTCATTAGACACAACGTGCACACATGGGCAGGCCAATGTTTTTTTGAGGTGATGACGTGACGAGCTCAGACCCGCGGTAGGCGTCATGTGACCACGGTATTGCGGTAACTGTCCCAGCCCTAGACTTCAGTGGAATGTATCACATAAACAGGATTAATTTCATTAAAATGATTTATACTTGAACATACTCTAACTCTTACAACTATTATCTTCATTTCAGAAAGAGGACGCTGCAGACACTGCAAAAAGGGATATTCAAATACGCTCTGCAAGAAGTGCAGTCTCCGTCTCTACTTTTCAGAGGAAAGGAACTGCTTTTAGGACTATCATTGCAAGTGAACACTGGACACTGTTTATTTTACAGATTTCAATCTGTTTTGTATTAAATATTTATATTTTATGTTTATTTTTAATAAATTCTAATTAATAAAAATATGACTATTGGGTGATTATTATTATTATTCATATTATTTACTGTTATGGTGCTATGTAAGCAAGCCACACTTCAAATAAGCCCTTAGTTGTTCTGTATATTTGTTCTGACAGTCTGAGTGCAAAAGCTGAAATTCTGCTCCCCCATAGGCCCAACGTTGCAATATTACAACATTTCCTTAAAAACTTACTAAAACATATTTTTTAAAAAATCCTTCATTATTTGCATCAGAGACCTCCTACAACAACATCTGATAGGTGAAAACATTTTTTTTTTCCTTTTTTTCTATATTTGGGTCTTACAGGGTTAAACTAGGCGTTGCAAGCTCCATATATGGGTATTTCGGGGAGGAGACGCATGTGCGCGCATTCTTCCGCTGACTGGGATTTATAAAGGGAATTCTGCGCAGGTTCTGGCGTACGCACGGTTTTATAAATCTGAATATTTTTTGGCGTACGCCATTTTTGGCTTTCGGGCGCACGTACACTTTTAGTAAGGATCCTACGCACAGTTTTATAAATGAGACCCCAGAGCTTCCTTCACCAGCTTGATTGCTACCTCAACAGATTCCAGGCTTACGAGGCCGTCGTCCACATAAAAATGGTTCCTGATAAACCCAGCTGCCAAAGAATACTCACTCTCATTCATATTGGCAAGAAACTTCAGGCCATAATTGGCGCAGCCTGGAGAAGATGATGCTCCAAAAAGGTGTACTTTCCTGCTATATTCTCTGGGTTCTGTGTCGGTATCTCCATTTGCCCACCACAGAAAACGCAGATAGTCCCGATCTTCCTTAATAACATGAAATCTATGAAACATTTTCTCAATGTCACACATGACAGCGATAGGGTGTTTACGGAAATGGCAAAGCACTCCAGTCAATCCATTGGTAAGGTCAGGCCCTGTCAATAGATGGTCATTTAACGCGGTACCTTCATACCTAGCGGCGCAGTCAAAGACTATCCTGATCTTATTTGGTTTCCTATGGTGATAGACGCCTTGATGGGAAATATACCACACATTACCCAGGTCTGGTTGCTCATTTGCTGTTTCCGCATCTCCACCTCTGAAGACATCTTCCATAAACTTCACATAGTCCTGTCTGAATTGAGGATTCTTGTCCAGTTTCCTCTTGAGGTGTTTCAACCATCCTAATGCAAGACTCCTATTATTTGGAAGCTGAGGCCGTATTTTGAAAGGATGGGGCATCTCGAGATGGCCGTACTCATTTTGATAGACACCCTCTTTTACTACCTGCAGGAACTGAATATCATCTTGTGATTTACTCTTTTCACCGGATGGAATATCTATAAAATCCAGCTCAAGTGCCTTAATAACAGTGATGGGTGTCACGGAGGGGAGTTCTTTGACTGATATGCCATGGCATAAACCAGTCCCAAACTTGGAGTTTACACATCCTGGAGTTCCTCCTATGATGCTCCAGCCAAGGTCCCTCTTGATGGCATAAGGCTCTTCATCCCCACCAGTGATGACCTGTCGTGGCATCAGTGCTCTGGAGCAATCATAGCCGATCAAAAGACCTACTCCACAATCCATCCGTGCGGGCATTTCATTAGTGATCACCTCTAGGTGTCTCCACCGTTTAGCTGTTTCGCAGGTTGGAATATGTGTGGGCACAAAGGGAATAAAGTCTCTTATGTAAACAGGAGGCAGACAGATAGGGATGTCCGAAGAAAATCCTCTAACCTGAAGTCCACTTACACTGTGGCTTAATACAACAGAGTCTTTTTCCATCATTGTGGAAAGCTTTAGTTTTACCGGTTCCATTAATGCCTGCAAGCTTTCATACACTTCCTGATCCACAAATGTGTGACTACTCTGGGTGTCTAGTAAAGCATATACACAGATTTCAGACACAATTAAGAGTATCTCATGAAGTAGCGTGTGTATGACACGCCAATTCGTATTTCCATTTTTGCCGTGCTATTCAAGACGCATAATGGGTTTTCAGCATGTTAATGAACGCCGTTGACTTAACGTTATATAAATATATGACTTACCTCAACCCTGTCTTTAAACCTAACCGTCACTGGGGTTAATGGCATTTATGACTGTTCTCTTACCATCCTAGGTAAAAAAAAGATATGACTTACCTCAATCCCATCCCTAAACTTAACCGTCACTGGGGTTAATGGCATTTATGACTGCACATTTGACGGCGTGTACAGACACGCGGAATGACACGGACGTTAATGGCATAGACATACAGTACACGCATACAAGCGGATACACGCGGATAGCTCAAAATGCGTAGAGATAACACACCACTTGACTCGAAAGTGGCGTGAATGTTTACGCAAAAGTCATGATGTCATGTTGCGGTTGCTAAGAAGATGGGACGTAATGAAAAGCCTGTGGTCGTTGTGGTTTCTCCTTTGGTCGCACTCATGGAGGAGTAAGTAAAAGAAGCAACACTCGTTATTTTACTTCTAAAATAAGTAAGTTCTATAGTTGAAAACTGCACTATGCAAAGTTGTTGAGTTACTGTGTTGCTCTGATTGGTTGTAGGTTTACCGACTATCCAATTGAGTGCAGAGGGGTTTTTTTCCTGGTTCGGTTAAAGGGTACCTATTATGGCATTTAAAATGTTCCTAATATTGTTCTAGGAGTCCCCAACAACAGTTTTACAAGCATGCAATGACAAAAAACACTTTTGTTGTCTTATAATATGCATTTATTTTTACCTGATTTGCCCACCGACTCCCATATGAATCGTTTTGCGAGTCCTTTTCCAAAACCCGCCTTTGCGTGATGCTAATCTGCGGTGATTGGTCAGATGACCTAGTCAGTTGTGATTGGTATTCTCTGTGCAGAGATTGTGGAAAACGGAACGCCTTAAATGGGTTCTCAACTCCAGTCCTCGCGACCCACTGCTCTGCATATTGTGTATGTCTCCCTTATTTAACACAACTCAGCTTGTTAGGATAGAGCCCCGGCTCGCGAATCCATACTTTATAGCATTTAGGTTTGTGAAGCAATCATCTTCAAAATGACGCGAACACAGAACAAGGTTTGGGGGCTATACTTGTGTGGTATACTTAACTGCAGCCGCTTAGTCTTCAAATACTCCTCACTTGGCAGATGAAAAAAGTTCGCTTTTGCATCGCACTTCAAAACACAGCGTCTCGTCGACATGATTGTTTTCCGAAGCCCAGATCTCGAAAAACGAGTCCAAAAAAGTGCGGTGGGTCCAAACCTCCATGCTCTCAGACCTCCCTGGCCAGCCCAGGCAGGGTGGCCCATCCTGGGCCAGTTTCAGATTTGTCCGCCACCCCTGGAGCTCCGGTTCCCTGGCATCTCCGAGCGCAATAAGTGGGCGTTTCTTATTCAAATAACTTGTCAAGTTGACGTCAACCAGACAAAGGAAAAGCATCGTTCTCCGAACGATTCATATCAGCGACTCAGAGTCGACTCTTACTTTTGAGAGACAATAACTTTGTATACGATGAACTTTCATGTTTAAAACTTTGCAGGATGTTTTCGTTCACTTAGATCTATGTTAAACACTACATGAAGGGCAATTTTCAAAAATCCATAATAGGTACCCTTTAAGACACGCCTCATAATCAAAGCCCTACGGAGCAGTATCAGACTCATATTCCAACAAGAATATGACTATGACGAAGTCAGGCTAGAAGTTAACATGAATTTGGTGGAAGAGTAGGAGACTGACTGACTGAAAATGTCGGGGAAAAGAAAACATAAATCAGGTACCAGAAAAGACGAGGCTAGGAGAGTGGTTGTATCCCAGTTGATCAAGAGTTCTTAAAGACTAGTTATGTATTGTTATTTCGCTGGGAATTTGAAAACTTCGGTCTACAGTCTGCCGTGTACAGTCATTTTTTTTATTATTGTTGCGCGCCACAATCGACCGAATGATTACGTGGTCTAATTCCTGTCTTTTTACACTATTGGTAATCAGGGTTCCAGACTGTGACCATTTTTTGAGAATGTGCGAGTTAAAATTTTATGTGGTTGCATATGTGCGAGTGGACGCTCACGCACCAGAATGCCGTTGTATCAGCTGCTGCAGTCTGTAACTTATGTTCAACATGAACCCTCAAGTCATCCTTGGTGTATATGACTACATTATGAATCCATTTTCCAAACCGTGTTTTTGACTTATCCTGAAACACTATGGTACGCCTATAATAAGTGTTTATATTCGCACTATTTTATCCTGGGGTCGACTCAGATGCAGAGTTGCCCAGTGCCTGTGTGACTCGCCATTGACATTAACCCTTGTGCATTGTTCAAATTCACTACCCTTTCGTTATGTTCATGGCTGAAAAAAACACTACTTTAAACTGCTGTAAAAATGTATCAGATAAATAGTTTTTTTCAATTTTTTTGCATAAATCTATTAATCAACCTCAGTCCTGATCAAAACTACTAAATGTTTTAAAAAAAATAGGATTTTAACTCTTTAATTGCCAAATTCATAAATGATGTCACTGATTTGGGGAAAATGCAAACAAAATGACTTATTTTCAATATAAAATATGATTGTGGACTGGATTTTTTTTTACCTTTTATCGCAGTCTTGGACTAGCCTTGTGAGACCATCCTGATCTCGCGAGCTTTCAAGGTTTCACTCGCAGATCAGTCTGGATAATTTCCGTTAAAAAAATTTGGGAGCAGTTCACCAAACGAACGTCCAATCAGCGTTGGCTTTGAGGCGGGTTGAGGTGTGACGCAACGAGAAGCGCGACAGTTCAGTCTAAAGAACATGGCGGCTTCAGCGGATGAAACTAGCATCAGCGTGGCTATTGAGCAAGTTTTATCGGAATTACAGAGTATTTCTTCACTGAAAGAAGAGCAAAACACTGCTCTAGAGGCTTTTCTCAGTGGAAAAGATGTTTTTGCTCTTCTCCCGACTGGTTTCGGCAAGAGTTACGGTACGTCATATGCTTCATTGATCTGATTGGTTGATTTGGCCCGTCTATCACCAACATAGGCCAATCAGCTAACCAGTATTTTCGCCCCTTACCAAAACTACTTCAACAGAAGGTTTCCAGATGGATATGCGGATCAAATCCATCTGGCGGAGTCAGGTTAGTCTTGGACATGTCAAAGATTAAAAACAAAATTGGTTTTGATAAATTGTTAGTCAAAAATCTGATGCAGCATCAGATTTTAACTTTTTCTCCCTCAAGAAAAAGGCTGTTCGTGACTGTTTTTGCCCCATTTACTTCCATTATAACCACATTTTTTGATTGCAAAGTCATGACATAAAATCATGCATTTTTGATTGTTGATGGTTTTCCCTGTTGGGAAGAGGTCATTTGTAATTTTTACTGTTGATAACCAGGTGGAACCATTAACCCTTTAGACAGGCCTGTGCAAAAAAGAGCTTAGTTTCTGGCATATAACATGGAGTTATATGGAGTATAATAGCATATTACAGTGTGTATATATGCATCTGTGTGCGTGTGTGTGTGTGTGTGTGTGTGTGTGTGTGTGAGTGAGAGAGTGTGAGAACTCACCTTGATGCGTCTGAGAAAATAAAAATATACACTTCAGCTCTCAAAACTACACAATTAATTTATAAAATAAAGGTTTTACAACAACATGACCATCTGATATATACAATATTGGTGGAGGGGGCCCCGAATCCTCTAGCTACGGCCCTGGATGTGGTGGTGGTGGAATGGGAGCTTTGTGCCCTGGATGTGCATCCCACAAATCTCAAACTGGAAGATGCTATCCTATCAATATGGGCCAACTTTTCTAAAGAATGCTTTCAGCACCTTGTTGAATCAATGCCACACAGAATTAAGGCAGTTCTGAAGGCGAAATGGTGTCAAATTTAGTATTAGTATGGTGTTCCTAACAATCCTTCAAGGTGCCCAGTTGGCACTAAGGGGCCTAAAGTGTGCCAAGAAATCCCCCGCACCATTACACCACCAGCAGCAGCTTGCACAGTGGTAACAAGGCATTAAAACTTGAACTCTGAGTTGATTTACCCTGAGATGGGAAACTGAGTTTTCTGTTTCATAACAGCTGAATTGAGTTAGTTCAATCAACTCTGAATAGGTTGACTCTGAGTTAAGTGCATGCAACACGACTATGAAAAGCCATGATCATGGAGCTCCGAAATTATGATTCACCATGGCAACAGCACCAGACAAAAAGATGTCCACATACTTCAGAGTCAATACACAAGTATAATTCTTGATCACTGTTATATTAACAGGTGAAAATTGACAGAAAAATAAGTTATGTAAGGGTTAATGCCCGACGAGGTGGTTACGCCATTTACGCCATTCCATTAAAACCTGACAATGGACACCTCAGAGGGCATTAAACCGCTTATACCATGGTCACTTGCCAAATAAAACATTTTTAAAACATTAGTTTAGATTTTAATTAGGCTAAATCTAGTTTTTACAAATAATAACTTGGCTGACGGTTTATTTAGCAACCGGAGATATTTATAGTCCGCTCAGCTTGTAGAACCCTTCAGGTTCAAAAATGATTTTTTTTTCATGAAACACAAAGGTAGGCATAGTTTTTTTTTTATTACACATAAAACAATTAATCAAACAACAATAAAAAAACACAATTAGTTCTGAGCTCCAGCGATTTGCGCTTATAGAGGGCAATAAATTAATCAGATCAAAGAGAGGGTCATTTTTCTCAGGCTCCTTAGGCTTGAAACGCTGTAACGTTACTCTCCTCCTGCCTTGGCTGTCTGGACAGCTGCAAAACTCCCGCAGGGTCTCAATAGCCGCGTTTCCACTGCCGGGCCAGGGCCGGGCCGTGCTAGTGCGTGCCAGGGCCAGTCGCGTTTCCACTGTCACTTCCGGGGCTTGATCGGGGCTTACTCGGGGCCAACGGCCAGGATTTCTGGCCCGTCGAATACCTTGGGCCAGAGCGGGCCAGCTCGTGCTAGAGGCGTGCTCAAGGTAAAAGGCGGAGCTTATCGGTGTTATGGAACGTTATGATCTGAATCAAGATGTACATTTCACTTAGATGTGTCCATGTTTAACCGATTAACCATTTAAAATTGCATAACCGAGTGAAACCTTTTTGCTCGGTGAAGTGGCGTCAATAGATATTTGCACAAAACTTTTGCGTTTTTTTCTGAATGTCAATAAAAAAATATTGTGAAATTACAGCGTCTCCATTAACGATGTTATGTGACTAAAACATCTTTTTTTTTTCTTTCGCGATAAGTCATTCCAAAAAATGGACGTTGATAGTCTATCACAGCCACCGCACTATTATTATTATTTATGGACGTGCGTGTTATCTAAGCATTAATGGCACTGGCAGGGAAAGAGTTCTCTCTCATTTCTGCTCCGAGTTCTTGATTGTGGCATTTCATTTGTCTATAGGCTATTCCTTGTATCTTTTTATGAATTTTAAAAAAGAACTCTGCCTCGTATTATGTCCAAACGGTTTACTTTTGTGTTCATTCGTTTCCCCTTATTTAATCCGTTGGTCGAATTGCAAAATGAAAAAAAATGAACGGTTATTTTTTGCCCCTTTAAACATTTAAATATTTGACAAATTAATATGAAAAAAAAAACATTATTTTACTGGTTTTCTGAGGCCAAATTAGAACCTGGAAATGATATTTTCCCCGCAGTGCTGAATGAGAAGAGCCGTAACCACAGCCTAAAGGGGATTTATATTTATAGGCTATAATAAATGTGTCTGATAATAAAATAATATAAAATAACGATGCATTAATTGTTTATTAATAAACTATTGTTTTCTAACATTTTCGGCTAAAACAATATCTCCATCTCCGGATGCACATTTAGAGAGAAATTAATTAGCTATACATAATAACACAGAAGATATTGGCTTTCGATTCGAATTTGTTCGTTTTAAATTGGACATTTAAAGCTTTATTCTACGATGGATATAACCCCTGTAGACTAAAGCTTTAAATGTCCAATTTAAAACGAACAAATTCGAATGCGGTGGCTGTTTCAGTTCTCGCGTTTCAGTTCACGAAGATCATAAATTGCGCCCATAGAGCGCGCCGGATTGTTAAAGCACAGCGTTTTCTTGTTATTGTGAGTTTACGCAAATAAATGTATTTGCGAATAATGTATTATTATTTTCTGTATGACCAGAAATGAAAGAGTATTTTTAAAACCGCAGCCATCAGTGCGCGCTCCACACACACTGCCCTCACCGTCCCTCTGTTAGTTGCGACTCGCGAGACAATCCGGACACTATTGCAGCCACGGCAGGTGAGTTATTCATGCGATCTTCCTAATTAAAAAAATGAATTCATAATACCCGCTGAAAGGGGTTGGGTTGTATGACGTTTGATCCGGAAAGGCGTGTTAGGGGTGGGGTTTGGGGCAGCGCTGTGGGGCTACTGGCCCGGCAGTGGAAACGCACGGCTGGTGCTTGAGGCCCGAGGCCACTAGCTCGGCTCGGCTCGCTGTTAGCTCTGGCCCGGCCCTAGCCCGGCAGTGGAAATGCGGCTATTCAGGGGTGCGTTTCCCGAAAGCATCGTTAGCCAACTATGGTCGCAAGTTCTGTCGTTACCAATAGACCTTATGCACCAGAGAAACGTGGGCGCCGTCATCCTTAGAAAATTGTCATTGAACTACCGGTTCTGTATATTTCTATGGCATCGCTGTTAGCTGGTGAAGTGAATTTACTTATTGTAGAGTTAACAAAAGTTATCATGAGCATTGTAATGTTTATCATAAGCATTCTAAAGCAGATGTCTTAACAAATGTCGAACGGGAATTTTTACGAGCAGTTCATTCATACCTATGCAAGATCGCTGCAAAAATACAGACCGGACGGCAAAAGACAACGAGCAAAACGCTGAAAAGGGGCGGGGCTACAGCAGCGGTGTAATTTTCAAAGCTGGGGTCCATTTCTTTCTGGACAATAAAGTCTCGGAGTGTATTTACTGCCTATTTCGTATTTTTTTCCATGTTGATCTCATCTTTTTCGTCTTCTATTTGATTCAATTCTCTCTGTGTTATCTCGTTGGGTCGTTTCTCTGTTTTATTTACATCTTTTCTTTCTTCAGCAGCACACCAGTTGTCAAAGTTGCCATATTCTTCATAAATGTTAAAAGAAATAACGAAGTGACTCATTGTTGTATTAGGCTATAATATCTAACGTTAGGTTTGTTTTGATAGAGCATGTGACTGCCTGTTGCTATGGTTACTCACAGCTGTTGTAGGCAGCGCATTTATTTATTAATTTCGAATGGTGAAAAGGCAGTTCTCTTACGAGAGGTTCTCTCGTATTGCGTAAGCTAGCTTACGCTACGGGAAAGATTCATCTTTGCTGAGAAGTTGAAGCCAAAAAATTATTCCATAATTTTGTAATCATTGTCAACGCAGTCTCTCTGCAGTCGACCTTGAGCGGGCTAGCTAGCAGCTCATTGGATCGCTCAGAGAGAATGCATGAGCCTATGGCAGAGCGGCGCTGAACCCGCGTCCAATGAGCAGAGGCCGCTCGCTTATTACCTCAGAGCCCGCCGAAAGGGGCGTGGCTTGAGTGTATATAAGCGCTTGCCAGGCTCAGTTACACTGATTCTTTCATCGTTCAGCGAGCTACACGCATCTGCTGACCTGAGAAAAGAAGCCGTCGCCGTCGAGAAGACATCTTCTAGCGAGCTCCGGAGACTGGAGAAGCCGGCCGCCTGCCACCTTCAGCCGCCTAGCAAGCTAGCGTCATCCGACGACGTATCCTTTTTTGCATTATTCCTAAAAGAGCTCGAGCGTCCTTTTCAGGATGTCTCGCTTTTCCTGTGGCTCCTGCCACTCACTGCTCGAGGACGGAGATCGCCATCCCATCTGCGCGCTCTGTCTCGGGCTTGAACACGCAGAGCTCGCCCTCGCCAACGGAGGATGCGACCACTGCGAAGACCTGCCGCTGTCTTCCCTGCGGGCTCGACTGCAGGCGGTCAGATCTGCTCCCACGCCGCCTCTGACTTCGCCGAGGAAAAAGAAACGCCGCTCCCAGAGGCCGCCGGAGCCAACCGCGGATCCTTGTGGGCCGCAGTCGCCGCCCACCGACCGCTCTCCCTCTCCGCCGCCAGACGTCCCGTTGCCGCCGAGTGGCCGCTCCATCGCCTCCGACGACGCCGCGGAAGAGAAGGACGACGGTTCACTGCACGCGTCTGATAGTGACTGGTCGTCTATCAGCTCCTCAGCTAGAGAGTCTGCGGGGACCCGCGCCGGTATTGAAGAGGAATTGATGCGCCTCCTCTCGCAGGCTGTCCATCGCCTGGGACTCGAGTGGTCGCCTCCGCCGGAGCAACCACCGAACCGCATGGACGGAAAATTCCTCCACCGATGCTCGACCCCCATCTCCAGCCGGGCTGCCCCCTTTCTGCCGGAGCTTCACGCTGAACTCACCAAGTCGTGGAATGCTCCCCTCTCGGCTCGCAACCGCTCTGATGTTTCCGCCTCGCTGCGCTCGGTGGACTGAGCCGCCGAGAAGGGCTACACAGCCCGTGGAGGATTTGGTCGCCGCTCATTTATGCCCGCCCTCTGCTAGATGGCGCTCTTCTCCCACGCTCCCTTCTAAAGCGCGCAGGGCGACTTCGACCTTCCATGCCCGCGCTTATGCCGCCGCCGGCCAGGCCGCTTCAGCGCTGCATTCTATGTCGGTCCTCCAAATCCTTCAATCTGACATCCTGTGCGAGCTGGCGAAGTGCGGGCGGAATTCCCCCGCCTTCACGGACCTGAGAGGCGCTACGGATCTCTCCCTTCGCGCCACCAAGGCCGCCGCTCAAGCACTGGGAAAATGTATGGCCTCACTCTGCGTCGCTGAGAGACACTTGTGGCTCACGCTCGCCGACATGGGTGACTCGGAACGGACCGCTTTTCTCAACGCTCCTATTTCTCCCTCTGGCCTCTTCGGATCTGCCGTCACGGGCATCGTTGACCGCTTCTCAGAGGTTCAGAAAGCCACCCAGGCCATGAACTTGTTTCTGCCTCGCCGCGCTAGCACTTCCGCAGGCCGTTCTCACGAACCTCCTGCCAGGAACCCACCTCAGCGCCCACCCCAGCAGGCTCATCAATCCCAGCATAGACAGGGCGGCCGCCCTCGCCCGCGCTCTCGCTCTGACAGCCGCCGCAGACAGCCGCCTCCAAGGGGACCCCGGCCCAAGATCACGCTGAAGCCTGATCAGCCGAAGTCTGCCTAGCACTGCTGGGAAAAAGAAGACGGCTTCTTCCCGCCGCGGCCGGACCGCCGTCAAAACATCTTCCTCTGCAAGTCCCCGTCACTTCGCTGACTTCAGTAGTGTTTCCCGCCTTAAACAAGCCGGCGCTTCGACCCGCTTATGTGCGAAAAAAGGCCGCTTTCACGGCTACCCAGAGAGTTCAAAGAAAGAGCATAAAAGCCTCCTGTGTAATAAAAGTGCCCACGGACATGTGTTCACTCACACCCACAGGCAACATAAGCCCCCCAGAGCCCACTCACTGGAAGCAGGCGATGCCCGCTCCACTATCAGAGTTCCCAAACATGCCCACGAGTCCATGCGCGTGTCCCCGCTCTGCTCGCTCTGCCTCAGGGCTCACAAGCTCCTCTCTGAGTGTAGGTCCCATTGCTACTCTCAGTATAAGCGCGCCCGCACCCAGTGCCCAGCCCGCTATATTCAGCAATCAGGACAACGCTACCATTCAGCCGCTAGCCATATGCTTCAAAGCGTGGGAAGCCATCCCCGGCATTTCCCCGTGGGTGCTAAGCATCATAAAGAACGGCTATCTGTTACAGTTTCGCCGCCGCCCGCCCCGCTCTCGTGCTCGGCTCAAATCCACTATCAGTCCGGCGGCTATGAGCACGCTCCGCTCAGAAATAGCGAAGCTGCTACAAAAGGGCGCGATAGAGAGAGTCCCTCCGTCTATGAAAGAGTCGGGGTTTTATGGCCGTTATTTTCTTGTTCCAAAGAAAGACGGCGGCCTCAGACCAATATTAGACCTCAGGCTTTTGAACAAAGCGCTCATGAGGAGACCGTTCAGAATGCTTACAGTCAAGAAACTCCTCGCGCACGTGCGTTACTATGGGAACCTTTTCTCGCCGAAAGGTGATCTCGACGGACGCATCCAACACGGGTTGGGGCGCTGTCTGCGAGGGTTCACCGGCCGCGGGCCAATGGACGAGTCAGGAGAGTTCCCTGCATATAAACTGTCTGGAAATGATCGCGGTCGAGAACGCGCTGTTGCACTTCCTCCCGCTCATTCACGGTCACCACGTCTTGATCCGCTCGGACAACATGGCTGTGGTGTCTTACATCAACCGTCAGGGTGGGGTCAGATCCAAAAACCTTTTTCTCCTGACGCACCGTATTCTCATCTGGTCCCAGGATCACCTGCTTTCGCTCAGAGCGACGCACGTACCGGGCCACCTGAACGACGGCCCAGACATACTGTCCAGGAGCCCCCTCCCCGCCGGGGAGTGGTCCCTGCACTCACTATCATTCCAATTGCTGTGGCGCCTATTCGGTAGAGCGGAGATAGATCTCTTTGCTTCAGAAGAGAACACCCACTGCCCGAGATTTTTCTCAAGGAGCGAGGACGCGCTAGCCCAAGTCTGGCCCCGCCGTCCCCTCTACGCTTTCCCTCCGATCTCTCTGCTACCCCAGGTCATCCAGAGAATCAGGAAAAATCGCCACTCGGTGCTCCTCATAGCCCCGCGTTGGGAGAATCAGAGTTGGTATCCGGAGCTCACGCAGCTAACACAGACAGCCCCGTGGCCCATTCCAATCAGATCAGACCTTCTCTCTCAAGCTCGCGGCACGATCTGGCATCCTCACCCGGAGCGCTGGGCGCTTCATGCATGGGTGACCTACAATTACCCGTTGATCTGCCAGAAGGAGTTCTGAACACGATCAAACACGCTAGAGCGGAGTCTACCAGAAAGCTCTATGCTGCTAAATGGTCTGTGTTCTCAAGATGGTGCACTGACAGAAACATAGACCCTCGGTCTTGCGAGGTCTCATCTTTGCTAGTTTTCCTTCAGGAAATGCTGGACAAGGGCAGGTCCCCGTCCACTCTCAAGGTCTATGTGGCAGCGGTCGCAGCGTTCGCGGAACCTCGACGCGCTCAGTCACTGGGCAAAGATGACCTGATCATCCGCTTCCTCAGGGGAGCCAGAAGGATGAATCCCCCTCGCCCCCCGTCGGTTCCGGTTTGGGATTTTTCATTAGTCCTCGAGGCTTTGAAAACCCCTCCGTTTGAACCCCTCGAGTCTGTGGACCTAAAATACCTCTCGCTAAAAACCGTTTTCCTGATCGCCCTGGCATCAGTTAAGCGAGTGGGGGACATTCACGCGCTCTCTTCTAGCGCGACGTGTCTCGAGTTTGGACCTAATGACTCTATCGTCATGCTCAAACCCAGACATGGTTACGTCCCAAAAGCGATTGGTACCCCGTTCAGAGCTCAGGTTATCTCTCTGTCAGCCCTGCTAACAACCGATTCTGAGCAAGACGCTAATCTCCTTTGCCCGGTCCGGGCTCTGAGAGTGTATACCACACGCGCTGCCGAGTTCAGACGCTCCGAGCAGTTATTCGTGTCTTTTGGCAGCCGCACCAAGGGTCTGGCCGCCTCTAAGCAGACGCTGTCTAGATGGATTGTGGACGCTATCGCCTCCGCCTACGCATCTAAAGACCTGCCTTGCCCCTTGGGCGCCAGGGCTCATTCCACCAGAGGCATGGCCTCATCGTGGGCATGGTCCTGCGGAATTTCTATTCACGACATCTGTGTGGCTGCGGAATGGTCCTCCCCATCCACCTTTGTCAGATTCTATAATTTGGAAGTTCCCGCCCTTCAGGCCAAACTTTTGGCGGTCTAACTAATGTCTGCCCCCTCTTGAAGCTTCCTACGGGAGTTTTTTCACACCGGCTCGCCCCTTGTGTTCCCCGTATGGTTAGATTTACATTACCGTAACGGCCCGCTCTGCCGGCCTTCCCCTTCTCAGTCCACACTCATATTTTCCCGGGTCCCCCCCTGGAATGCTTGTGGATACTCAGCGCGCACGGCGTTGACCAGGTGTTCCCGTAGCGTAAGCTAGCTTACGCAATACAAGAGAACCTCTCGTAAGAGAACGAATCGGTTACCTAACGTAACCTCGGTTCTCTCTAGATGAGGGAACGAGTATTGCGTTCCCGGCCGTGCTGCGCCTCTAGTGTTTCGCTTCACGCTGTAAGAATAAGTGTAACTGAGCCTGGCAAGCGCTTATATACACTCAAGCCACGCCCCTTTCGGCGGGCTCTGAGGTAATAAGCGAGCGGCCTCCGCTCATTGGATGCGGGTTCAGCGCCGCTCTGCCATATGCTCATGCATTCTCTCTGAGCGATCCAATGAGCTGCTAGCTAGCCCGCTCAAGGTCGACTGCAGAGAGACTGCGTTGACAATGATTACAAAATTATGGAATAATTTTTTGGCTTCAACTTCTCAGCAAAGATGAATCTTTCCCGTAGCGTAAGCTAGCTTACGCAATACTCGTTCCCTCATCTAGAGAGAACCGAGGTTACGTTAGGTAACCGATTCGTTTCACCAGAACTACTTTACTAGGTGTCCTCTATCACTTTTTAACGGACACCCTGCAGCCAATCAGAAAGGAGTATTCAACCAGACCATGGTATAATGAACTAATACTCATTTGCAAGGTATCTCACAGAAAAAAAGGGGGGAAAAGAATATGGCAGCAACTAAAAATGAACAATAAATTCATAATTCATTCAGTTAAATCTTTAAGCATAACATGTTTAGTTAGGCTAATGAAATTAACATTTGACTTCTACTGGGCAAACAGCAAAAAGACATAGGCTGGACCTGCACCACCACTGAGAGATGAAGAGGAGAAACACAATATATTAAAACCAACAGGAAAAACAATAACTGTTGCGTTTGTATTTGTGCTGAACAAATAAATTGTGAATAATTTGTGTGTATAACAGCTGTGGTGGTGGTTATGGCATTGGCTATTGTCTTGTTGTTTCCAGTCAAAATATCAAAAGATTCTTAAATCAAGATGTGTTTACTTTACATAAGAAAACCTGCTCCCGACCAGGTTAGCTTCAAAGAGTAATGTAAAATGGTCCACGAAATCGATCCAAATGGCGGAATTCGATTCGTGGTGAAGGTGTTCCGTCTTTACCATGGCAAAGTGAATTTTAATTAAATGCAACACGTTTAATCTTACGTATTAACTCATTTCATCTGACTCCATAAAATGAAAAGGGTTTATCAATGATATCTATGCATCATTAAATAAGTTAATGCTTGACTATTCTTTTTAACTCTAATGAAAATAAAGTCAAAGTCTGTAATAGCCAAATATAACAATTTATTATGTCAGGTAAATGTATTAATACAAATCCACAAGATAATCAATGCAAACCATTAAATGTTTCAAAGAACAAAGAACTTTACCCAACATATTAGGCTACATGAGCTGAGCCTTGAATACACAACATCATGGGCTGATCTGAATACAGAAAGGCAGCCCCGAACTCTTGTTACATCTCCCTTTATAACCAGCCTCATTTCATATGCAACTTCCAGTAGAAATTTACTGTATTCCCAGCCATGCTTACTGGGGGAAGGAGCTTAGAACAGTGGAAATTAGCATTTACACCTTTGGAGTCCCTAGAGACCACACTCCTTTGTGTAACAGTTATTTCTAAACTTCTTAAAAATCTTATTACCTTTTCTTTTACTTCTTTGGAAATGAGACATTATTACCAGTCACCCTGAGACTTTCAAAATGACATCAAACACTTCTTAAAGATTATAATTCACATTAAAAACATATATATTCTTGAGAGTTTTCAATTTACTGACTTGAGAGTTTTCAATTTACTGGGAGAGAGAGAGGGGGGATGTGGAGGGGGTAGGGTGTCAAATGCTAATCTGCAAGCAGTGCCATTTGGGTAACACTTTATTTTACGACCCGCAAACAACCGGGTAAGTACACAATAATTACGGTGTACATTTCTGTAATTATAGTGTACTTCCGTGTAAGTATAAGGGAACAATATGTTAAGTTTGGGGTAATAAAGGGGTAACAAGCAGATATACAACCTGCAAATTACTTCGTATAAGTACACTGAAATTACGATGAACGTTTCTGTAAATATAGTGTACTTCCGTGTAGGTATAAGGGAACAATATGTAAGTTTGGGGTAAATAGGGGGTTACAAGCACCACTTTAATTTACAGCCCGCAGAGTTACACTTACCCTGTAACTACACAGAACAAGGGGGTAACAAAGCACCACTTTAATTTACAGCCCGCAACGGCTACACTTACCCTGTAAATACACAGAACAAGGGGGTAACAAACGCTACTTACTATGTAGCAATAGGAAACAACACTATTTGCACTGTAATTACAGAGAATGGTACTGTTATCAATTCCACAGTGTATTTGCCCTGACATTTAAGTGTCATTGCAATTCAATAAGGTAAGTACTAATTACCACAAGTCTAAATTAAAATCATAACAGAAAATAATTATTTTGATTTAACATTAAGTAATCTAGTAAGAAAAGACAATAAATTTGATTTTTATCATATATCATGAGGAGTTCTTTTCCAAAACGCTATAAATCCATTTCAATAGTTTTCAGGAAAGGTACATTTTTTACCTAGACCCACACATTTTGTGAATATTCAAATTATCCTGTTGAAATGTTTTATTGGTTCAGTCTGAACATTTTGAACAATGATTATTAAATCAAACAACAATATTGTTAATGATAAATTAAAAGTTATTTTTTTCCAAAACGCTATAAATCCATCCATTTTTTGTCTCATTCTTAGTAAATTCATTTTTAGTAAAGTGTCAAACCTCAAACAAATAGTACAAATTTCAACACATGCATGAAAAAACTAATTATTAAAAAAATGATCAATAATGATAACGATATTTTCAAAAAAGGGATGGGCACCCCTCCAGCGCATGCACACACACAGGCGTGAGCAAAGCGGTGACGCTTAAATATAGGTAAAAAAACAACAACCATAAAATAAACATAGGCTATTACGTTTCACATTTGTGTTTAATAATATTACGTTACTTATTTTTATTATTTCATCTATGTAGAGTAGGCTATGAAAAGGGAACCGCATGAGATGAGTAGGCCTAAGATAGGATCAAAATTCAAAAGCTGCCCATATCGAAAAATATTAGGAGGGTCAGACACGATTTTGACCACTTATTCAGTTTTGTTTTGTAGAAAGCTTGTAAATTTCGTTTGATATAAATTGTATATTCATTTTAATAAATGTTTCATCCAACAAATTGTCTGGATTAAAACATTAGAACCAATATCATAATCAGGACACAGAGGCGGGCAGGTGAACCGAAGCGCGTCTATGAACCGAAACACCGCGATGCTTGCCTCACATAGAACTAAACTACAGAATGGTTTAAATGTCTTCTTTTAAACAAAACAATTAAAAATGAAAATAAATTGGCAACTCTCTGCGTATGTAGGCTAATTCGAAGTTTGCGTTTCTATAGGCCTGCGCGTTCACTGCGAAGATGGCAAGTAAGCATCATCAACTTTATCTTTGTTGCTGACACTGACAGTTTATTAATAAATAATTCAAATGTTTCATGCATAATCGTTACTTTTGCCGGTTCTTTGTGGCAAGCTTTATGCATACAGAATAGGCAATTAAATACGCTCATGGTTTTTCTCCCATTTAATTAAATCAATGTGATTACTGATTAGACAAATGGCTTAAATGATCTACTTCTAGTTGACTAGAAAACTAGGACTCATTGTGAGGAATGAATGAACATAAATAAACCTCTGTTCAGAGTGCCGCCGTGCTTGCGTCTGCGTAGAACGCTCATCGAATTCGAGGATTTATCGCGTTCTGGGTAAAAACAGGGCTGGCGCTTATCGCGTTTTGGAAAGAAACTGTATATTGCAGTACATTTTAAACAAGGAATAGCGATTTGGCATGA
Organism: Cyprinella venusta; assembly: GCA_038021265.1. Taxonomy (NCBI): domain Eukaryota; kingdom Metazoa; phylum Chordata; class Actinopteri; order Cypriniformes; family Leuciscidae; genus Cyprinella; species Cyprinella venusta. Next base: position 9,262,127 of record CM075877.1, on the reverse strand, counting down.
AACGTTGATGGAGCAACGAAAGCAGGTTCTGTCCACAGCAGAATGACACGACAAAATCTTTTTTTTTAATGGCGTTTATCGCGTTTTGGAAAAGAACTCTTCATATATATGTTTCAACCCACAGATGTCCAAATTACCCTGTAACAGTGCACAAGAACATATTTAGCCAGAAATGTGATACATCTTATTAACAACAGACCTACATTTTTGGTCTGGAATATATTAAAATAATAGATACCTGTTATTTTTTAACTAATTAAATAATTTGCTTGTATATCTGCTTGTTACCCCCTTATTACCCCAAACTTAACATATTGTTCCCTTATACCTACATGGAAGTACACTATAATTACAGAAACATACATCATAATTTCAGTGTACTTACAAAGTTATTTGCACGTTGTATATCTGCTTGTTACCCCTTTATTACCCCAAACTTAACATATTGTTCCCTTATACTTACGCGGAAGTACACTATAATTACAGAAACGTACACCGTAATTTCTCTGTACTTACCCGGTTGTTTGCGGGTCGTAAAATGAAGTGTTACCGTAACCGAGAATAAGTTACCTCTCTTTCAGAAAAGGGCTTGACTTACTCCGCTTTCTTGGGTTTGTCATACCTCCCATTCTGAAACGGAAAACCCAGAGTTTCCCTCCCTTCAGAGAAAGGCCCCTGATGAGTTGATTCAACTGTGTTTGATATGAAAAGTTGGAAAATATGTAGTGTTGGTGTGTCTCCAGGAACAGGGTTGGGAAACACTGGTCTAGAAATACAACAACCATCATGTTTACACCATGGTTTACACAGCGAGCACAACGCCTCTACACCTTACTCCCCAGATCTCAACATGGGGTCAAGAGAGGTATGACTGATGAAGATTTTTTTGCATTTATTGAAGGATTTCAGCTAGTTGTAAATGGTTTGATACGCGCAAGTGTTTGTCACCTCACTTTTGTTCCAACAAATAGATCACTTTTGTAGTTACAACAAATAGAAACAGTCTGCATTATTTAGCGTAATCTTAGCATCAGTTTAACATCAGAATTCCTATGAAAAATAACAGTCTTCATGATTATGCAAAGAAGCTCCACCAATCGGTGAACTGCATCGAGCCAATTGCACGAAAAGTCTTCATACTTCAATCTTAAAATACTTCTATAGGCCTTTATATGCACATTTTGCAGTAAACCTAAATTATATTGTTTATATATAATCAACAACTACAGTATGAATCGATCATGTCATTCACACTGCTTCATAGGATTGTAGTTCTTCTATCCCTCATTACAGCGGTTAAGTGGCCACATAACCACCTTGGTGTGTTACCATTATGTTTAATTCATTGTCTTCTCTCTAAAGAAGATTACATCTCAGTTACAGAAAACTACACAGAGAAAATATGTCCAACTGAAACGTATAGCCTATTTTCTCACTTTCTTTTTTAAGAAGTCTTTGTTTAGCATGACTTAAAACACAAACTTTTTAATATTGTTTTTTCTTTTATTTTGGTAAAATATGTAAATATTCCAAACATTTCATATACGCATAATGGCTAAATAAATGTATTCTTAAAACATGTATTCTTCACATAAATAAATAATATATAATTGAACCATACATAAAATAAAATGAAATCTCATGTATGGGTACTTTTAGTAAGAAAACAAAAACATAATATCACATGAAATGAGTAATAAAAGCAGTAGATAAGTTCTCACAGAGATAAGGAGATCAATCCAATGACCACGATCTCATTTAGAAACTTATGAGACATGGTCATGTGCTCAATAAATAACCTTTGTATAGAAATATAATACTGAAAATTATTTCACATATTGAATTAAATTAAATGTTGCTTTCTGAGGCAGTTTGTGAAAAATACAGCAGTTTAAGGTAGCTATTAAATTGCTAAATTAATAAATAATAAATAAGACGTGAAGTGAAATACAAAATAAATAATAATAAATGCACAAAATACAAAATACTGAGAAAACTCATGGTGCAACATGAAGGTTTCCAGTGACAAATAAATTACCTATCTACTTTGAAAGCAAAGATGCAGAATGATGCAACAAAAACACACAGCCAATTAGGGGTCATTTACACGACACCTTTTTCAACTAAAAACGGAAGACTTTTTATTGGCTGTTCTTTCACAGTACAACAGCATTTTGGGGGTCTGAAAACGCAACCTTTAAAAAACGGGAGTTTCAAAGTGCACATTTTTTATCGCCTTTATCGCCTATGTGTAAACTAAAAAAAAGTGAATTTGTAAAAACGTTGATGTTGTTTTGCTTGTTACTTGCTTGCATTGCAAAGTATACTTCAGTTTACACGTACATCAGGGTACAGTGCTGTGTGCGCCACCTGATTTTTGCGTAGGCGACTCTATAGAGAGCATAAGTTGGGTTCATTTTCTCCATAGAGAAATGTATTTTTAACCTAACAGACAAACTGAACGCCTACTCCATAGAAGGACCCATGAAATTACGAAATCAAGTCTCGCTATCCTGTCAAAACTGAGATTTTCTGAAAAATGTTTGGGGGAAAAAATGTGCTTTTTAACGGTGCTACAAGGCTACAATTTTGATCGGTCAAAGAGAAAGAGTACAGACACTTGACAAAGACTAAACTTTCCAGTTCACCCTTGTGTTCACATTAAAACTGAAGTACATTTTGTGCTTAATGGTCTAGACCACTCATACACATGCTGCATTTACTCAGAGCTGCACAGTGTTAGTATTCTCTGAGCTGGACTTATCGGAGGTCAGACTGAGGATACTGCGGAGGACATCACTACTGAAGTCCTGAAGCTGTTGCAGAGTGAGGTGGGCAGCCACCTCAGTCATGTATTCACTTGTCAGGTGTTTGTCCAGATCATGATGCTTGTCTGATGCCTGCTTTGACTGGTCAAATCCCGCCTGTTTCTTCAACTGTGAAAATACATAAATATATGAACCATTGCCATCTTAATACGACTTTTCATAAGATCAGGTTGATGTTTTAAATTAATTTAGATTAAACATACTACTTGATTGTGAGCTATCTGCTAAGAGCTATCTACTAAGAGCTATCTGCAATATGATTCCAGACATGATTTAAACTTAGCACTGCTTGAAATAAGTTTCTAAATCAAGCCATGACTAACACTTATGCAATTCAGGAACTGAGACTGCAAAATAGTAATACAAAACAATCATATAAATTTCCTCTGTGGGTAACCGAAGTCTAATTCCATACCTTTTTGATTAGATGCAGAAGGTCTCGAATTTCAGCCTGAAGTTCGTTCACATTGTCTGTCTGGTTCAGCATGGTTGATTTGCTGATCTCTTTCAAGAGATTCAGATGTAGTTGCAGTCCCTTCACTATGAGAGCAAAGCAGGTTTCCTGTGACAATAAAGGAGAGATCTCACAATTTATTTTTCGGAACTTTCAATGCTGCTATATGTGTCTTTAAATTGTGTTCCTCTGAAAATCTGCCATCATGAAGTCCATAAAAGAAGCCTTATAATTATTCTCCAACTATTATACAATACAACTACATCAAAATATTGGCATGAAAAAAAAGTAAAACAGGACGTTTTGAAATAGAAACACTGAAATAGTATTTTCTTTCTTGTAAAATGTACGTCAATACGGAAGCCCTGTGCAACGTTAAAAAAAAAATCTAGCATTTCGAGATTAAAGTCAAACATTTCAAGATTGAAGTCGAAACAGTAGCCTACAAGAATACAGTCTTTCGTAGAAGTTGTGTGTGTGCTTGCCATTGTTTCACATTGCCGCACACACAGGCATTTATAATGGTTCATAGTGTTTTGTTTAACCCAACAAAAGGAAATTCAACAGGTGCCAATCTACCAGCATTAGGCTACCATTTACAGGACGTAATAAAATATACTGCGTCAGAATAGACTTTAGCCTTTAGGAAAACCAACCTGGAAAACACTTTTCAGACTGGACGGAGATTTCCAGCTTTATGAATAAATGAATGATGAATGACTAAATGAGGCATTTATAGAGGGGTTTCATATGTCTACTAGGCCTACACTCAAAGCACTTTACAATCATAACAGAGAATCTCTCCTAACCACTATTAGTGGTAATTACATCTGAGGAAATCACGGGATACGGCCAAATGATTGGATACAGAATGATGCACTTAAAATATATTCAGAGCGTATTTACAGTGAAGAGGGAGACAGAACGGTTACTGTTGTGTTCTCGACCCAGATAGTGTTGCCTAGACGAGCATGAAAACACCTCAAAAACATTGCCACATAAAGTTTGATCCAGTTTGTGATACCTACTTTGGCGGAGTCTTTGTGCTCGTCTATAGGCAACGCCATAGTAATTCTTGTTGGTAGATTGGGACCTGTATAGAATTTTGTTGAAAGCCCAGATAAAATTAAAAAGCTACTATTTTGTGTTGATCCATGGCAGTTCAACTTCACAAGTGCATTTCTTTACACACACACACACACGCTCTGAGCCAGTGAACGCGCACTGCTACGAATGCACACACTTCTTTGTGTGACTGTGTGTTGTTTCGACTTTAAACTCGAAATGCTTAGACTAAATCTCAAAATGCTAGATTTTTTTTCTTTCTTTTTTTTACATTTTTTTTACATTGCGGTTCAGGGCTTCTGTACTTCAATAATCTTTGTTTAATTTACAATTATTATTATTATTGTTCTTATTATTTTACAAAAATCTGATTGCTTAGAAAAGGAATTGCCCAATCAGATGCTCCAGAAACTGAATACCTTTCTCAGAGGGGCACTAATAATGATAATGGCTTCAAAACAAAATAACGAATTCTTCCAAATAACTAGAAAAGAATTCTGTAGACACAGTCACTCCACAGTCACAAATGGTGCAGGTTTACAGTACTACACAGTGTTAGGGATTTACCTAGCCTTAGCTAAGTATGATGAAGAGCAACAGACATGATTGACTTGGCAAATGACATACATTAATGTAAATAATGGAATGAAACTCACCAAACTGAAGTTACTAGAGATGTTCTGGAGAACTGGGGCAGAGGGTATCATTTGTGTCTTTAAGAACTGCAGCTGCAGCCTAGTTGAGTTATCGCCCAAAGTCAGACTCTGAGAGAAAAGAAAAGCATTTGACGTGTTTAAACACGACAGGAAAAAAACTCTTGTTCTTGTGTGAATACGAATCCATGTATTCTAAAACCTCACAGACATGCCAGAGCAAAATAGATTTGCATACAGAGGCCCCAAACTATTTGGACATGTTATGCTTGTCAGACAACGTTTAACACAGTCCACAGTAAATGCGAACTACACTCTTGGTTACTCTGAGAACTCCATTTTTTCAATAAAACATTTTTAAATTCACTTTAAATTCATTACAAAGTGAGGTTATTCTGAGAATGGATGTAGAATCATGTGTTTGGTGTGATGCCAGTCGGACTTAAATAAGATCCAAACACATCCAACAAATTTCTACTTGTAGAGTTATTTATACTGATAGCTATTTGCAGTTTAGTTCATTAATCCAGGGCACAATGTGTTCAAAGATCAACTATTCAATTTCCAGCCCAGATCTTTGGCCACTAGACTATCCGGTAACACTTTACAATAATGTTACATGAATAATCATGTACTAATACCTGAATTAATAGTTACTTAAACATTAACTCACGATTAGTGAATATTTGAACTAATAATGAAGAAATGAAGAGCAACCCTTAATTACAACAGGAGTCATTCTGATTCATGCATGAATAACAGCAGCCTTAAACAGGTTAGTACATGTTTGATAGTTAATGCATTAATTAACATTTAGGGGTAAAATCAATCAGTCTCTATCTGAATCTCTATAATCTCTATCTAATCTCTATCTCTATCTCTATAAGAAGTCATCTAAATTTGAATTAAACATATGATTTCAGAATGCCATTATTTAAACTGTAATATCATATTCTGCTATCTGCAGCAAGCATTGTGACAAACAATTGGAATGGCACATTTTTTTAGCTAGTAATTAAACAGATCGGTCTAATCTACTTTTCTACCTGGAACTACAGTATGTAGGGTTTGTTTCTGGTGGGACACTCATTAGTGGCGCACTCTGTGATTGTTCAGCACGTTGGTTGTGTACTGATTGTGTTATGGTAATGCTGGCATTTTAATCTCATAAATGATGACTTCTTTCATAAACAGAATTAATAATTAATGACATGTATGCATGTATGTTGTATTTGGAAGGTTTCAGGAGGTTATGGTTAATTAACTGTATTTTTTTAAGTCCATGTATGTTTAATTGTGTAAATAAAATTAAAAGAACAATACATAATTTTGTTTTCATCGGTTTAAAGGAATAAGGATGCCACTCTTATCGTATATGTTTATTAATATATTAGTTCATGATTTGTAAGTACATCATTGTGTCATGACTTTACTTGAGGAGGCACATCATCGTTAATTCATTATTAACTAACCATACACTAACGTCAACTTGTTAATGCATCATTATGTCATGACTTTACTTGAGGGGGCACTTCACTAACTCATCATTAATTACTTATAAAGTAACATGAATTCATGACTTGTTAATGCATCGATGTCATTTCTTGTCTTGGCCCTTCAAGAGTACATATTTAAAAAATGATCAATTACACATGTGCTTTACATATATTCAGCTCTTCTAAATCAGACATAATTTGGTATTTTTCGGTGGATTGTAAAGAAGTGGAAGAGCAGAGGTGCTGTGCCCGAATTTGGATGGAGAAGGAACTGTACGGTGGGAGGAAAGTGGACACATTTTGAGGGGGAAAGAAAACTAGACTAACATCCGACTGTAATATGACATAAAGATAGTAAACAAATCCACAAAATAAGAACAGAAAGAACAGTCATCTGTGCTAACACTGATTTTAATTTTGAAAATTGCATCTGTTTAATGGATATATTAGTGTATATATTAGATGGCAGAAGTGGCATCACTTAAAACGGAATGAGATTAATATTTTTTTTTATTGATGCATTTTTGTGTGGTCAATGAGTAAGGTTAAATGTAAACATTGCAAGACTTTCACTGATGTTTGTGACAGTTGCAGGTGGCAAATTTATGAACAATTTTACATTGTGTGCCCTTTTAATAATCTTATCTTCTAATCTAAAGCATGTTTGATTTAGTTTACCCCAAAGTGTTAATTAATACATTAATTAATACAAATAAAAGCATGTACTAATGTGTAGTTAAGATGGTGCAGTCATGCAGGAATTCATATGACTCATGTCTCATTATGGCTCATTAAGGTTAATTGTTCATTATTACATGTCTTATTTCATCATTAGTTCATAGTAAAGTAATTATTAATTCAGGTATGATTCAGGTATGACATGATTATTCATGTACCATTATTGTAAAGTGTTACCAGACTATCCTATTGATAACCACAAGCCGATGCACATGTATTTTTTTTAAAGCATAGGTTAAAAAGCAAGCATGTTACCAAATATTCAAGTTCAGAGGAACCAAATGAAAACGTTTAAGAATCTGTCAGTGAAACCCCGATTAACTACTCTTCTTAGTATGGAGGACGTTATGCCCCACAGCCCTGAAACAGATGTGCTTACCTTGCTGTTTATCCAGGCTGTGTGCACTGTAGGAATATCTTTAAGAATTTTGCTGATTAAACTGTGTGCCTGTTCAATAGTTTCCTTGTCCATAATGTCCAGTTTTTGAGAGACAGGGGCAGATCCCACGATTCCTACTAACGTGAATAATAGAGCTACTGGAGGAGAGAGAGAGAGAGAGAGAGAGAGAGAGAGAGAGAGAGAGAGAGAGAGAGAGAGAGAGAGAGAGAGAGAGAGAGAGAGAGAGAGAGAGAGGCGCAATTAGAAGTGCGTAACTGTGACGCAGATTTCACATTCATGGTTCAAACACTCACATATGCTTCAGTCATGGCTGGACATCATGATTTCACATAATTGCACCTAATTTACTAGTACTGTAGGTACATAACGTATTCTATCTAAACACTTATTCATTTATATTTTTTAATACATCAATCTTATAATCTTATTATATAAACGTATTAAAGTATAGTATAGCAAATGAACATATTATTGAAAACAGTATATTAAACAAAATTCTTTAGAATCATTATTTCGTGTAATTCAAAAATGAAAAGTCTTACCCTGGAAGTTCATTATAACAACAGCAATGAAAAAGAAAATGTACAAAGTCTTCAGACTCCAGCAGTAACAAAGCCCCATCATGTTCAGAATTTATATATCCTGCAGGGGAAATTCCTCTTTTTTTTACATTGACGTAGCGCAGACCAATTATGGGTCAAACTTAACGTTATTGATGACTGTGCATTAATAAATCATACCAGATATTATATAAGAGAGACTAGTAGTTAATGTATTCATATATGAGTATATAAAATATCATAAACAATTTCCAAGTCATTTATTACTACCTAAATGAACAGTCATTTTTATTTTGCTACAGTCACTTTTTACTACATTCACTTTAAAAATTAAAACATCATAAACAGATAACAATACATAATCTGAGGTTATTAAAGCATAATTTGGATATAGTAAATTAAACTTATTTTTAAGATTATTAAGATAGTTTGCTCAGAGTTTTTTTTTGTTTTACCACAATTCTGTATGTAAAATATGATTGAATGTTTTTTCTTTGATTTTTGACGGACAGTCATCATCAGCCAATGTGTTAAGAAATATAACTAGAAACAGCTATGTGTAATAGCACAATAATTTTTAGAGGCCATTTCACCCCAAGGGTCTAATCTTACCTTTTAACTTCAAAATAGTAATAAATCTAAAAACATGACTGTGTCCCTCAATAACAGATTGGAAAAAAAATAATTTGATATTCATTATAATATGTCACAAATTACTATTTTTCAGAGAACAAAATTAGATAAATTTAATCAAACAGGTTTTCATTTACATCTCACAAATGTTGATGTTCAGATGGCAAAGTTAAGAAGAGCATTTAGCTACTCATTAAACATTAAATATGTGCCATCTATGTTCAAGAGAAAATATGACTATATAATATAATATGTAATAGGCTATTATATTATATTATATTATATTATATTATATTATATTATATTATATTATATTATATTATATTATATTATATTATATTTTGGTTATCAGATGGATCGAATCTTGAAAATGGGTTGTTCAAAAGGGAAAGAAGGAATATGAAATCAGATTAGATCAGGGAATCCAATCCTAGTTTTAATCTGGATCAAACCTTCAGTTTGTGTTGTTCAAAACTTGTCAGTGGGATTTGGATAAATTTGATTTAAAAAAAAAAAAACAGGATTATCCTGATGCCAACAGGGGGTGGGATTTCAAGGTGGATTTCAGGAAGAAAATGTAGTAAAACTTTAAAATCAAAAAATACATTTGTATCATTTTTGTATATACTTTTATTTATATTTTGCTCTTCACTTGAGTAACCGTTGTAACAGTGATAAAGTAGACATAGGCTAACCATTAAGCTATTCAGTATAGTAAAGTAAAAATAAAATAAAAATTACCTTGTGCCCATTTGTGTTTTTTCTCAAAATAAGAAACACTTGCAGTGACCCCATGTTGGCTCTTCTACCTGTTCTTTACATAGCTGGTATTCCACATTGTGATATGTTGACCCATATAGAGCACTGGTAATCCAGATTTGGTAATCTTGAAAACTGTGTATCTGGATCAGGGTGATCCAGTCCAATGTTGCTTTGAAAAATCAGCATTTTTATGGGAAAGAAGTAAGATGTTACATTTGTAAGATGGATTGCCTGATCCTGGATAGGAAAAAATGGGATTTCCAAATCCGGATCATTTTGATCCAGATTAAATGTTTTGAAGAACTGGCCCCATTGATGTCAGTATGGCACTCTTTCTTTCCATGGATAGTAAATATCATCTTATCAAGATAAATATATCATTATTGCTTTATAAGGTAGTGTACTATGGGTTAAATGAATGCACCTCTGAAATTCCATGTTGCACTAACCTCAACTTCTGCCAACCAGTTATGACGTACAATGGGATTTTCACTACTGATTCGATATGTTTGTGTACATTTGTAATAGAGTATGAGCTAATATGTTACGTAAGCAATTCTTTCCTAGTGCACACTGGAAAAAAGTGTCTGCTAAATGATTGCATGTAAATGAATCAAAATTCAATCTGTCACAATCAGTTAAATAATAGTCCTCAAGATTACATGAAGTCTTCATGTAATCTTGAGGACTATGATGAAGTGGTAATTATTGCTGAACTAATTATACATTAGATTAATTGTTAAAATGATGTCAGTTCAGAGGTGAGAAAAACATGTAAACAAATATTTTAACTATTAGATAGATTCTCTTAATTCTTAATCACTAATTTACTCTGTCATGATGACACTAACCACATGGTAATGCATAGTGTTGTGTAATCTCACAGGCAGAGTTTCCATTTAAAGGAAGCAGAGGGGAAGAGATGGTGTCAACGAGATGAGGGGAAAGGGGAAGAAAGGTTTCTATGGAAACAAGCAGTATCATGTGTAAGAAATAAGCTAAATAAATATGACTCTACCATCACATCATGTAAATCAACAGTGTGAAATCTCCAATTTTGACAGAAAAAGATTTGTTTGTTTTCAATGTGTGAGTTCATTGAGAAACAGAAATAGACAGACAGCTTCACAGTGAAATTCTCCAGTAGCATGGACTCGCTCAGAGACAGACAAAACACATACTCACTCTTGATTGAAAGTGCTGCTACAATCACAAATTATGATAGCACAGCATTCAGATAATAAATCTTTGCCCTTTATACATTTTTAACAAGGTTGCTGCTGGAAGAGATGTTAGTGAGGCCAGCAGAGGGTGCTTAACGAGTAATCTCTCTGGGTCCTAATCCCACATAGTTAACTCCACATCAGCAACATAAATTCATCAACTAACCATTCAGAAACATCCTGTTGCATTCTACTTTTGATGTTGTCAATTCTTCTTGAGCCTCTCCATCATTGCCTGACTCAAAAGGTTTAAACACAAAAGGCAGAACAGTTTCTGACATTTTAGTGCTTGTCTGCGTGAGATAATCAGAGCTAGGTGACAGTGGGCAAAGTTTACATGAATAGATTTTCCCATTTTGTGTTAAAGCACCACTGAAAAATATTAGTGCACGTTCCTCGGCTTACAGGGAATTAGCCTATGTGTGTTTCTTTTCAAAGCTAGAATCGATGCTGCGCTGCTTAGAGCATTGGGAAAGTCATCGGCGTGCACCCGCGACACAAGGCTATAATTAGATGAGCCACAGGTGCATCGTCAGGTCTTTTGTCTGAAGAGACCTCTCTGTGTTTGGTGTGCAAGCATCTATTTTCTGTCTACTAAAGTCTACTAAATTTTCTGTCTACTATGTCTACTAGAGATCTTGGTTAGGAGTTGGCACTGGCAGTGTGCAGATTTTTTTACTCTTTCTCATCTCAGAACGATTTAACAAAAGAGTTTAGAGGCCAAAAAGAGAAATGAGTCAGCAACAGAGTAAGCACTGTGTCCCTCATGCGATTGCTGCATTGGAGTCAGGTGAGTGCAAGCATTGTGAAGAGGCTACCTCTAAGCGTTCCTCGCACAACAATAAATCCGTAGAGGAATTTCTCGAGGTGGTTACTTGCAAGGTGGCCAGATTACAGCTTGACTGGCCTCGGGAACAAGAGACCCCCAAACGCCGTAAGCTTGAGGATAGGTTTCTGTCCAGTGGAAGAGGGGAGGACCACAACATCAGTCTCTCCCCTTCTTAGAGGAACTCCATGATGAGCTATCCAAGTCATGGAGAAAACAATATACTTCTTGTGTTTTTGTTCCCTCGACGTCGACCTTTTCGACTAATGTGGGTTCAAAGGTGCGGAGATGCCTCAGGTTGAAGAGATGCTCGCGAGCTATTTTTTGCCTGGGTCTGCATCTTTACTCAAGAGACCTACCCTCCCCTCAAAGCCGTGTCAACATCGGCTCTTGTGGGTAAAGCTTATCAAGCTGCAGATCAGGCTGGTGCTGCGCTGCCCACAATGGCTGTTACAGGCATACCAGGCTGACCTCTTAAAGGACTTGGGTGCAGATACTACGATAGATGAGCAAGCGTTTTCTGAACTGCGCCGAGCCACAGACCTTTCTCTCCGTGCCACTAAACATCGGCCATTCTATGTTTGGTTAGCACGAAGAGGCATCTGTGGTTAAATTTCACAGGGATAAAAGATAAGGGCCTTTCTTCTGGACTTCCTGGTTTCTCCCTCTGGCCTGTTTGGCGACTCGGTCAACACAACCAGGATCAGAGAGGTTACAGTTCCCCTGACATGTTTTTTTTTATTATTATTTTATAATGTTTCCTGGGTTGCCCTTATAATTTTAATATGCTTTTTAGATCAAAAATAGTCATAATAAAAATAAAAGGCATTTTTCCTAGCCTGATTTTATCCTCTGCTTAGAACGCTCTGTTTGAAGGGGCGTGTCTGCTGTGGGACTCAATGTAACCGCCCACTGCTGTGATTGGCTGACATGCTTGCATATGAAATAGCTACATATTACATGTGAAACTCTCTAGAATACGTTTTACTACAGCTATTATACGTTTTTACTATTACAGATATCGAGATTACTGATTTGTGAGAAGTTTTTGAAGTATTTAGATTCTCATCACATAAAATGTTGCTGTGATGAGCATTGAGGAGCAGATGACAGTCTGTCGATCGCGAGAATGAAGATCTTATTGTATAATGCAGTTTCTGCTCTCTCTGCTTTCACCAATGCAGACACGATGATCATGTTCATACAGTAAGAGCTTTGTTGTGCAGTGTAACACAGTTTCTGTTCTCTCTAAAGCCCGGAACTCGTCCGCTCTCGTCGAGGTAAAAAGCTGCGAGGCGAACTGCGCGAGAGAGAAACCGAGCGTTTCAGTGCGCTCGAGAGAGACCGCCGGACTGGACAAAAGCGAAGCGAACTGCGCGAGAGAGAGACCGAGCGTTTCAGTGCGCGCGAGAGAAGACCGCCGGGACTCGACAAAAGCTATGGCAAGCCAAAGTGTTCACAAACGTCTGGTCGGGCGTGCGATGTGCACATTGACGCGTCAAAAGCGCGATCAACAGCCAAACGCGCGTCATAAGCGCGTGTTGACAGCCAAACGCGCGTCATAAGCGCGTGTTGACAGCCAAACGCGCGTCAAAAGCGCACGTTGATAGCCAAACGCGCGTCATAAGCGCGCGTTTTTGCCATAAAAGCGCATGTTAGGAACGTGCGTTTGGCTGTCAAAACACACGCTTTTCGTGCGCTTTGAGGGGCACCGAAGACGCACGCTTTTGACGCGCGTTTATCGTAACAAAAATGGGCGTCGAAAACGTGTTTTTCGAGTAGGACGTTATGAATGTGTATACAGGTAAACCACACAGGCAGTGCCAGCGTGTGTGAAGTGTTCATGCAGGCGAAAAGAGCGTGCTCGTTCATTTGTTCTCGGAATCGCACGTCGAAAGCGTGTGAGGTCTTATGTCCCGGTTTCTTGTATTGTCATTTAACCCAAGCTAAGCAGCATGGCATTATCATGGCAAATTTGACATAGGAGAGGATTATAATTGGTGAGTTTTTATAATCCAGTATAGTTATATCATTTAGGTAAAAAAGAAAACTGCACTTCTACAACATTTAGTCACAGGTCGGGGGGGCCAAGCCAGACTGCATCCACCCCTCAAACCCAGGACCACCTTGAGGAGCGTACCAGAGACCAGACAGACAAGCAGAAATTTCTAAAAGTAGCAATCTTTATTGAATAAAAGCAGGAAATTAAGTCTTAATATGGGCTTCGTATTTCTCTGCAGGAGGGAGGAGAAAAGGAGGTTCAGCCACAGCGGAGGAGGGAGTCGGACGCCGGTCCGGAGTGCAGGTGGGTAAACGTGGTAAGTAGATCCTTTTAAGCGTAATATTGGCGGACAGCTTTCCAGGCGGACCAGGACCACCAGCCAATAGGGGACTCTTCCCACTGGACAGGTTGGTAAGCGTGGTAAGTGGACCCTTTTAGGCGTAGTACAGGCGGACAGCTCTCCAGGCGGACCAGAACCAGGTCCACAGGCCAGTAGGGGGCTCTTTTCACCGGACAGGTGGGTAAGCGTGGTAAGTGGACCCTTTTCACCCAGCGGTGCTGCAGACTTCCAGACTCAGACAGTAAGTAGAACAGGTGAGGATATTCACAGTACTCTCTCTTCAGTTCACAATAGGGAGTCAGTGAGTCATACGGTTACTTTACCAGCGGTGCTGTATGCTTCTGGGCTCAAACAGTAAGCAGAACAGGTGAGGGTATTCACAGTACTCTCTCTTCAGTTCATAATAGGGAGACAGTGAGTCATAAGGTTACTTTACCAGCGGTGCTGTATGCTTCTGGGCTCAAACAGCAAGTAGAACAGATGGGGATCTTCACAGTACAAAGTACTCACTCTTCAGGGCGACAGTGGGTTAAACGATTACTTTACCAGCGATGCTGTATGCTTCTGGGCTCAAACAGCAAGTAGAACAGGTGAGGATATTCACAGTATACAGTACTCTCTCTTCAGTTCATAATAGGGAGACAGTGAGTCATAACCTTACTTTACCAGTGGTGATGTAAGCTTCTGGGCTCGAACAGCAAGTAGAACAGATGGGGATCTTCACAGTACAGAGTACTCTCTCAGCGGTGTTGTATGCTTCTGGGCTCAAACAGCAAGTAGAACAGATGGGGATCTTCACAGTACAAAGTACTCACTCTTCAGGGCGACAGTGGGTTAAACGATTACTTTACCAGCGATGCTGTATGCTTCTGGGCTCAAACAGCAAGTAGAACAGGTGAGGATATTCACAGTATACAGTACTCTCTCTTCAGTTCATAACAGGGAGACAGTGAGTCATAACCTTACTTTACCAGTGGTGATGTAAGCTTCTGGGCTCGAACAGCAAGTAGAACAGATGGGAATCTTCACAGTACTCTCTCTTCAGTTCACTGTATCACTCTGGGCTTCTGACGGGAGGGGGGGGGGGGCAGATATAATAACCTTCCACGAACATGTAAGCATGGATGGGGGCCACTTCTCAACAAAGACACAGCACACTTCAATTCCACAGCAATAAATCAATGTGTATCAACTAAGGCAAAAGCACTGCAACTCACTCACACAATAGGGTTTGACAGAGGCCCCACTCCATCCGTTGCACACGTTTACAGGGGTTTCACTTTTAATTCCTCCTCATCACACTCTGAAACACATAGCTCCTCCAACAGTCAGATCCACATTCACTGTATCCTCTTCAAGCGATTCAAATGTTCATAAGATGAAAACAATTCACTTATCTTTCCTCTCTCCTTCCACAGCACCGTCCCAGTCCTAGCTCGGTCCAACGGTCGTCCCACAAAACAATCACTCTGACCCAGCAACTCGAATGGGCGATCTCCACATTTCACTCACTTCACATCCATTTTCAGTGAAAACTTTTCACATCTCCAGCTTGTATTCTCACGATCACTGTTGCACCCCTCTTCCAGGCAGATCCTCACAGCCTGCTCCAAAATGACCCCAGCAAATCCAAGCCACTGCCAAAGGATAGATTTCTCCCCAGTGAGTACCACATGAATGCCTCTTTCCTTGCCTTTTAACTGCTTCATCAGGCCACGTCTCACAATCACAAACCCTCACACCAAACACACCGCACCTGGTACTGCTTAGCTCATCAGCTGCCGCTGTCATGGCAACTGACACAACCCGAGGTGCGTTCCATTCGACCGTTAGTGAACTGCGAAGTGGACTTCACAGGGTATTTCGCCATCTTAAGTGAGATTCCAATCCGAAGGGAACGAACTTGTTCAGTTGGAAGGGCACTGCAAACGGCGTAGGGAATAAGTGAACATCGATACATCACTTCACAGGAAGTGGAGAGCGGAATCACCCAACTGTCATTGCGCGTGACGTCACCAGTCAGAGCGGTCGTAAATAACGATGGAGGAGTTTATGTTTGTGTATAAGTATGCATACATTTTGTCATTATTATACTAACTAAGTATTTTTTAACGGTTATTGGGGTGAATATTACATTTACATATGCTATTTTTTGTATGTCCTTGGGACTTTATAAACGATTACCACAACCATTTCCCTCAGAATTTACCTTATCATATTTTTATTTATTATTGTATATTATATATATCTATTTTAATATTAAATTCAATTGAAATATTAATGTAAGCCTATATCTATTTGTTTTATTATCATAATCTGCGGAACCCCGTACGTTAACTTAACTTAACTGATGACGTTTGCAGGGCATTCCAAATGAGCGGTATTGTCAGCGAAGTCCACTTCAACTGATGTACCGTGTTCAGGGAGTAGGGAGCAGTGAACACTGCGTAGGGACCCTGTCGAATGGAACGCAGCACCGGTCTCATCCCAATTCGCAAACCAGCACGGTGTGTCTGTGAAATTGTCCCGTTTGTCACCTTGTGACAATTTCCTATTGATTTTTGCTCATGTTTGGAAATGGCAAAAATGTGACTTTATGTCAGATTGTTGTGTCTTATGCAGAGAACTGTGTTCAGTGCATTTAAAAAGTGGCATTTTGAAATGCAAAATGTGTGTAAAGCAGAAAATGTGTTTAGACTTGTGGAAACTTGAGAAGAAGTTTTGCTCTCTGTGTGTCCGTTTAAATAATTGTGCTGTGCATGTCATTTTAGTGAGTTAGCAATTGGAAAAACTGTAAATTTGTGTTCATTGAATGCATTTTGTGTTAAAGCAACAAGAAATGTGTTAATAGTATAGGCCTAGCTTACACAGCCGGATGTAGTGTGAACTGTGTTAAGAGTTTTGGAAAATTGTTAAAAGTATTGAAAAATCTGTCATAGCAATTGTAAAAACCTGTAACATTTGTAAAGACTATAAAAACAATCCATCATTTTGTTGGGAGGTATAGCTTGTCTGTTAAGAAAATGTTAGCATTGTGGAAATCATTGTGTTCACTGACTGCATATTGTGTGAAAACGACATGAAATGTGTGAATGGTACTGTATGGCCACAAAAGATCGATGCTGTGCTATTTGTGTTTAGTTTTGAAAATGTGACAACTGTTATACCGTGGGACACTTGCCATTCTCCATTATAACTAACACACGCTTTGATTCATTCTGTACATTTGGGGGTTATAGAGGTTTAATTGAAATCAAATATTAACATTAATGCCCTAACTAATTAGGAAATCTACTTAATAAATATTTGGAATAGTATGGAAATATAAGGTTCAGATCACTAAAAACACACCGGAAATCGAAGAGTCGAGTCATGGGTGGAGTCTGGATGTCATTTAGTGGAAAAGATTAATACTGCACACACACACACACACACGCACACACACACACACACACACACACATATATATATATATATATATATATATATGTAGTGAAGTCGTGTGACGTCAGCACAATTTGGTAGGTGGCCAATTAGTAATTGCCCATTTGGGGTATAGAGAGCCTAAGTCCCGCCCCTTCGCTTCCGGCTCATGGGACCTTATTTCGGTAAAAATATGAATGGAAGTCAATGGGGAGAGACAACTTATCTTTTTATTCCGTCTGAACTGTGCCCTCAATTACACATATGATGTTTGTCAATTTAAAAGATGATTCTCAAAGTCAAAAACGTCGCAGTTTGTCATACAACAGAAGAGTAACGTTTAGTTTTATGTGAAAATCGCTCTGTGAACTACATCTCCCGGGAAGAGAAACGAGATCCGCTGCTCGTGTGCGTGCAGTCTGGTTCAAAACACTCAGGTAGGACGGCGTAACGTTACGATTATAACGTAAGACTGTAGAAATAATGACAGACAGCCTCAGTAAAGTTAGCTTTATTCATTGAGAGAAAATGTGCGCCTGTGGGGTTTGTAGTCTTTGTAATTACGTATTTTCACAGTTTTATACCTCAACGGTTTTACATCAAACTGCGACTTTCTTTACTTTAAAATGTATCTTTTAAATTGACAAACATCATATGTGTAATTCAGGGCACAATTCAAACTAGATCAAAATATTTGTTGTCTCTTGCCATTGACTACCATTCAATATTTTTTCGAAGTTAGGTCCCATGGTGGTCGACCGGAAGGGGAGGGACTTAGGCTCTCTATATAAACCTTTCATTCAGGCATCTTGGGGTGCGTCATGGTTGAAAGCCCGCCCCTTCCGTTGTAAACACCGACTTGACTGAGTGTCCTGCTGCGTCGCTGAGGGTTTGTGCGTGTGGGTAGCTGCTTACTCCCAGTATGGCGTGCCTTCAGCGCTTCCATCATTGTGGCATCGCAATTTAATTGATCGGAGCACCAGCTGTTTCAGTCAACGAGCCTGTTAAATGATTCTCTGGTATATGTTGACGTGTAACTGGATCGTACTCTCTGGTCTTCGTGGGCTAATGAAGTGAGCAGTCGCATTAAACGGCGCGCTCTCCCTCTCCGTCACTCTCTCTCTTTGAAGCCACGCTGCTGCTTTCTCCACATCGATACGCTTAAGTCGAGCGTGTACGCGGGCCGGAGGATTATTATTTTTTTTTTTATGGCTACTAGTTGGCATTTCTTTACTTTAGTTTTTTTTTTTGTTTTGTTTGTTGACCAGTTTTCAAGTTATGCAAGTTTGAGTGACTGTCTGTTTGAAACAACTGCTGGGCGTGTTCCTGCAGCGGTCATTTGAAATTGTTTCAATTGTTCTTATTTAATTTGAATTGTCTGTCTTTAATTCGTTAATAGTATTCCTATTTTGTTTGTCTTTTTGGGGTGTGTTGTGTAAGTGAGTTTTTTTTCTTTGGTTCTTGCTACGTTAAAGTCAATAAATTTACTTTGAATATTGTTTTTTTTTGTTTATTATTTTCAGTGTCTTATTTATTCTTTTTTTTGGTTTTCCTTTAGGAGCTGAGGCCCTCCTGGAGCGGGCTGGTTGTCTGTTTTAAAGCAGGTTTTGTTCACTGAGAATGTTATTGCAGTTTCATTATTGCCGTGTCACTATCTTTTTGCAGTGAATTGGGTGGGTGCAAGAGTGGTTGCCGTGTTTCTTATGGTGGACCTGCTGCTGGCACACTAGCCTGCTCCTGTGCTGAAGCCTCAGTCTCTGACATTAAGTCAAGTGTATTATTAATTTTGTAAAAGTGTATTGAGAATCTGGTGAGTTTATTATAAGTCCTGTGGAGGTTTATTGGAATTTTGTTCTTTTTGCTTATTATTTTCTTGACCGTATTCAAGCCAATAATGACCTGTGAATTACTGTTTTTAAAGCACTGTTGATCAACTTTTAACATCAATAAAACAATTTTTGTACGGAAGCCCATGCCTCTTGCCTTTTCTAGGTGGAACGTATTTGTGTGCTATATTGAGGTTATTTTCCCCGTTAACCTGGGGTGGCGTAGTCACTAAAATTGAGCCACTTGCTACATATATATATATATATATATATATATATATATATATATATATATATTGTACGAGCCATATTCATTTTTGTATTTGTCAACTTTGTACTGTGCCACTAGGGGGCTGTATGTGCTTTGCGGCACAGCTGATCTCGGGTCAGCCCGTGTAAGTCTTTTAATTTGGAGGTAACTCAGACACAGGTGTCGCTGATTGAGAAGCAAACAGTTTTCGACTGTGCTCTGTGTCTTGCGCTTGGGGTAAATAATACGGTTTGTTGTATGTGTTACATTATGAGTGAAGATATTGGCGCTGTATGATATGCAGGAAAATAAATTGCTAGATAATAGTAACATTACTGAACGCTCCGTCTTTGTTTTATGTGTAAGATTACACGCACACGTCTAAACTTAAATCCACGGAATCAGCAACCAGTACTGGACTTTGTTTGGGACTTAGTCAGTACATTTAGGTCGAAAACTGCTTCGATTTGGATTATCGTTCGTGAGGACGCGGCCGGACCAGCCATGAAGTGGATTTTACTGTGTTTGTTTGGAAATCACGGATGTGAGGAGGGCAAATGTTTGGAGTTGCCGATTGCTGAAAGGAGCTGTACCGGTGCCAGCTGGGTCACCGGATTAACAGCATCTTTACATCGGGACATCATTCATCAAGCCGGCCAACGCTCGATTGGGGTATGTGGTAAACAGCGCTGATATTATGAATGGCCATGGTAATTTGTGTGCACACATTCACGTAAAACCAATGCATTGGTGGTAACTCGCAACCGTCTAAAAATAACTCTGCGCGTCTAGACGAGTTGTTGCGCAACACAAAACTATTCTGTGAACTTATTGATTAATAAGCTAAATTGCTTTGTGTTGTCATTATGGCTGAAAAGGAAAAAGGCCAGTTTGGCCCTGAAAAACGGGTGGTTAAATTAACACCCAAAGCTTTGTTGGAAAAAATAAGCACTTTAGAAAAGGAAAGAAAGTGTAAATTGTTAAATGCAAAAGAATCTATTACTAAACTGATGGGTGATAAAGAGCATGTCAGTGAGGTTGAAAATGAATTTAACATGTACAATACGTTGTGTGACGAAATACAGCATGTACATACATCTTTATTGGGTTTATTGCCTGCAGATGAAGCAAAAAAACATGAAATTTGGGACCAAGCGAAAATGTTGAGTTTTGAGTTTTTTGTGGGTACAAATCAATGGTTGTATGACACTAAAGCTTGTTCAGTTACTAAAGTGAATGATGATCATGATGATTTCCCGGTTCAAATTGAAACTCAAAATATTGATGTTGAAAATGGAAATGAGATTGATGCCAGCAATGGAAGAGGAAATGCTGGTGGAAAGGATGAGGAAGATGATCAGATTCAACCTCAAGACAGCATTTCAAATGTGCAGTCAAGGCACCGTGGCTCAAGTTGTGGATCCTCCAGTAGTAGATCCAGTTAGCAGTGCTACAGGTCGGTAGTAGCGTCCATTCAAGGCAATCTGATGGAATGGCTTCCTATATCAGGAAAGGGGCTAGATCTAAGCTCCCACTCACCTCTCTAAATCCACAAGCCTCAGTATTTGTGCCTCTGCCCTCACAGCAACATGCATCTCCACTACTACCAAGCAATGCTTCACTTATAGCCAATCCATCTATCTTGCTAAAGCCAACTGTAATTCAAAGCTTTCCATCCACTTTAGACCAACATCAACCCCTGCCAAGCCAACATCAGACAGCAGGTATCTACAATTTGCTGCAACAACAGAATGACATAACAGATCTCCTTGTTAAAATGCAAACTTCACAAATGCTGCCGCGCAGAGAAATTCCAATTTATGATGGAGATCCTCTAAGGTTTAACACATTTATGAAGGCATTTGAACACTGTGTGGAGGCAAAGACCAGCTGTAAAGGTGACTGTTTGTATTATCTTGAGCAATACACTAGGGGGCAGCCAAGAGATATTGTGCGTAGCTGCCTTCATGTGACTGCAGATAGAGGATTCGTTATTGCCAAAAAATTGCTCAAGGAACACTTTGGAAATGAGTTTAAGATAACAGAAGCCTACATGGAGAAAGTCATAGGATGGCCAAGTATCAAAGCTGAGGACCCCAACGCGCTCAAAGCTTATGGACTCTTCCTCCGTGAGTGTTCTAATGCTATGGAGGACCTTCGGTATTTAGAGGAACTTAACATGCCAGCAAACATAAAGATTCCGTGTCAAAAGCTTCCGTACAGACTCAGAGACAAGTGGAGAGCAAGGGCATGTGAGATACTGGAGAAAACTAGGCGAAGAGCACAATTCACAGACATTGTGGAGTTCATCGAGCGCCAGGTCAGAATCACTGCAGATCCAGTCTTTGGTGATATACAAGACAATTTACCTGTTATTAGGGGAGCTACAAAAGTAAACAAGTCACAGGTAAAACCTCAGTTGGGAAGAAACAGCTTTGCAACACAGGTGGTCATTGAGGAAGGATACAGCAAACCAGATAGTACCAAGGAAATGGCTCAGAAAAAGGTAACATCCTATACCAAGACTGATTCTGTTTCATGTCTGTATTGTGCTGCTGGTGATCATGTTTTAAACTGGGAAAAAGGACACACAGGGAGAAACTGGACTATCTAAAGGAGAAAGGTCTGTGTTTCAGTTGCTTGTGCACAGGACACTTGAGTAAAAGTTGCGACAGGCGCATTATTTGCAACAAGTGCAACCGAACGCACCCCAGTGTTTTGCATATAGGAGAGATGGAAATAGTTATTCAAAAGGATCAGAAGGATGGTGAGCAGAAATTTACTGAGTGGTCGAATTCCTCCGACAGTTGTACAACATCCTCCGCTTGTTGTCTTACAGGGGCTGGTCACTGCAATGGAATTCTTCCCATTTTGCCTGTTAAGGTGAAGTGCTCAAAAGGAAACAAGGTTATTGAAACCTATGCTTTTCTGGACCCAGGGAGTACAGGAACTTTTTGCACCAGGCAGCTCTTTGATAAGTTGAATGTGGAAGGACGCAAATGCAAGATTCATATCCGCACTTTGGGCCATAATAACGCAGTAGAAAGTTCCATTGTTGACAATCTGGAAATTTCAGGAGTTTCTGGTGAGTGCTTCTATCCACTTTCTAAAGTGTGTACCCAAAAGGAGATACCTGTCTCTGCAGCCAATATAATCAGTGAAAGGGAGCTGAGAAAATGGCCCTATTTAGACAATGTAAAGATTCCCCATATAAATGCTGAGGTTGACCTATTAATTGGCACAAACGCCTCCAAGTTGATGGAGCCTTGGGAGGTGATTAACAGTCGTGATGGTGAAGGACCCTACGCGATCAGAACCCTACTGGGATGGGTAATAAATGGTCCTTTTCGGGGAAGTAGTGATTGTGGAAATGATCACTCTTTAGTTTATGCCAACAGAATTGCCATTGATAGAATTGAAGAACTGTTAACCAGCCAGTACAACTACGACTTCAATGAGCAAGCTTCTGCAGAACAGGAAGAAATGTCAAGGGAAGAAAAGAAGTTTGTGGAGATTAATGGAAGGCTCTGCTCAGTTTAAAAATGGACATTACACGTTTCAAATGCCTTTCAAAGGGAAAGATGTTTCGATGCCGAACAACCTCTGTGTACAAAAGCCTCACTCGCCCGCTCTATCCCCCATGATTGGCCTGAATTGCCTGCAGCTGCGACTCCCTCACGTGTTGCACAGAAGACACACCTGTCACTAATTATTAGGCAGGGGATATAACTTACCTGGTCAAGCAGTGCTCTTGTTTGCATCCGGGTGTGACCTGACCGAACTCGCATCTCCTATTTCCAATCTCCTGCTAGCTCTGTGATTAATCCTGTGTGCGTCTTCCAAACGTGAGTTTACTTTCCTTTCTCCACTTGCAACTGTTTGACGTGGTGGTGGTGGTTGAGGTGGTATTACGTTTGCCACACCAATCCCTAATGCTCTCAGCTGCCTTTGCTCTCCATTGTGGGCTGTCAGTGTGCAATTGAGTTGGCTGCGAGTGTCTATTCACTAAGCAGCGGTAATGCGTGTACTATGCCACCGGAAGTAGCATAAACCGGAAGTAGAAAGCAATTAAATACGTGATGTTTATTCTGATTCCTTACACTTAATGATGTTGTGAACCCACTGCTATGGTAGCTAATTAATTATTCTCCATGCCTTGTCATGTTTGAACATGTTTGTTCTTTATCTTTAATGAGTTACTATAACACAGTTGTATTATATAATTATATTATATATTATTCTATGATATGGTGATTTATTTATGTTAATATTATGTTGATGGCAATATGAGCTGTAATTGTGGATTGCCTTTAGGGCCAAATTACCCAAGTTGGATTTAGTGAGTTTGATTTAAACTGTTATTGCTGGTTGTGTGCTGATTGTTTCTTTGTTCTTGTTACAGCACACATACCCATACCCACATGCCCATATACCAGCCAGGAAGACAAGACAAAAGACAATTTAATAAATACACCCTTTGAGGTGAACTTGGCTGAACTCTGTCTGTGTCCTCTTCCTTCCAACCCGATTCAATTCTCCAACCATCTGACCGTGGTTTGCCTGTACCCTGTCTCTCTCCAAAGTGTCCCAGCCCCCCACTGAGAGTAGCTGCTAAATCGTTCACTCGGTGTTGCCATGCAACGTGTTCGTGGTCTGAAAAGGAGACTTCAAAAAGATGCAGGCTTTTATAAAGAGTATAACAACTTTCTTTCTGATGTTATTAGCAATGGCTATGCTGAAGAAGTGCCACAGCATCAGTTGGAAATGTCAACAGGGAAGGTATGGTATATACCACACCACGGCGTGTACCATCCACGGAAAAGAAAATTACGAGTGGTGTTTGACTGTGGAACAGAGTAGGGCGATTCCACAGTATCGGTCCACAAGGGGTGTAATGAACTATATAGATTGAATAATACCCAGCTGTTGCCATTTTTTTAATTTTTAGTTCATAATTTCGTTAAAGATAGATGTTAGAAATAATAAATTTAGTTTTATCCCACTAAGCCTTGGCATTATCATGTAATGAGACTTTATTTTATTTCCGTCCCCAGAAATTGCAGGTGTCAGTGTGGGACATTACGTGCATCTGAATTTTTCCTAAGTCATTTCTTTAATTTGCTGTAATAAAATCCTGAATTTTGGCACTCAACATTTATTTTGGTGTGTCTTCTATAAAATAAATCTACTAACACTGAAATTATAATTCCCTTAATCTACCACGATGCAATGGAAATATTTATTAACGTTCGTCACACTTTCTGTCAAAGAAGTTACGTACGTTAAACTATGATTTTAAAGTAAGCAGACATATAATTTTTCCATGTAATTCTATCAGTAACAAGACGATAAAAACATCTTGTGTGAACTAAATTCTCATGTACGTAGCTACATGATAAATTGTTAATAAATCAGGATAAAACAGGGGCTGAGATTTTCTGTCAAAAAATCATAACGCTCGAACATTTTATTTCATCGCTTAATTTCATCTCCTAACGCCTCAACGGTTCACCTGTCAGAAATAAGATTGTCTTGGTCACGGTCGCTCTGCGTGAGCGGAAGAGTTAACAGGATTTCACGGATTTCGAC
Organism: Cyprinella venusta; assembly: GCA_038021265.1. Lineage (NCBI taxonomy): Eukaryota > Metazoa > Chordata > Actinopteri > Cypriniformes > Leuciscidae > Cyprinella > Cyprinella venusta. Next base: position 9,237,059 of record CM075877.1, on the reverse strand, counting down.
GAATGTGGGTAAGTTTGTGGATTCTGTCCAAAAGGTTACGAACGTTAAAATGTTACGAACGTGGTAAACTTTGTTTAAGTAAACATTAAATATGATCATGGTGGAGAGAAAGGATAAAAGAGTGATCAAGTCGATATCAAGTGCATGGTTTCGGACCGAAAGCAGCGTCGTGTTCATGAAGATCATGCATGAATGGTGATTGTATTATATTTTGACAGATTATGCACTTCATGTTCGTAAATTGGACAGAAGCTATCCCCTCGAACGTTGTTTTCCGCGTATTTTGAATCAATGAGCTTTTTATGAAAGTCAACATCGTCATCAATGACTTTTTTTTTTATTATGATTTTATTTTCTGTCAGAATGTCAGTATATAACGTAGGCTGTCCAAGTTAACATGTTAATAGTGCGTTAACACAATATCACAAATGCCATTAGAATAATCTGTCGGCGTCAAGCGCAGGTTGTTAAACAACAGTGAACTGGGCATGTAATGCACACGCGCAGATTTTCCGCTCTGACGGCACACATTAGTTTAAACATTAGGGGCTCTATCTTGCACCCGGCGCAAATGAATTTATTCACTGACGCATTTATCATTCCTATTTTGCACGCGCGCAAAGCGTGTTTTTTCCTCCACAGACGCACGTCGGTAAACTAGGAAATTAACTTGCGCTCCCTGGGCGGCTTGGCGCAAAAAGGAGACGTGTGTCGGCGCAAACAATTCCTTGTGCTATTTTGCAGTTCCAGAAAACAATTGCGCCAATGACCAGAAAAAAACTGGTCTAATGTCAGTGGCGCGTTGCGCGTTGCTCATTATGCTATTTTAAGCGCGCATGCTTGGCCATAACAGAGAGTGAACAACGCGCATACACTGTAGATGATTCTCTCAGCTACACAGATGCATTTTACTTTTTGCAAATGATACATTATTATAAGAAAAAATATAAACATGAGGGAAATCATTGTTGTGTCCATGATGATGGGAAAAATAGGCATACAACTTACACATTTACCCAAGTTATTATATGCATGTTTAACTGAAGCTAATTTGGGTCGGTTTGTCCCATCCCCAATGTCACTTCTCTTTCTTTTACGGCCCTGACGAGAACGTCGATCTCCACGGCTGTGAACCGATTGTGAAGTGCGTCTGGTGCGCCGTTAAAATAGAATTGCGCCACGGAACAAGCGCACGTCGTCTTCTGTCTTCTACATTTGGCAAAGAAATTTGAAAAATATACCTGTGGTATTTGTTAGTAATTTTGCTGGCTTTAAATTTATGAACGTACCAATACCAGACTCAAAAATGCACCTTTAAGTTTATGAAACAGATCATATTAGATGGCCACCCTGCCTGCATGGAAGTCATATTGCAGTTTTGTGAAAAATGCACAACGCATGACTCATAATTATGCCAAATTAGGAACAAAGCAAAACATGAACTTGGATTCAACCTGAATTTTATTAAACTGAATTAGATTAAGTACACTTTCTGCTTGAATTTACACTGTTTTTCCGTCCATGTTACATACGTTAAATTCAACTTTGATCAAAGTTTACAAGTTCAACATTGCCAGATTTATCCTGCCTTTCACACAGCTGTATCCCAGGTTGTCACAGGATGTTAACCTGAGGACAATGGCTTTCTGCATGAAGATTGAATTTTGCAGACTTTTGTCCTCGAAGTAAGCCCGATACTGTGGAATCGCCCAGTACAAGGGGATTTCGCTCAACAGTCAGCTCTTGCAAGGACCGAACCTCACCAGCTCGTTAGTTGGAGTTCTTATGCGATTCAGACAGGAACAAGTGGCTGTAATGGCGGACATAAAGGCTATGTTCCACCAGGTTAAGGTGGCAGAGGAACACCGGGATTATCTAAGATTCTTATGGTGGCCTCAAGGTAACCTGGCGCAAGATCTTGTAGAGCACCGTATGACTGTCCATTTATTTGGAGCGGTTTCCTCACCCAGTGTTGCCTGTCTTGCTCTTAGAAAAACTGCTGAAGACAATCAGGCTAACTTTCCAACAGAAGTGATTGAAAAGGTCAACAGAAACTTCTATATGGATGACCTGTTGAAGAGTCTGCCCTCTGAAGAGGATGCAGTCACTATGGTTAAGAACCTTATAACCATTTGCGGCAGAGGAGGGTTTACCCTCACTCAATGGATTAGTAATAGTCGAGAAGTGCTTCAAAGTCTCCCAGAAGATCTCAAGTCCAAGAATCTGCAAGAGCTTGATCTGGACAGGGATAAGCTGCCACTGGACAGAGCTTTGGGTTTGCAGTGGTGTATCGAGACAGATACTTTCAAATTCAAGCTGAAAGTCAAGGAGAAGCCGGCGACCAAGCGAGGCATGCTATCCATCATCAGTTCTGTCTATGATCCTTTGGGGTTCCTGGCACCTATAGTACTCCCGGCCAAGCTGCTGTTGCAGGAGTTATGCAGGGTGAAGTATAATTGGGACAATCCAATACCTCCAGCCTTTCAGCAGAGGTGGAACAAATGGCTGACAGATCTTGAGAAGGTGGCATATTTTAAGATCCACAGATGTGTGAAGCCTGCAGGATTTGGGACGACTGTCAGCGCCCAATTGCATCACTTCGCTGATGCGAGCGAGAACGGCTATGGTACAGCTACTTACCTGAGAATGCAGAACATGGGAAGGAGGGTTCATGTCACTTTCTTATTTAGTAAAGCCCAAGTGGCCTCACTGAAGACTGTTACCATTCCCCGTTTAGAGCTCACCGCTGCCGTTGTAGCAGTACGAGTGGACAAGATGCTTCAATCGGAACTCCAGTTTCCGCTACAAACGACTTGCTTTTGGACTGATAGTACATCAGTTCTTAAGTACATAAAGAATGAGGACCGACGATTTCAAACCTTTGTAGCTAACAGGGTAACCACCATCAGGCTCCACTCGGAAATTAAGCAGTGGAGATACGTTCCCACATCCTTGAACCCTGCTGATGATGCTTCACGTGGATTGAAGGCAGAAGATCTTGTGAAGCAAAGATGGATAGAAGGCCCAAAATTCCTATGGGAACCTGAAGAAATGTGGCCAACATTTCCTGTGGATACAAGTGTCACTGCCGATGACCCAGAAGTAAAGAGCAGTCTGACGGTCAATGCGATACTGGTTGACACCAACCCCACATCGCAATTGATGACCCATTTCTCTGATTGGCAAAGATTGAAAATTGCAGTTGCGTGGCTCATTAGGTTGAAAGGAACTCTGGTTAAACTGAAAGAAAAGAGGAAAGAGTTGGAGCGTGCAAACACCAGTGCTATTGGAACAGCAAGTTTGGATGTGCAAAAGGAGATGCAAGCTTTCTCAACATCGCTTGGGAATCAGAAGGTAACTGGGCGATTCCACAGTTTCGGGCTTACTGCGGGGACAAAAGTCTGCAAAATTCAATCTTCATGCAGAAAGCCATTGTCCTCAGGTTAACATCCTGTGACAACCTGGGATACAGCTGTGTGAAAGGCAGGATAAATCTGGCAATGTTGAACTTGTAAACTTTGATCAAAGTTGAATTTAACGTATGTAACATGGACGGAAAAACAGTGTAAATTCAAGCAGAAAGTGTACTTAATCTAATTCAGTTTAATAAAATTCAGGTTGAATCCAAGTTCATGTTTTGCTTTGTTCCTAATTTGGTATAATTATGAGTCATGCGTGCATTTTTCACAAAACTGCAATATGACTTCCATGCAGGCAGGGTGGCCATCTAATATGATCTGTTTAATAAATTTAAAGGTGCATTTTTGAGTCTGGTATGTTTATAAATTTAAAGCCAGCAAAATTACTAACAAATATCACAGGTATATTTTTCAAATTTCTTTGCCAAATGTAGAAGACAGAAGACGACGTGCGCTTGTTCCGTGGCGCAATTCTATTTTAACTGCGCATTTACCAGACGCACTTCACAATCGGTTCACAGCCGAGGAGATCGACATTCTCGTCAGGGCCGTAAAAGAAAGAGAAGTGACATTGGGGATTGGACAAACCGACCCAAATTAGCTTCGGTTAAACATGCATATAATAACTTGGGTAAATGTGTAAGTTTTATGCCTATTTTTCCCATCATCATGGACACAACAATGATTTCCCTCATGTTTATATTTTTTTCTTATAATAATGTATCATTTGCAAAAAGTAAAATGCATCTGTGTAGCTGAGAGAATCATCTACAGTGTATGCGCGTTGTTTACTCTCTGTTATGGCCAAGCATGCGCGCTTAAAATAGCATTATGAGGAATGCGCAACGCGCCACTGACATTAGATCAGTTTTTCTGGTCATTGGCGCAATTGTTTTCTGGAACTGCAAAATAGCACAAGGAATTGTTTGCGCCGACACACATCTCCTTTTTGCGCCAACCCGCCCAGGGAGCGCAAGTTCGTTTCCTAGTTTACCGACGTGCGTCTGTGAAGGAAAAAAAACGCTTTGCACGCGTGCTAAATAGGAATGATAAATGCGTCAGTGTATAAAGTCATTTTGCGCCGGGTGCAAGATAGAGCCCCTAAAGTTTAAACTAATGTGTGCCGTCAGTGCGGAAAATCTGCGCGTGTGCCTTACATGCCCAGTTCACTGTTGTTTAACAACCTGCGCTTGACGCCGACAGATTATTCTAATGGCATTTGTGATATTGTGTTAACGCACTATTAACGTGTTAACTTGGACAGCCTATACGCTATATACTGACATTATGACAGAAAATAAAATCATCTTAAAAAAAAGAGTCATTGACGATGTTGACTTTCATGAAAAGCTCATTGATTCAAAATACGCGGAAAACAACGTTTGAAGTTGGATAGCCTAAACATTTCTGTCCAATTTACGAACATGAAGTGCATCATCTGTCAAAATGTATACAACCACCATTCATGCATGATCTTTATGAACACGACACTGCTTTCGGTCCGAAACCATGCACTTGATATCGACTTGATCACTCTTTTATCCTTTCTCACCACAATGATCCTATTTAATGTTTACTTAAACAAAGTTTACCACGTTCGTAACATTTTAACGTTCGTAACCTTTTGGACAGAATCCACAAACTTACCCACATTCGTCGAAATCCGTGAAATCCTGTTAACTCTTCCTCTCACGCAGAGCGACCGTGACCTAGACAATCTTATTCCTGACAGGTGAACCGTTGAGGCGTTAGGAGATTAAATTAAGCGTCAGAATAAAATGTTCGAACGTTATGATTTTTTGACAGAAAATCTCAGCCCCTGTTTTATCCCGATTTATTAACAATTTATCATGTAGCTACGTACATGAGAATTTAGTCCACACAAGATGTTTTTATCGTCTTGTTACTGATAGAATTACATGGAAAATTTATATGTCTGCTTACTTTAAAATCATAGTTTAACGTACGTAACTTCTTTGACGGAAAGTGTGACGAACGTTAATAAATCTTTCCATTGCATCGTGGTAGATTAAGGGAATTATACTTTCAGTGTTAGTAGATTTATTTTGTAGAAGACACACCAAAATAAATGTTGAGTGCCAAAATTCAGGATTTTATTACAGCAAATTAAAGAAATGACTTAGGAAAAATCCAGATGCACGTAATATCCCACACTGACACCTGCAATTTCTGGGGACGGAAATAAAATAAAGTCTCATTACATGATAATGCCAAGGCTTAGTGGGATAAAACTAAGTTTGTTATTTCTAACATCTATCTTTAACGAAATTATGAACTAAAAATTAAAAAATGACAACACCTGGGTATTATTCAATCTATATAGTTCATTACACCCCTTGTGGACCGATACTGTGGAATCGCCCAACTCTGGAAGATCTCTTGGAGGCTGAGACCTCCATAATTACTTTTTGCCAGTGAGAGAGATTCCCCACAGAATTTGCTGCACTAATCTCTGGCAAGTCACAGGTGCCGAGAAGTAGCAGCCTTCTTAAATTGGATCCGGTTCTTGAAGGAGGACTTCTACGAGTTGGGGGACTGCTGAAAAGAGCAGCAATCCCTGAGGACATTAAACATCCTGTCATCTTGTCCAAGGACCAACATTTCTCTGATCTTATCCTCCGTCATGTCCATTTACAGCTTGGACATGGAGGTAGAAACCATGTTCTTTCTGCTACAAGGAGAAAATACTGGATTACAAGTGGACCTACTGCAGTGAGGAAGATCATATCACAATGCCTCATTTGCAAGCTCTATGGTGGAAAACCTGGTGAACAAAAAATGGCAGACCTCCCTGAAGAGAGAGTTGTTCCTGATCTACTGCCGTTTACTAACGTTGGGATAGATTATTTTAGGCCAGTTGACATAAAAAGAGGGCGTAGCATCGTGAAAAGGTATGGAGTAGTATTCACTTGCATGACAAGCAGGGCCGTGCACCTGGAAGTGGCCTATTCTCTTGACACAGACTCGTGCATCAACGCATTGCGACGGTTCATCTGTCGAAGAGGACAAGTTGCACACTTAAGATCTGACAATGGTACCAACTTTGTGGGTGCAGAAAGGGAGTTGCGAGAAGCCTTAGCTTCTTTGAATCATAACTGCATTGGAAGAGCCATGTCTAAAAAAGGAATTAAGTGGAGCTTTAACCCTCCAACTGGGTCACATCATGGTGGCACATGGGAGCGCTTGATACAGATGATTAGGAAGATCTTGTGCTCTGTGCTCCGGCAGCAAACCTTAGATGATGAAGGGTTCCATACCGTGCTCTGTGAGGCTGAATCTATACTTAACGATCGCCCCATCACAAAACTATCAGAGGATCCCAATGATTTTGAGGCGTTGACGCCAAACCATCTGTTACTCCTCAAAGGAAAACCCGTTCTCCCACCAGGATTGTTCAACAAAAGTGATGTTTACGCAAGGAGAAGGTGGAAACAAACCCAGTATATTTCGGATCTCTTTTGGAAGAGGTGGATCCACGAGTACTTACCGCTTTTACAAGAGCGTCAAAAATGGAACCAGGAGAAGAGGAATTTTGTTCCTGGAGACCTGGTCATGGTTGCAGATTCCACAGCGCCACGTGGGTCATGGATGCTAGGAAGAGTCCTGGAAACCTTCCCTGATAAGAGAGGTCTGGTACGGGTAGTTCGTTTGAAGACCAAGACAAACATTATTGAACAACCCATTACTAAAATATGCTTGCTTAATGAAGCTAAAGACTAATTGGTTCACAGTGGGTTATATTTTTCGTATTTTATGGCTCTTTTTTGAATTTGGTGTAATTGCTCTGGAAGATGCAATTAGGGGCTGGAGTGTACGAGCCATATTTAGGGCCAAAGCCCTGAAAGGGCGAAGGCCCTATTGTTTTCCTTAGGATTATTATTAGGGCCCAAGCCCTGAAAGGGCGAAGGCCCTATTGTTTTCCTTAGGATTATTAGGGCCCAAGCCCTGAAAGGGCGAAGGCCCTATTGTTTTCCTGAGGATTATTAGGGCCCAAGCCCTGAAAGGGCGAAGGCCCTATTGTTTTCCTTAGGATTATTAGGGCCCAAGCCCTGAAAGGGCGAAGGCCCTATTGTTTTCCTTAGGATTATTAGGGCCCAAGCCCTGAAAGGGCGAAGGCCCTATTGTTTTCCTTAGGATTATTTATTTTTTTTTATTTTTTTTTTTTTTTTCTAACGACTATCCGGGCACTTTTGGGTCCCTTAACATGCTCAAAAACTCTTGAAACTTTGCACACAGGTCAGAACCCGCGGCCATCAGAGCCGGGCTGAAGCTGGTACCCGGGCGTGGCAGGGCGGCTCGTCAGCGCCCCCTGGAACAGGGTCTGAACACTTTGTCCATAAATCAAACACGCTTGCATGTAATAATATGAAACTCGGTACACATGTCAATCTCATCGTTTCATATATTCATCGCACTTTTACTTTTTACCCCAGCCCAACAGGAAGTCAGATATTTACGGTTGTTTTTAAAATGCTTGCAATGGAATTTAATGTACTCCTCCTAGAGCATTCATCCGCATGGAACGAAACTCGGTCAGCCTGAAGTCAAGACATAGACGATCAAAAATTGCAAGGGGATTTTTGATATCTCGAACGGTTTGGCTGTGGCGAGGAAACAAAATTATGGTGAGAAACGTGAAACAGGAAGTGTGTCCTAACTTCAGCATACATTAACTGATCTTGATGAAACTTCAGGAGTGTGTTCGCCGTAAGAGGACGATCACATGGATGTGACTATTGTGTGTCAAAGTTATAGCGCCACCAACTGGCAGCAGGAAGTGTGTCACTTTCAAAATGCTTTGAAATCACCCTCTTATTTTAACCCGATTTGCTTCAAACTTCATCTGTATAATGTAAACATACGGCAGATGTAGACCTGTGAATGGATTCTTAATATCTTTGAAACTGTTGCCGTGGTGACGCATCAAACTTTACCATTCTTTTAGGATGCTTTTGAGACCCTTAGCATGCTTCAAATTGCATGAAACTCCTCAGACACATCACATTTATTAGCCAGTAGACATGTGCAAAGTTTCAGAAACGGGCGTGGTGAGGGCTCAGTAGCGCCACCTTTTGACAAAAGTTGGGTTGTTAGTTTTATCTACAGTTACAAAAATCAGTATGTATATTGTACTCCTCGAGCCGGACAACTTTCTAATTGACACTCTTTAACTAGGACCCACAGAAAGTAAGATATGTTTGTTTGAATCTGGTCATGCTCCCTTTGAGCCTACATCTCTGTCTCTCTCTGTGTGTGTGTTAGTAGGGGGAGGGGTTTAACTTAACCATTTCAGTGCTGTGTGTTTTTTTCTGCTGTGTAATTTCTTAATACATTTCTTAAGCCTGGTATGTTTTAAATAAGTTTTTATTTTAATTTTTATAAGTGAAGGCATAATATAACCAGTTAAATTGTAGTGCATTGACAATAGTTTTATATAATTAGTTTATTAATTAAATTAACTTGGTCCATAAACTTGGTCCAGCTGCGAGACTGACAGGTCTGACTGTCTGACACTGGCCAATCGGAATCAAGAGCGGAGAAGCGGCCGCTCCCATAGGCAGTATAGTATCTCCCCGCCCTGTGGAGGCTTTCCGCTGGTCTCGTGAAGTTTCTCGCCGGTCTCGTCTCTGAGACCCCTACACCTGGTATTAAAATGCGATCTGTATCCAGATAAGTTATCCGGATAATAAAAAAGAAATATCAATGCAAGGTATTATGTTGTGATCGGATTGTGATCGATTTGCCTGACCATCTGGAGGTAGTCTGGCTCGCATTGTGTTCGGATCTTTACGTGTAAACGCAATCTGGTTGTTGATATCACACATGTATATTTTACTCCTCCCAAAAATGCTAAAAAATAAACGAGTGAGAGCGTTTACAGGCTGTTATAGTCAGACATGTCGGCGCTACTGCGACACGCATCACCACCGCAGATAAGCAGCAGCTGGGCGTCAAACCAACGTGCAAACATCGCAAATAAAAGTGAAAGTAAGTCAGAGACACTTAATCATCTACACAATCATCTTCAAGTAAAGAAAGAAATGATCTCTTGACTCTTACAAGGGCTGTTGCCACTCTCTCTTATTGATGTCTATTGATGAAATTAGCTGATGATCAATAAAATGCATGCTAATATCTGTAATAAACAACCGACAAAATTACTGTATGATGGTGTAAATAAAGAATCAGTCCAGCATCGCCATGTCAGTGTGTATTGATTCATCATTGTCTCTTCATAGTTTGCAAGAGACATTTAATAAACTGAGCGTATTTGATAAACTGAGCGTAGCCTATTCATCTGTCAATATAACCTCATTCTTTTTAATGATCAGAAGAACGCGTATCGACTACCGTTACAGTACGTCCTAACTACACACGACGCCGCGACACGCGATAAAAGGTATCTTTTCCATGTAAATCAGAGTTTTTGTCCTAACCAGACGCGACGGCGACATGCGAAGTTTCTAATTTAGAAACGGTTCCTATTTCTGCGATGTCGCGGCTGACAGAATGAAGAAATTACACTGGTTATGAGTACACATTATTTATTTTTAGTTAAAAATAGGTCACTGTGCCACAAGCCATAACGGATAATTTACCTCAGATTTTGAAAGCATGTAATATTATAGTGTTCAAAATGAATTCTATGCAAACATACGACTGTATTTCATAACAACGACAATAACTTGAGGCAGATGCCACCAAATGTGTTAAAATAAATGAATTATTTGCTGGACTTAAGTGAAAAGGATAGCCATTTAATGACCATAGCACATAGTTGATGTGAAAAAAGGAGTATTTTGCATATAAATATGCACATAAATACATATTTTTTCAATTTGTCTCCCTGAAAGTGCCTGGCAGAAGCCTATACTGTCTGTGTCATAAATGTGAACATAATATTATCTACTGTCTGTGTCATAAATGTGAACATAATATTGTAACAGAATATTCTTATGCTATATTATATAAACTATATTTCATGAGGTGAAACATCACTGCCAGGAGCTACAGAATATATATTTCTGTAGGTCCTCACCGTGATGTTGCACTTCATGAAATATATGTAGTATAGCCTAAGAATATTCTATTAAAATATTAAGTGGCACATAAATTCAGACCAGTTATTTACAATAAAGCCTTATAAAATCATTTCCATTCCCTTTGTTTATTATTTTAATAGTTTTTTCTTGGTTTTGATAGTAAATAAAATCTAATCAGTAATTTTACATGCAGATTAATGCACGTATAGATTAATGCACGTGTGTGTGTGTTTGCATAGTGGGCCGGTCTGGATGAAGTGTCCAGGGCTGATTTTTTGTCCCAGTCCAGCCCTGAATGGCAATATTCACATTACTTTCAGTTTATTGCTCGAAAGTACAAAAATATTTGAGTGAAATGTAGGCTATAGTAAACCCTAAGATTATTATTTGTGACATTAGAACAAAATATGTGGATATAAAAACATGTATATAGGCTAAAGAACTAAATGAACGATCTCTATTTTCTAATTTCACGACGTCCACACAAGACCAGGCTTGGGAGGGTTACTTTAAAAAATGTATTCCGATACAGTTACAAATTATTTCATAAAAAAGGGTCCCACTTTATATTAATTGGCTTTAAGTACTTTATACTTTTTCAAAAAGTAACTACAATCTGATTACTTTTTTTGATGTAACTCACTGTAATAATATACAGTTACTGGATTTTTGTTTCCTGATTACATAATGCTGTTACATGTATTCTGTTGCTCCCACAAGACATTAGTCTGAATATTTTCCTGTATGAACAAAATGGAGTTTCCATTGTTCACACACAAACACACACAGAGTTCGATCGCGCCTCTCTCGTGACTGTGTGTGCGTGTCATGTGTTCTAGGCTGTGTGCATGCACTTCTGAAGCTGCTCAGAAAATAATAAAATGCCATGCAGAGGACTAATGCAAAATGTGTGGGAAAATCCATTTGATTGTAGTTTAAGTGAGAAATAATTTCAGTGCTCTGGTCAATAGCTGTAGAGTGAAAACTGGTGAATGCAGTATACAGCTTTCACAGAAAGAGAATGATGTGAGCACGTACGATTGGCAGTGAATCTTTTATGCGGACAAAATAGCTCAATAAGAGTAACAAAATACATGTGGAAAAAATCACATCGTAATGTTTTAAAGAAGAGTGGTTTGATTAAAGTGGTGTAAATATACCCGATCCGGCAAAGATGGCAGTATCGGAGCTGATAACGATCCTGAGTATCGGATCGGCGCATCCCTACATACTATAATGTAAACACAGTACAGATGTAGACCTTGATGTACACCTGACCTTTCAGAAGGTTGCTCATGCATACTTTGTGGTTAAAATGTGCCCTCGATCCGCACTTTTGCAGAGCCTTCACTGCTGCAAGCTCTTCAGCACACTTCTTTTTGACAGTCAAAGCGGGAGTTACGTTTTTGCACGTCATGTAGAATAACCCTAAAAGCACCAAGGGTGCGGTGCCACCGGCTTTATATATATATATATATATATATATATATATATATATATAAATATAGCTGCGAGCAGCGATTGCGGGCCAAAGCCGGCGGTACCGCCATCCCGGTGCCTTTAGGTAACTAAAGGCACCGGGGTTGCGGTGCCACCGGCTTGGGCCCGCAATCGCTGCTCGCAGCTATATTTATTTTTTTTTTTCTAACGACTATCCGGGCACTTTTGGGGCCCTTAACATGCTCAAAAACTCTTGAAACTTTGCACACAGGTCAGAACCCGCGGCCATCAGAGCCGGGCTGAAGCTGGTACCCGGGCGCGGCAGGGCGGCTCGTCAGCGCCCCCTGGAACAGGGTCTGAACACTTTGTCCATAAATCAAACACGCTTGCATGTAATAATATGAAACTCGGTACACATGTCAATCTCATCGTTTCATATATTCATCGCACTTTTACTTTTTACCCCAGCCCAACAGGAAGTCAGATATTTACGGTTGTTTTTAAAACGCTTGCAATGGAATTTAATGTACTCCTCCTAGAGCATTCATCCGCATGGAACGAAACTCGGTCAGCCTAAAGACAAGACATAGAGGATCAAAAATTGCGAGGGGATTTTTGATATCTCGAACGGTTTGGCTGTGGCGAGGAAACAAAATTATGGTGAGAAACGTGAAACAGGAAGTGTGTCCTAACTTCAGCATACATTAACCGATCTTGATGAAACTTCAGGAGTGTGTTCGCCGTAAGAGGACAATCACATGGATGTGACTATTGTGTGTCAAAGTTATAGCGCCACCAACTGGCAGCAGGAAGTGTGTCACTTTCAAAATGCTTTGAAATCACCCTCTTATTTTAACCCGATTTGCTTCAAACTTCATCTGTATAATGTAAACATACGGCAGATGTAGACCTGTGAATGGATTCTTAATATTTTTGAAACTGTTGCCATGGTGACGCATCAAACTTTACCATTCTTTTAGGATGCTTTTGAGACCCTTAGCATGCTTCAAATTGCATGAAACTCCTCAGACACATCACATTTATTAGCCAGTAGACATGTGCAAAGTTTCAGAAACGGGCGTGGTGAGGGCTCAGTAGCGCCACCTTTTGACAAAAGTTGGGTTGTTAGTTTTATCTACAGTTACAAAAATCAGTATGTATATTGTACTCCTCGAGCCGGACAACTTTCTAATTGACACTCTTTAACTAGGACCCACAGAAAGTAAGATATGTTTGTTTGAATCTGGTCATGCTCCCTTTGAGCCTACATCTCTGTCTCTCTCTGTGTGTGTGTTAGTAGGGGGAGGGGCTTAACTTAACCATTTCAGTGCTGTGTGTTTTTTTCTGCTGTGTAATTTCTTAATACATTTCTTAAGCCTGGTATGTTTTAAATAAGTTTTTATTTTAATTTTTATAAGTGAAGGCATAATATAACCAGTTAAATTGTAGTGCATTGACAATAGTTTTATATAATTAGTTTATTAATTAAATTAACTTGGTCCATAAACTTGGTCCAGCTGCGAGACTGACAGGTCTGACTGTCTGACACTGGCCAATCGGAATCAAGAGCGGAGAAGCAGCCGCTCCCATAGGCAGTATAGTATCTCCCCGCCCTGTGGAGGCATTCCGCTGGTCTCGTGAAGTTTCTCGCCGGTCTCGTCTCTGAGACCCCTACACCTGGTATTAAAATGCGATCTGTATCCAGATAAGTTATCATCAATGCAAGGTATTATGTTGTGATCGGATTGTGATCGATTTGCCTGACCATCTGGAGGTAGTCTGGCTCGCATTGTGTTCGGATCTTTACGTGTAAACGCAATCTGGTTGTTGATATCACACATGTATATTTTACTCCTCCCAAAAATGCTAAAAAATAAACGAGTGAGAGCGTTTACAGGCTGTTATAGTCAGAGATGACGGCGCTACTGCGACACGCATCACCACCGCAGATAAGCAGCAGCTGGGCGTCAAACCAACGTGCAAACATCGCAAATAAAAGTGAAAGTAAGTCAGAGACGCTTAATCATCTACACAATCATCTTGAAGTAAAGAAAGAAATGATCTCTTGACTCTTACAAGGGCTGTTGCCACTCTCTCTTATTGATGTCTATTGATGAAATTAGCTGATGATCAATAAAATGCATGCTAATATCTGTAATAAACAACCGACAAAATTACTGTATGATGGTGTAAATAAAGAATCAGTCCAGCATCGCCATGTCAGTGTGTATTGATTCATCATTGTCTCTTCATAGTTTGCAAGAGACATTTAATAAACTGAGCGTATTTGATAAACTGAGCGTAGCCTATTCATCTGTCAATATAACCTCATTCTTTTTAATGATCAGAAGAACGCGTATCGACTACCGTTACAGTACGTCCTAACTACACACGACGCCGCGACACGCGATAAAAGGTATCTTTTCCATGTAAATCAGAGTTTTTGTCCTAACCAGACGCGACGGCGACATGCGAAGTTTCTAATTTAGAAACGGTTCCTATTTCTGCGATGTCGCGGCTGACAGAATGAAGAAATTACACTGGTTATGAGTACACATTATTTATTTTTAGTTAAAAATAGGTCACTGTGCCACAAGCCATAACGGATAATTTACCTCAGATTTTGAAAGCATGTAATATTATAGTGTTCAAAATGAATTCTATGCAAACATACGACTGTATTTCATAACAACGACAATAACTTGAGGCAGATGCCACCAAATGTGTTAAAATAAATGAATTATTTGCTGGACTTAAGTGAAAAGGATAGCCATTTAATGACCATAGCACATAGTTGATGTGAAAAAAGGAGTATTTTGCATATAAATATGCACATAAATACATATTTTTTCAATTTGTCTCCCTGAAAGTGCCTGGCAGAAGCCTATACTGTCTGTGTCATAAATGTGAACATAATATTATCTACTGTCTGTGTCATAAATGTGAACATAATATTGTAACAGAATATTCTTATGCTATATTATATAAACTATATTTCATGAGGTGAAACATCACTGCCAGGAGCTACAGAATATATATTTCTGTAGGTCCTCACCGTGATGTTGCACTTCATGAAATATATGTAGTATAGCCTAAGAATATTCTATTAAAATATTAAGTGGCACATAAATTCAGACCAGTTATTTACAATAAAGCCTTATAAAATCATTTCAATTCCCTTTGTTTATTATTTTAATAGTTTTTTCTTGGTTTTGATAGTAAATAAAATCTAATCAGTAATTTTACATGCAGATTAATGCACGTATAGATTAATGCACGTGTGTGTGTGTTTGCATAGTGGGCCGGTCTGGATGAAGTGTCCAGGGCTGATTTTTTGTCCCAGTCCAGCCCTGAATGGCAATATTCACATTACTTTCAGTTTATTGCTCGAAAGTACAAAAATATTTGAGTGAAATGTAGGCTATAGTAAACCCTAAGATTATTATTTGTGACATTAGAACAAAATATGTGGATATAAAAACATGTATATAGGCTAAAGAACTAAATGAACGATCTCTATTTTCTAATTTCACGACGTCCACACAAGACCAGGCTTGGGAGGGTTACTTTAAAAAATGTATTCCGATACAGTTACAAATTATTTCATAAAAAAGGGTCCCACTTTATATTAATTGGCTTTAAGTACTTTATACTTTTTCAAAAAGTAACTACAATCTGATTACTTTTTTTGATGTAACTCACTGTAATAATATACAGTTACTGGATTTTTGTTTCCTGATTACATAATGCTGTTACATGTATTCTGTTGCTCCCACAAGACATTAGTCTGAATATTTTCCTGTATGAACAAAATGGAGTTTCCATTGTTCACACACAAACACACACAGAGTTCGATCGCGCCTCTCTCGTGACTGTGTGTGCGTGTCATGTGTTCTAGGCTGTGTGCATGCACTTCTGAAGCTGCTCAGAAAATAATAAAATGCCATGCAGAGGACTAATGCAAAATGTGTGGGAAAATCCATTTGATTGTAGTTTAAGTGAGAAATAATTTCAGTGCTCTGGTCAATAGCTGTAGAGTGAAAACTGGTGAATGCAGTATACAGCTTTCACAGAAAGAGAATGATGTGAGCACGTACGATTGGCAGTGAATCTTTTATGCGGACAAAATAGCTCAATAAGAGTAACAAAATACATGTGGAAAAAATCACATCGTAATGTTTTAAAGAAGAGTGGTTTGATTAAAGTGGTGTAAATATACCCGATCCGGCAAAGATGGCAGTATCGGAGCTGATAACGATCCTGAGTATCGGATCGGCGCATCCCTACATACTATAATGTAAACACAGTACAGATGTAGACCTTGATGTACACCTGACCTTTCAGAAGGTTGCTCATGCATACTTTGTGGTTAAAATGTGCCCTCGATCCGCACTTTTGCAGAGCCTTCACTGCTGCAAGCTCTTCAGCACACTTCTTTTTGACAGTCAAAGCGGGGGTTACGTTTTTGCACGTCATGTAGAATAACCCTAAAAGCACCAAGGGTGCGGTGCCACCGGCTTTATATATATATATATATATATATATATATATATATATATATATATATATATATATATAAATATAGCTGCGAGCAGCGATTGCGGGCCAAAGCCGGCGGTACCGCCATCCCGGTGCCTTTAGGTAACTAAAGGCACCGGGGTTGCGGTGCCACCGTCTTGGGCCCGCAATCGCTGCTCGCAGCTATATTTATTATTAGGGCCCAAGCCCTGAAAGGGCGAAGGCCCTATTGTTTTCCTTAGGATTATTATTTTTTTTTTTTTTTTTTTTTTTTCTAACGACTATCCGGGCACTTTTGGGGCCCTTAACATGCTCAAAAACTCTTGAAACTTTGCACACAGGTCAGAACCCGCGGCCATCAGAGCCGGGCTGAAGCTGGTACCCGGGCGTGGCAGGGCGGCTCGTCAGCGCCCCCTGGAACAGGGTCTGAACACTTTGTCCATAAATCAAACACGCTTGCATGTAATAATATGAAACTCGGTACACATGTCAATCTCATCGTTTCATATATTCATCGCACTTTTACTTTTTACCCCAGCCCAACAGGAAGTCAGATATTTACGGTTGTTTTTAAAATGCTTGCAATGGAATTTAATGTACTCCTCCTAGAGCATTCATCCGCATGGAACGAAACTCGGTCAGCCTGAAGTCAAGACATAGACGATCAAAAATTGCGAGGGGATTTTTGATATCTCGAACGGTTTGGCTGTGGCGAGGAAACAAAATTATGGTGAGAAACGTGAAACAGGAAGTGTGTCCTAACTTCAGCATACATTAACTGATCTTGATGAAACTTCAGGAGTGTGTTCGCCGTAAGAGGACGATCACATGGATGTGACTATTGTGTGTCAAAGTTATAGCGCCACCAACTGGCAGCAGGAAGTGTGTCACTTTCAAAATGCTTTGAAATCACCCTCTTATTTTAACCCGATTTGCTTCAAACTTCATCTGTATAATGTAAACATACGGCAGATGTAGACCTGTGAATGGATTCTTAATATCTTTGAAACTGTTGCCGTGGTGACGCATCAAACTTTTCCATTCTTTTAGGATGCTTTTGAGACCCTTAGCATGCTTCAAATTGCATGAAACTCCTCAGACACATCACATTTATTAGCCAGTAGACATGTGCAAAGTTTCAGAAACGGGCGTGGTGAGGGCTCAGTAGCGCCACCTTTTGACAAAAGTTGGGTTGTTAGTTTTATCTACAGTTACAAAAATCAGTATGTATATTGTACTCCTCGAGTCGGACAACTTTCTAATTGACACTCTTTAACTAGGACCCACAGAAAGTAAGATATGTTTGTTTGAATCTGGTCATGCGCCCTTTGAGCCTACATCTCTGTCTCTCTCTGTGTGTGTGTTAGTAGGGGGAGGGGCTTAACTTAACCATTTCAGTGCTGTGTGTTTTTTTCTGCTGTGTAATTTCTTAATACATTTCTTAAGCCTGGTATGTTTTAAATAAGTTTTTATTTTAATTTTTATAAGTGAAGGCATAATATAACCAGTTAAATTGTAGTGCATTGACAATAGTTTTATATAATTAGTTTATTAATTAAATTAACTTGGTCCATAAACTTGGTCCAGCTGCGAGACTGACAGGTCTGACTGTCTGACACTGGCCAATCGGAATCAAGAGCGGAGAAGCGGCCGCTCCATAGGCAGTATAGTATCTCCCCGTCCTGTGGAGGCATTCCGCCGGTCTCCTGAAGTTTCTCGCCGGTCTCGTCTCTGA
Source organism: Cyprinella venusta (assembly GCA_038021265.1). NCBI lineage: Eukaryota > Metazoa > Chordata > Actinopteri > Cypriniformes > Leuciscidae > Cyprinella > Cyprinella venusta. The sequence goes on along the minus strand of CM075877.1, from coordinate 9,218,883 downwards.
GACCCCTACACCTGGTATTAAAATGCGATCTGTATCCAGATAAGTTATCATCAATGCAAGGTATTATGTTGTGATCGGATTGTGATCGATTTGCCTGACCATCTGGAGGTAGTCTGGCTCGCATTGTGTTCGGATCTTTACGTGTAAACGCAATCTGGTTGTTGATATCACACATGTATATTTTACTCCTCCCAAAAATGCTAAAAAATAAACGAGTGAGAGCGTTTACAGGCTGTTATAGTCAGAGATGACGGCGCTACTGCGACACGCATCACCACCGCAGATAAGCAGCAGCTGGGCGTCAAACCAACGTGCAAACATCGCAAATAAAAGTGAAAGTAAGTCAGAGACGCTTAATCATCTACACAATCATCTTGAAGTAAAGAAAGAAATGATCTCTTGACTCTTACAAGGGCTGTTGCCACTCTCTCTTATTGATGTCTATTGATGAAATTAGCTGATGATCAATAAAATGCATGCTAATATCTGTAATAAACAACCGACAAAATTACTGTATGATGGTGTAAATAAAGAATCAGTCCAGCATCGCCATGTCAGTGTGTATTGATTCATCATTGTCTCTTCATAGTTTGCAAGAGACATTTAATAAACTGAGCGTATTTGATAAACTGAGCGTAGCCTATTCATCTGTCAATATAACCTCATTCTTTTTAATGATCAGAAGAACGCGTATCGACTACCGTTACAGTACGTCCTAACTACACACGACGCCGCGACACGCGATAAAAGGTATCTTTTCCATGTAAATCAGAGTTTTTGTCCTAACCAGACGCGACGGCGACATGCGAAGTTTCTAATTTAGAAACGGTTCCTATTTCTGCGATGTCGCGGCTGACAGAATGAAGAAATTACACTGGTTATGAGTACACATTATTTATTTTTAGTTAAAAATAGGTCACTGTGCCACAAGCCATAACGGATAATTTACCTCAGATTTTGAAAGCATGTAATATTATAGTGTTCAAAATGAATTCTATGCAAACATACGACTGTATTTCATAACAACGACAATAACTTGAGGCAGATGCCACCAAATGTGTTAAAATAAATGAATTATTTGCTGGACTTAAGTGAAAAGGATAGCCATTTAATGACCATAGCACATAGTTGATGTGAAAAAAGGAGTATTTTGCATATAAATATGCACATAAATACATATTTTTTAAATTTGTCTCCCTGAAAGTGCCTGGCAGAAGCCTATACTGTCTGTGTCATAAATGTGAACATAATATTATCTACTGTCTGTGTCATAAATGTGAACATAATATTGTAACAGAATATTCTTATGCTATATTATATAAACTATATTTCATGAGGTGAAACATCACTGCCAGGAGCTACAGAATATATATTTCTGTAGGTCCTCACCGTGATGTTGCACTTCATGAAATATATGTAGTATAGCCTAAGAATATTCTATTAAAATATTAAGTGGCACATAAATTCAGACCAGTTATTTACAATAAAGCCTTATAAAATCATTTCCATTCCCTTTGTTTATTATTTCAATAGTTTTTTCTTGGTTTTGATAGTAAATAAAATCTAATCAGTAATTTTACATGCAGATTAATGCACGTATAGATTAATGCACGTGTGTGTGTGTTTGCATAGTGGGCCGGTCTGGATGAAGTGTCCAGGGCTGATTTTTTGTCCCAGTCCAGCCCTGAATGGCAATATTCACATTACTTTCAGTTTATTGCTCGAAAGTACAAAAATATTTGAGTGAAATGTAGGCTATAGTTAACCCTAAGATTATTATTTGTGACATTAGAACAAAATATGTGGATATAAAAACATGTATATAGGCTAAAGAACTAAATGAACGATCTCTATTTTCTAATTTCACGACGTCCACACAAGACCAGGCTTGGGAGGGTTACTTTAAAAAATGTATTCCGATACAGTTACAAATTATTTCATAAAAAAGGGTCCCACTTTATATTAATTGGCTTTAAGTACTTTATACTTTTTCAAAAAGTAACTACAATCTGATTACTTTTTTTGATGTAACTCACTGTAATAATATACAGTTACTGGATTTTTGTTTCCTGATTACATAATGCTGTTACATGTATTCTGTTGCTCCCACAAGACATTAGTCTGAATATTTTCCTGTATGAACAAAATGGAGTTTCCATTGTTCACACACAAACACACACAGAGTTCGATCGCGCCTCTCTCGTGACTGTGTGTGCGTGTCATGTGTTCTAGGCTGTGTGCATGCACTTCTGAAGCTGCTCAGAAAATAATAAAATGCCATGCAGAGGACTAATGCAAAATGTGTGGGAAAATCCATTTGATTGTAGTTTAAGTGAGAAATAATTTCAGTGCTCTGGTCAATAGCTGTAGAGTGAAAACTGGTGAATGCAGTATACAGCTTTCACAGAAAGAGAATGATGTGAGCACGTACGATTGGCAGTGAATCTTTTATGCGGACAAAATAGCTCAATAAGAGTAACAAAATACATGTGGAAAAAATCACATCGTAATGTTTTAAAGAAGAGTGGTTTGATTAAAGTGGTGTAAATATACCCGATCCGGCAAAGATGGCAGTATCGGAGCTGATAACGATCCTGAGTATCGGATCGGCGCATCCCTACATACTATAATGTAAACACAGTACAGATGTAGACCTTGATGTACACCTGACCTTTCAGAAGGTTGCTCATGCATACTTTGTGGTTAAAATGTGCCCTCGATCCGCACTTTTGCAGAGCCTTCACTGCTGCAAGCTCTTCAGCACACTTCTTTTTGACAGTCAAAGCGGGGGTTACGTTTTTGCACGTCATGTAGAATAACCCTAAAAGCACCAAGGGTGCGGTGCCACCGGCTTTATATATATATATATATATATATATATATATATATATATATATATATATATATATATATATATATATATATATATATATAAATATAGCTGCGAGCAGCGATTGCGGGCCAAAGCCGGCGGTACCGCCATCCCGGTGCCTTTAGGTAACTAAAGGCACCGGGGTTGCGGTGCCACCGTCTTGGGCCCGCAATCGCTGCTCGCAGCTATATTTATTATTAGGGCCCAAGCCCTGAAAGGGCGAAGGCCCTATAGGCCTTTTTCACGGAAGTTAGAACGCACATCCGGTTCGGCGTTTGTTGTGTAAAGACACTTCCGGTCGTAATAACAATGGCTGAAGCTACATCGACCTGTCATTGTAGTGTCCCTCACTGCAAAAGTAATAAGCAGCGGCAACCATATTTCAGTTTTCATGGTTTTCCCAGCAATAATTCTCTGAGAAAAAAGTGGATACATGCTATAAAACGAGTAGAAGGACCGAAGTTTACGATCCTTAGAGGCAGCACATTTGTTTGTAGCCGACACTTCAGTGACGATGATTTCACTGCCGCTACTGGTCGCAAGCGCCTCAGAAAAGGGGCGATCCCGTCCCGCTTTATGTGGAACAACTGGGGAGAAACTTCACGTGAGTCTGTTTACGAACGTGTAAGAGTTCAAACCATACTATCCGACGATCCCCAAGACGATGATGAAGTAGTTACTGAAGTGGCAGCTAAAGCAGATCATGACTATGCAGTCACTCCTCCTCCAGGTATGTTTATGCATTTCTGAAAACAAATTATGATGCAACTTTCCCGTTATAGTATATTAAATATATAATTGAAGCCTTTATTACATGTATGTTCTTTCACTTTCAAGTTATAATAATAATATAAAGAATAATACCATTTTATTAAATGTTGACAAAAATTACTGTTCCATGAAGATATCAGCATACTTTTTTCTTATATTAATGCTGCCACAACTAAGCAGTAATACAGTTAAGATAAAGTCTTAAAATGACTATTACAATAAACATTTGTTTTGAATCCTAATAAAAGCCAGAAAATTATATATACGAATTTGTAAATCAGGCAGGTTGTATTACTGCACAACACCTTTGAGATATGGACACAGGGTCTGAGTGTGCAAAGATCTAATTTTGGGTGTAATATGTAGCTATAATAATATTTTTTACATAAGTAATTAATAATGGCTTGCCACTGTAATAATAAACGTTTTTGTGTGTGTGTAAATCTAGGTGCTCAGGATGCAGCAGCTGCACGAATACAGGATTTGGAAGCGGAAGTCAGAAGGCTAGAAAGTGAGATTATGCAGCTGAGAATAGGTCACTCTCTGTCCCAGTTTCAGAGATTCTGTGCTTCAGATGAAGACATACGTTTCTACACCAGATTTCCATCTGAAGAGGTCTTCCAAGCATTCTGGAAGGCGATTGAGCCCTCAGCATCCATGTTAGTTTACTGGTCTAAGGCCCAGAAGAAAGGACAGGCAACTTCTGTGGAAGCTTCTCACAGTCATCACCGCAGCTTGCCACTGATCGATGAGTTTTTTTTGTACTCCTGTCGTGTTGCTGCAGGACTGAAGGAGAAAGTGTTGGCTGACATTTTCAAAGTTAGTGTCTCCACTGTTAGCCGCATCATAATAACTTGGGCTAGCTATCTTTATCTTGTCCTGGGATCACTGCCCATATGGATGAGCAGAGAGCAAGTGAATGCCACCATGCCAGAAAAATTCAGGCAGTTTTGTCCAGAGGTGAGGGTCATCATTGACTGCACAGAAATACGATGCCAGAATCCATCTTCACTCACACTCCAGTCTGAGGTGTTCTCCTCATATAAAAACACCACTACCTTCAAGGGGTTAATCGGTATTGCTCCTTGCGGAGCAGTTACTTTTGTTTCCAGCCTGTACACAGGTTCCATCTCCGATCAAGAGTTGACGAAACAGTCAGGGATTCTTGACTTGCTGGAGCCTGGTGATGCTTGTATGGCTGACAAAGGTTTCACCATTGAGAAGATGCTGGCAGAACGGGGGGCCAAACTCATCATACCACCTTTTAAAACAGCAGCTCAGTTCAGCAAAGAAAATGCGGAGAGAACACAAGCCATAGCTCGTCTTCGAATTCTTGTTGAGAGAGCCATCAGAAGAGTGAAGGAGTTTCACATCTGGGACACCACTGTACCTTTAACCCTGTCTGGAACAGTTAACCAGCTGTGGACTAACTGCTGCTTAATGAGTAATTTTCAGTGGCCACTTGATGTTAAAGGTCACAAAGGGGTATGTACATCTTAGCTTTTTTTATTTTAAAGGGATAGTTCTTTAAAATACAAATTCTATCATCATATACTCACCCTCAAGTTGTTTCAAACCTTTATGAACTTTCTTCTGCTGAACACAAGGGAAAATATTTTGAAGAATGTCAGTAATCAAACAGTCAACTAGTCCTATTGACTTCCATAGTATATTTTGTTCTTTCTATGTAAGTCAATGGGAAAGTGAACTATCCCATAAAGAGTGACTTACGTAATAAAATGTTACACCTTGTATTATATTTTTTCACATTGTATAGTTTAATAGATGATTATTATCATCAGCTGTGCATTGTTGAAATAAAGCAGCAATTGTATTTTCATAAAACATTTAGTTTTAATCATATCTCAGTGTTAAAACATACATTTATACAAATATAAAATATTGAAATCATCACAATTACAGACATAAATAAAAATAATTTACAAAAAATTCCAGACTATCTTTTTTTTTTACAGGATTAGTAGTATACAGTGCAAATAGGCCTATTACATACCCCCCTTAAGAAATTCATCCATGTAAGCACCAAAGTAGTAAAGGTCTAGATTTTCTCGCATCTGGGCTATCATGACATTATCCCTCCACACTCTTTGAACGGTCATGTCCTCTTCAGTGTCAGTGATGAAGTCACACCAACTGAGTCCAGTTACAGCCAGCTGACCTTGAACCTGCCAGTAATATTTATGAGATTTTTTCAGGGTTGCCTGTCCATTCACAATTTTTATATGCCCAACCTCAGAAACTGTAGGAACATCTGGGCATTTCACTTCAGCAAGCCCGAAACAGGGAACTGCATTAGGGTCATAAACTTTGGCATCAGGACTGCCACCAAGGTAGGACGCATCTGGGTGCACAACGAAACCACAAGGTGAGACATTCACATTAAACAGTTCAGAGTAACGTTCCAGCACCTCGGGTTCCCTGTCAAGGCCTCTTTTCATTGCCCTAGTTTGCTTTACACCCCTGAGTATCCGCCTTGCCAGTGCCTGGCCAGATGTCTCCCCTCGCACATGAGAAACCTCATAAAATCGGCTCGCAGTCACTCTAGGCTTGCGCATGCTTTTCCACAGTGGACACTCGGATTGTTCCTGAGTACGCTCCTCTATTATAACTGCCAACTCTTGTGTTACACTTAGGCTCTCCAAATGGAATAACTGGTGGCAGTTTGGCACGAAGTGCAAGCTCCTCAGAAATTTAGAACCATTAATAGGGAGTTTAGGGTACACAGGAGCATCTGGATGTTTAATGTAGTTCTTGGTCACAACAGGACGGCACTGGTAGGAGAGCACTGAACCTCGAGGCACAGGACCAAATCTGGAGTCCACCAAAACCAGTTCTGATAAACCAGTAAGGACGCAGGAAATCAAAGGTTGTGGAGTGAGTCCTTTGACAGCTTCTCCAATAGCCAATACTGCTGGGTCAGGGAAGTGACCTAAAACAAATTATACGTTTAGGAAACTTTATCACATGGGTATTAAATTTTTTATGTGCTGTTATACCATGATCTGTCTGAATAGTTGATTCTTATTGGCTGGAAGTGTGCAGTAAAACAGTTTAATCCACAGGTAGTTCCAGTCAGTTAAATCATTGTTCTATATTAATGTGCTACTTTCAATAAACCAGAGATAGGAGATCTCTATCACACCAAATTTAATTACTAAAAGTCTTTCTCAATTAAAATACATACTATAATTAATGTAAAAAACTGTGAACCTCCATGTTATATATTAAAATAGTTTTATGCACAGCTTGATTATTTCTTATGTAATCTAAAATATACATATTTATTGAATGAAAAGTTTCTTTGTTACCAGTGTATGCTCTGTAGAGTGTAGATTTGCATACACTTCTGGAAGACGTCTTTGGCTTTCTGACCACCAACTGATCTGTAGTCTCTGCAGAAATCCCCTGAAACCGAAACGTTATAAGTATATTTTAATTAACTGTCAGTAATTTGCTAAACTAATGTATAGCTAGTTGTAATGTTACCTGTGTTCTTGGTCTATGCCATGTTTGCAGAGTGTCTGTGCATGCTGTAGTTGGTGGTACTGTCTGCATCTGCATCATGCTGAAGTGCGCAGTTTGAAAAAGCATTGCAACCAGATGATTGCATAAAGCTTTGCCTGCAGTACATGTGCATGACGAGCTAGTGAACTCAACAGGCACTGTGTCAACATTCAAAGTGATCTAAAGAAAAAGACAAAATCCAATATCAGTATATTTCAATATAGCAAGTTTAATACTAGATTATAGAACATTCATGAGAACATCATGAAAAAATGAATGTATAGGAGAAACCCCCTCAAAATAGAAAATTGCAACCGCAGTAAGAAAATAAAAACTTCCCCTTTCACTGTAAGCTTTATAGTTTCACAGACAAGACATTATACAATTCAGTCTCAGACTAAAATGTATGTTTGAGCTGTTTTAACTGAAAGCAAATCTTAAAATAAGCCAGTGTCACTCAGTCTTTTGTCTCAAGATGCACACCAGTAAGGTTTTTCTTTCTAAGGCATATTAATTAAAAGAAGAAAAGCTACTTAAACGTTCTGGTTGAACTAAAGCCTGGCTAAACCCTGTCTGTGAAACCAAGCCTTCATTTCTTATCAAACCTGCAGAGAATGTGGCTCCTCACGCTTCCTCATCGACCTATAACACCTACATCTCACGATAATCTCCCTGTTTCTCACACTCGACGCTGAATATTGCATGACAAAAATAAACAATCACATTAAAGATTATTAAAAGACACATTTTCGGACTATTTTTATCTGTTTAAAATACTCTTCAGTCTATAAGCTGGTAAATAATTTATTCAAGAACTGCTATAAAGGCAAAACAATCTCTATTATTTTAAACTAGCCTATCCTTGTATCTCTGTAAATCCGCTTTGGAACAATCTGCATTGTTAAAAGCGCTATATAAATGAAGATACCTGTTATAAATGTTATAAAGGTATGTATAGAAATATCACTTTAGCAAACGCATGCGAGTGTATGCTTCGTTCCTTACCTTCGTAATTAAAGATGTAATTTTCGTGGAAGAATTTGTACCCTTTGTTGAGTTTTGAGTGCGGGGCGATTGAATTAAGTTCGACAAGACGAAAAACATCCGCTGAAGTCATTGACGGTATATTTCTCAGGGAAGTTGTGAAGAGAGCGCCTGACTCCATTTCACCGGAAGTGTCTTTACACAACAAACGCTGAACCGGATGTGCGTTCTAACTTCCGTGAAAAAGGCCTATTGTTTTCCTTAGGATTATTATTATTATTTTTTTTTTTTTTTTTTTCTAACGACTATCCGGGCACTTTTGGGGCCCTTAACATGCTCAAAAACTCTTGAAACTTTGCACACAGGTCAGAACCCGCGGCCATCAGAGCCGGGCTGAAGCTGGTACCCGGGCGTGGCAGGGCGGCTCGTCAGCGCCCCCTGGAACAGGGTCTGAACACTTTGTCCATAAATCAAACACGCTTGCATGTAATAATATGAAACTCGGTACACATGTCAATCTCATCGTTTCATATATTCATCGCACTTTTACTTTTTACCCCAGCCCAACAGGAAGTCAGATATTTACGGTTGTTTTTAAAATGCTTGCAATGGAATTTAATGTACTCCTCCTAGAGCATTCATCCGCATGGAACGAAACTCGGTCAGCCTGAAGTCAAGACATAGACGATCAAAAATTGCGAGGGGATTTTTGATATCTCGAACGGTTTGGCTGTGGCGAGGAAACAAAATTATGGTGAGAAACGTGAAACAGGAAGTGTGTCCTAACTTCAGCATACATTAACTGATCTTGATGAAACTTCAGGAGTGTGTTCGCCGTAAGAGGACGATCACATGGATGTGACTATTGTGTGTCAAAGTTATAGCGCCACCAACTGGCAGCAGGAAGTGTGTCACTTTCAAAATGCTTTGAAATCACCCTCTTATTTTAACCCGATTTGCTTCAAACTTCATCTGTATAATGTAAACATACGGCAGATGTAGACCTGTGAATGGATTCTTAATATCTTTGAAACTGTTGCCGTGGTGACGCATCAAACTTTTCCATTCTTTTAGGATGCTTTTGAGACCCTTAGCATGCTTCAAATTGCATGAAACTCCTCAGACACATCACATTTATTAGCCAGTAGACATGTGCAAAGTTTCAGAAACGGGCGTGGTGAGGGCTCAGTAGCGCCACCTTTTGACAAAAGTTGGGTTGTTAGTTTTATCTACAGTTACAAAAATCAGTATGTATATTGTACTCCTCGAGTCGGACAACTTTCTAATTGACACTCTTTAACTAGGACCCACAGAAAGTAAGATATGTTTGTTTGAATCTGGTCATGCGCCCTTTGAGCCTACATCTCTGTCTCTCTCTGTGTGTGTGTTAGTAGGGGGAGGGGCTTAACTTAACCATTTCAGTGCTGTGTGTTTTTTTCTGCTGTGTAATTTCTTAATACATTTCTTAAGCCTGGTATGTTTTAAATAAGTTTTTATTTTAATTTTTATAAGTGAAGGCATAATATAACCAGTTAAATTGTAGTGCATTGACAATAGTTTTATATAATTAGTTTATTAATTAAATTAACTTGGTCCATAAACTTGGTCCAGCTGCGAGACTGACAGGTCTGACTGTCTGACACTGGCCAATCGGAATCAAGAGCGGAGAAGCGGCCGCTCCATAGGCAGTATAGTATCTCCCCGTCCTGTGGAGGCATTCCGCCGGTCTCCTGAAGTTTCTCGCCGGTCTCGTCTCTGAGACCCCTACACCTGGTATTAAAATGCGATCTGTATCCAGATAAGTTATCATCAATGCAAGGTATTATGTTGTGATCGGATTGTGATTGATTTGCCTGACCATCTGGAGGTAGTCTGGCTCGCATTGTGTTCGGATCTTTACGTGTAAACGCAATCTGGTTGTTGATATCACACATGTATATTTTACTCCTCCCAAAAATGCTAAAAAATAAACGAGTGAGAGCGTTTACAGGCTGTTATAGTCAGAGATGACGGCGCTACTGCGACACGCATCACCACCGCAGATAAGCAGCAGCTGGGCGTCAAACCAACGTGCAAACATCGCAAATAAAAGTGAAAGTAAGTCAGAGACGCTTAATCATCTACACAATCATCTTGAAGTAAAGAAAGAAATGATCTCTTGACTCTTACAAGGGCTGTTGCCACTCTCTCTTATTGATGTCTATTGATGAAATTAGCTGATGATCAATAAAATGCATGCTAATATCTGTAATAAACAACCGACAAAATTACTGTATGATGGTGTAAATAAAGAATCAGTCCAGCATCGCCATGTCAGTGTGTATTGATTCATCATTGTCTCTTCATAGTTTGCAAGAGACATTTAATAAACTGAGCGTATTTGATAAACTGAGCGTAGCCTATTCATCTGTCAATATAACCTCATTCTTTTTAATGATCAGAAGAACGCGTATCGACTACCGTTACAGTACGTCCTAACTACACACGACGCCGCGACACGCGATAAAAGGTATCTTTTCCATGTAAATCAGAGTTTTTGTCCTAACCAGACGCGACGGCAACATGCGAAGTTTCTAATTTAGAAACGGTTCCTATTTCTGCGATGTCGCGGCTGACAGAATGAAGAAATTACACTGGTTATGAGTACACATTATTTATTTTTAGTTAAAAATAGGTCACTGTGCCACAAGCCATAACGGATAATTTACCTCAGATTTTGAAAGCATGTAATATTATAGTGTTCAAAATGAATTCTATGCAAACATACGACTGTATTTCATAACAACGACAATAACTTGAGGCAGATGCCACCAAATGTGTTAAAATAAATGAATTATTTGCTGGACTTAAGTGAAAAGGATAGCCATTTAATGACCATAGCACATAGTTGATGTGAAAAAAGGAGTATTTTGCATATAAATATGCACATAAATACATATTTTTTAAATTTGTCTCCCTGAAAGTGCCTGGCAGAAGCCTATACTGTCTGTGTCATAAATGTGAACATAATATTATCTACTGTCTGTGTCATAAATGTGAACATAATATTGTAACAGAATATTCTTATGCTATATTATATAAACTATATTTCATGAGGTGAAACATCACTGCCAGGAGCTACAGAATATATATTTCTGTAGGTCCTCACCGTGATGTTGCACTTCATGAAATATATGTAGTATAGCCTAAGAATATTCTATTAAAATATTAAGTGGCACATAAATTCAGACCAGTTATTTACAATAAAGCCTTATAAAATCATTTCCATTCCCTTTGTTTATTATTTCAATAGTTTTTTCTTGGTTTTGATAGTAAATAAAATCTAATCAGTAATTTTACATGCAGATTAATGCACGTATAGATTAATGCACGTGTGTGTGTGTTTGCATAGTGGGCCGGTCTGGATGAAGTGTCCAGGGCTGATTTTTTGTCCCAGTCCAGCCCTGAATGGCAATATTCACATTACTTTCAGTTTATTGCTCGAAAGTACAAAAATATTTGAGTGAAATGTAGGCTATAGTAAACCCTAAGATTATTATTTGTGACATTAGAACAAAATATGTGGATATAAAAACATGTATATAGGCTAAAGAACTAAATGAACGATCTCTATTTTCTAATTTCACGACGTCCACACAAGACCAGGCTTGGGAGGGTTACTTTAAAAAATGTATTCCGATACAGTTACAAATTATTTCATAAAAAAGGGTCCCACTTTATATTAATTGGCTTTAAGTACTTTATACTTTTTCAAAAAGTAACTACAATCTGATTACTTTTTTTGATGTAACTCACTGTAATAATATACAGTTACTGGATTTTTGTTTCCTGATTACATAATGCTGTTACATGTATTCTGTTGCTCCCACAAGACATTAGTCTGAATATTTTCCTGTATGAACAAAATGGAGTTTCCATTGTTCACACACAAACACACACAGAGTTCGATCGCGCCTCTCTCGTGACTGTGTGTGCGTGTCATGTGTTCTAGGCTGTGTGCATGCACTTCTGAAGCTGCTCAGAAAATAATAAAATGCCATGCAGAGGACTAATGCAAAATGTGTGGGAAAATCCATTTGATTGTAGTTTAAGTGAGAAATAATTTCAGTGCTCTGGTCAATAGCTGTAGAGTGAAAACTGGTGAATGCAGTATACAGCTTTCACAGAAAGAGAATGATGTGAGCACGTACGATTGGCAGTGAATCTTTTATGCGGACAAAATAGCTCAATAAGAGTAACAAAATACATGTGGAAAAAATCACATCGTAATGTTTTAAAGAAGAGTGGTTTGATTAAAGTGGTGTAAATATACCCGATCCGGCAAAGATGGCAGTATCGGAGCTGATAACGATCCTGAGTATCGGATCGGCGCATCCCTACATACTATAATGTAAACACAGTACAGATGTAGACCTTGATGTACACCTGACCTTTCAGAAGGTTGCTCATGCATACTTTGTGGTTAAAATGTGCCCTCGATCCGCACTTTTGCAGAGCCTTCACTGCTGCAAGCTCTTCAGCACACTTCTTTTTGACAGTCAAAGCGGGGGTTACGTTTTTGCACGTCATGTAGAATAACCCTAAAAGCACCAAGGGTGCGGTGCCACCGGCTTTATATATATATATATATATATATATATATAAATATAGCTGCGAGCAGCGATTGCGGGCCAAAGCCGGCGGTACCGCCATCCCGGTGCCTTTAGGTAACTAAAGGCACCGGGGTTGCGGTGCCACCGGCTTGGGCCCGCAATCGCTGCTCGCAGCTATATTTATTATTATTATTTATACGACTATTTGGGCACTTTTGGGGCCCTTAACGTGCTCGAAAACTCTTGAAACTTTGCACACGGGTCAGAACCCGCTGCCATTAGGGCCGGGCTGAAGATGGTACCCGGGCGTGGCAGGGGGGCTCGACAGCGCCACCTGGAAAGGGGTCCGAACACTTGGTCCATAAATCAAACACGCTTGTATGTACTAATATGAAACTCGGTACACATGTTGATCTCATCATTTCATATATACGTCGCACTTTTACTTTTTACCCCAGCCCAACAGGAAGTCGGTTATTTAAGGTTCTTTGTAAAACACTTGCAATGGAATTTTTAATACTCCTCCTAGAGCTCTTATCCAAATTCTACGAAACTCAGTCAGCGTGAAGTCAAGACATTGAGGATGAAAGTTTGCGAGGGGATTTTTGATATCTCGAACGGTTTGGCCGTGGCGAGGAAATGAAATCATGGCAAAAAATGTGAAACAGGAAGTGTGTCATAACTTCAGCATACATCAACCGATCGTGATGAAACTTCAGGAGTGTGTTCGCTGTAAGAGGACGATCACATGGATGTGACTATTGTGTGTCAAAGTTATAGCGCCACCAACTGGCAGCAGAAAGTGTGTCATTTTCAAAATGCTTTGAAATCACCCTCTTATTTTAATCCAATTTGCTTCAAACTTCATCTGTATAATGTAAACATACGGCAGATGTAGACCTGTGAATGGATTCTTGATATCTTTGAAACTGTTGCCGTGGCGACGCATCAAACTTTCCAATTCTTTTAGGATGCTTTTGAGACCCTTAGCATGCTTCAAATTGCATGAAACTCATCAGACACATCACATTTAATAGCCAGTAGACATGTGCAAAGTTTCAGAAACGGGCGTGGTGAGGGCTCAGTAGCGCCACCTTTTGACAAAAGTGGGGTTGTTAGTTTTATCTACAGTTACAAAAATCAGTATGTATATTGTACTCCTCAAGCCGGACAACTTTCTAATTCACACTCAATAGCTAGGACCCACAGAAAGTCAGATATTTTAGTTTGAATGTAGTCATACTCCCTCTGAGCATATGTCTGAGCCTTTGCCTGTCTCTCTCTCTCTGTGTGTGTGTGTGTGTGTGTGTGTGTGTGTGTGTTAGCAGGAGGAGGGGGCTTAATTAACCATTTAACTGCTGTGTGTCTGGCCAGCATAAATAAAATACATTTCTTAAGCCTGGGATTTTTTAAATAAGTTTTTATTTTATTTTTTTATAAGTAAAGGCACATAGCCAGTTTAATTGTAGTGCATTGACAATAGTTTTATATAATTAGTTCATTAATTAAATTAACTTGGTCCATTAACTTGGTCTGAAAATTGGGTCCATAAATCAAACACACTTGCATATAATAATATTAAACTCGGTACACTTATAGATCTCATTAGCCCAAGCAACTTTAAGCCAGCAAAACAAAGTCGGTTGTTTCAGTCTGTATGTGAATGTTTTGCAAAACCAGCCTTTACATTTTTATTTCCCCCCTCTTAAGTAATTTTTAATTATTCCCACACCAAACTTCTTCAAAATTATGAAAATATATTAAAGGTACTAAGGCATGTACTGGCCATCGGGACTACCGGGAGATTCCTGGTGGGCCGCGGTCTGCTTGGGCCGGGGGCCCGGCGCGTTATGTATTTTGTTTTTAAATCATTATTAATTGTAAATATATTCTATCGTAAGTATATTGTTAAATTGTCCAATTCCGGACTTATGCGTCTCTCTCATGAAGCCGCATGAAGCTGACTCGAGCTGCGAGACTGACAGGTCTGACTGTCTGACACTGGCCAATCGGAATCAAGTTCAGATTCTAGACTTGAGAAGCGGCCGCTTACACCGTGTCCTAACTACACACGACGCCGCGACACGCGATAAAAGGTATCTTTTCCATGTTAATAAATCAGAGTTTTTGTCCTAACCATACGCGACGGCGACATGCGAAGTTTCTAATTTAGAAACGGTTCCTATTTCTGCGACGTCGCGGCTGACAGAATGAAGAAATTACACTGGTTATGAGTACACATTATTAATTTTTAGTTAAAAATAGGTCACTGTGCCACAAGCCATAACGGATAATTTACCTCAGATTTTGAAAGCATTATAGTGTTCAAAATGAATTATGCAAACATACATACGACTGTACTTCATAACAACGACAATAACTGGCAGATGCCACCAAATGTGTTAAAATAAATGAATTATTTGCTGGACTTAAGTGAAAAGGAAAGCCATTTAATGACCATAGCACATAGTTGACGTGAAAAAAGGAGTATTTTGCATATAAATATGCACATATAGACTATACATATTTTTTCGATTTGTATCCCTGAAAGTGCCTGGCAGAAGCCTACTGTCTGTGTCATAAATGTGAACATAATATTATCTACTGTCTGTGTCATAAATATGAACATAAACTATATTTCATGAGGTGAAACATCACTGCCAGGAGCTACAGAATAGGGGAGCGCGGGGATAAATGTAGGCCTAACGCGGGGTTAAATGTAACACGGACATTTTACATAGTTTGTCAGTTCTCTTGCTGCCAGAAGACGGTCTCCCGCGAATTTGCGGAACGTTTTGATTATATTTCGTGAAGATAATGGACAAAGAGTGTTTTGACATCATGAAAGTAAATTTTTTCATCGTAGATTTTTTTCTGTTTCCGGATGTATACGCGTCCAAATCTAACTTTATATTGCCTTAATCACTGTCTTGTTGGCTCAAACACAGCACCGTTTTGAAACATGTCAGTAATTCCTAGCGACTGTTAGGTTTAAAATATGTAATACACAGCGGGGTTAATTGTAACACAGTGTTCCAACTGCTGCCACAATGATAATCAAATGAAAACGGAGCCACACAACTTTTCAGGTTTGAGTATACATTTAACTTTGTTGGACTTTCACAAACAATGTTGTAATTTAAAATGTTTAAAATTTAGTGCACTATGAATGATAGCTTATTTATTTATTAAAAATATGGCCTGTTTTTAATGTAATAAACCATTTAATATTTTATTCTAAGCTCATTTGTATTATTATTAATGTTATTATTATTAATAATAATAATTGTACATGCAGCTGCCACACAAATCTAATTTAATTGCAATTACAATATTTATATGTTTATTTTATTTTATTTATTATTATTTATTGCAAAACCGTGCAGCCCTTTTCTACGTCTCTAGCTATGATATTGATCCATAACAAAAGGATGATTGGATGAGGAATTAAAAATGTTATTATTCACCATTTATTTTCTATAAGACCAGTGTTGGGGGTAACGAGTTACAAACGAGTTTGGGTAAGTAAAGTAACGCATTACACTAAAAATATTGGTAACTACACTACTTTACTATACTAAAGGAACGCGCTTTCCTGCGTTACCCAAGCCGTGTTTGCCTGTGTGGAGAGTTCCGTCTAGTGGTGCGTGCGCGCCGTTGCCATAGAGACCGATTTGAGTGAAGGAGAGAGGGAAGTGGAGAGAGAGAGACGGGTTTCAACAAATGGCAATATTCACATTACTTTCAGTTTATTGCTCGAAAGCACAAAAATATTTGAGTGAAATGTAGGCTATAGTAAATCCTAAGATTATTATTTGTGACATTCGAACAAAATATGTGGATATAAAAACATGTATATAGGCTAGGCTAAAGAACTAAATGAACGATCTCTATTTTCTAATTTCACTAAACATTTCATTAAGTTTCGTGGACATTTTATAAAACATGGATCTTAGGCTCATTTTGTAAACATAAATAACTGATTTAGATGCGCAAACTGGGTGCCGTTGCGGAGATGTAGGCTCCATGTTCGGTGCAGGTTCGGCTTCTTGTCGTTCATCCTCGGATGCGGCATCGCGTGCGCTGTTTGCCGCGCGCACCTTTCCGCTCGTTCGGACGCGTCAAGTAAAAACAAGGCTCGAAAGTCTTGGAAAACGAAATGAACAGGATTGTTGCAGGGTTCATTGTAGAAGACATGCTTTCCCTGTCGACCATTAATTCCCCAGGTTTAGAAAAATACATTTTAAATTAGGATTAAGAATTTTATGGGATAAAGTGACCTTTATTTTATTATTTTTCATTGACATCTTTTATTTTTTTTAATTATTATTATTACCATGAGCCGAATAAAAAGCTGGTTTTGTTCTCAGGAGAAGAGTTTTATTCTCCCAGCCTGTTTTGAAACTTCTGTGATAAACACCATTTTAAAATTTTGAATTTTGAACCCCATTTTGTTTGTGAATTTTACAGTGCGGCATATTTATTTGTGCAGACAGGGATATTGTTCTTTCATGTCATTTTGTATACATTTTTACAATAAAGTGATGATAGGGCAAAAACTGATATGATGTTTGTCCATGTAGGCTACACGGTAAATTAAGAAACAGGAAAGTAAAGTAATAAGTAGTGAAGTTATTTTTCCAACGCAGTAACTAGTAAAGTAATCTCATTACAATTTACAGAAGTAACTAGTAACTAATTACTTTTTTGAGTAACTACCCCAACACTGTATAAGACTATACCAATATTGGAACTATAACCATTTTATTCCTTTTTTTAATTTAAGAATTATGTTTAAGTTTAAAAACAGACAGAATGGTTTAGTCAAAAAAGAAAAAAATCATTCATAGTGCTATACTGCCCTCTTGTGTTCAAAATTAGGTAGAACTTTTGGATCAATATCCACACATTAATACAGTTGGCAATACAGTATAATAGGTAATACTGTAGGATTGGGGCCTTAAAAATCGCTAACTTAAAAAGTGAAATTAACGGACGTGCACACAAGACCAGGCTTGGGAGGGTTACTTTAAAAATGTATTCCGATACAGTTACAAATTATTTCATAAAAAAGGGTCCCACTTTATATTAAATGGCTTTAAGTACTATATACTTTTTCAAAAAGTAACTACAATCTGATTACTACTTTTTTTGATGTAACTCACTAGATTTTTGTATCCTGATTACATAATGCCGTTGCATGTATTCTGTTGCTCCCACAAGATATTAGTCTGAATATTTTCCTGTATGAACAAAAAGGAGTTTCCATTGTTCGCACACAAACACACATTCGATCGTGCCTCTCTCGTGACTGTGTGTGCGTGTCATGTGTTCTAGGCTGTGTGCATGCACTTCTGAAGCTGCGCAGAAAATAATAAAATGCCATGCGGAGGACTAACGCAAAATGTGTGAGAAAATCCATTTGATTGTAGTTTAAGTGAGAAATAATTTCAGTGCTCTGGTCAATAGCTGTAGAGTGAAAACTGGTGAGTGCAGTATACAGCTTTCACAGAAAGAGAATGATGTGAGCACGTACGATTGGCAGTGAGTCCTGTGTGTGGACAAAATAGCTCAATAAGAGTAATAAAATACATGTGAAAAAAATCACATCATAATGTTTTAAAGAAGAGTGGTTTGATTAAAGTGGTGTAAATATACCCGATCCGGCAAAGATGGCAGTATCGGAGCTGATACCGATCCTGAGTATCGGATCGGCGCATTCCTAAATACTATAATGTAAACACAGTACAGACCTGGATGTACACCTGACCTTTCAGAAGGTTGCTCACGCATACTTTGTGGTTAAAATGTGCCCTCAATGTGCACTTTTGCAGAGCCTTCACTGATGCAAGCTCTTCAGCACACTTCTTTTTGACAGTCAAAGCGGGGGTTATGTTTTTGCATGTCAAGTAGAATAACTCTAAAAGCACCAAGGTGGCGGTGCCACCGGCTTTATATATATATATATATATATATATATATATATATATATATATATATATATATATATATATAAATATAGCTGCGAGCAGCGATTGCGGGCCAAAGCCGGCGGTACCGCCATCCCGGTGCCTTTAGGTAACTTAAGGCACCGGGGTTGCGGTGCCACCGGCTTGGGCCCGCAATCGCTGCTCGCAGCTATATTTAGGGCCCAAGCCCTGAAAGGGCGAAGGCCCTATTGTTTTCCTTAGGATTATTAGGGCCCAAGCCCTGAAAGGGCGAAGGCCCTATTGTTTTCCTTAGGATTATTATTATTATTATTATTTTTTTTTTTCTAACGACTATCCGGGCACTTTTGGGGCCCTTAACATGCTCAAAAACTCTTGAAACTTTGCACACAGGTCAGAACCCGCGGCCATCAGAGCCGGGCTGAAGCTGGTACCCGGGCGTGGCAGGGCGGCTCGTCAGCGCCCCCTGGAACAGGGTCTGAACACTTTGTCCATAAATCAAACACGCTTGCATGTAATAATATGAAACTCGGTACACATGTCAATCTCATCGTTTCATATATTCATCGCACTTTTACTTTTTACCCCAGCCCAACAGGAAGTCAGATATTTACGGTTGTTTTTAAAATGCTTGCAATGGAATTTAATGTACTCCTCCTAGAGCATTCATCCGCATGGAACGAAACTCGGTCAGCCTGAAGTCAAGACATAGACGATCAAAAATTGCGAGGGGATTTTTGATATCTCGAACGGTTTGGCTGTGGCGAGGAAACAAAATTATGGTGAGAAACGTGAAACAGGAAGTGTGTCCTAACTTCAGCATACATTAACTGATCTTGATGAAACTTCAGGAGTGTGTTCGCCGTAAGAGGACGATCACATGGATGTGACTATTGTGTGTCAAAGTTATAGCGCCACCAACTGGCAGCAGGAAGTGTGTCACTTTCAAAATGCTTTGAAATCACCCTCTTATTTTAACCCGATTTGCTTCAAACTTCATCTGTATAATGTAAACATACGGCAGATGTAGACCTGTGAATGGATTCTTAATATCTTTGAAACTGTTGCCGTGGTGACGCATCAAACTTTACCATTCTTTTAGGATGCTTTTGAGACCCTTAGCATGCTTCAAATTGCATGAAACTCCTCAGACACATCACATTTATTAGCCAGTAGACATGTGCAAAGTTTCAGAAACGGGCGTGGTGAGGGCTCAGTAGCGCCACCTTTTGACAAAAGTTGGGTTGTTAGTTTTATCTACAGTTACAAAAATCAGTATGTATATTGTACTCCTCGAGCCGGACAACTTTCTAATTGACACTCTTTAACTAGGACCCACAGAAAGTAAGATATGTTTGTTTGAATCTGGTCATGCTCCCTTTGAGCCTACATCTCTGTCTCTCTCTGTGTGTGTGTTAGTAGGGGGAGGGGCTTAACTTAACCATTTCAGTGCTGTGTGTTTTTTTCTGCTGTGTAATTTCTTAATACATTTCTTAAGCCTGGTATGTTTTAAATAAGTTTTTATTTTAATTTTTATAAGTGAAGGCATAATATAACCAGTTAAATTGTAGTGCATTGACAATAGTTTTATATAATTAGTTTATTAATTAAATTAACTTGGTCCATAAACTTGGTCCAGCTGCGAGACTGACAGGTCTGACTGTCTGACACTGGCCAATCGGAATCAAGAGCGGAGAAGCGGCCGCTCCCATAGGCAGTATAGTATCTCCCCGCCCTGTGGAGGCATTCCGCTGGTCTCGTGAAGTTTCTCGCCGGTCTCGTCTCTGAGACCCCTACACCTGGTATTAAAATGCGATCTGTATCCAGATAAGTTATCATCAATGCAAGGTATTATGTTGTGATCGGATTGTGATCGATTTGCCTGACCATCTGGAGGTAGTCTGGCTCGCATTGTGTTCGGATCTTTACGTGTAAACGCAATCTGGTTGTTGATATCACACATGTATATTTTACTCCTCCCAAAAATGCTAAAAAATAAACGAGTGAGAGCGTTTACAGGCTGTTATAGTCAGAGATGACGGCGCTACTGCGACACGCATCACCACCGCAGATAAGCAGCAGCTGGGCGTCAAACCAACGTGCAAACATCGCAAATAAAAGTGAAAGTAAGTCAGAGACGCTTAATCATCTACACAATCATCTTGAAGTAAAGAAAGAAATGATCTCTTGACTCTTACAAGGGCTGTTGCCACTCTCTCTTATTGATGTCTATTGATGAAATTAGCTGATGATCAATAAAATGCATGCTAATATCTGTAATAAACAACCGACAAAATTACTGTATGATGGTGTAAATAAAGAATCAGTCCAGCATCGCCATGTCAGTGTGTATTGATTCATCATTGTCTCTTCATAGTTTGCAAGAGACATTTAATAAACTGAGCGTATTTGATAAACTGAGCGTAGCCTATTCATCTGTCAATATAACCTCATTCTTTTTAATGATCAGAAGAACGCGTATCGACTACCGTTACAGTACGTCCTAACTACACACGACGCCGCGACACGCGATAAAAGGTATCTTTTCCATGTAAATCAGAGTTTTTGTCCTAACCAGACGCGACGGCGACATGCGAAGTTTCTAATTTAGAAACGGTTCCTATTTCTGCGATGTCGCGGCTGACAGAATGAAGAAATTACACTGGTTATGAGTACACATTATTTATTTTTAGTTAAAAATAGGTCACTGTGCCACAAGCCATAACGGATAATTTACCTCAGATTTTGAAAGCATGTAATATTATAGTGTTCAAAATGAATTCTATGCAAACATACGACTGTATTTCATAACAACGACAATAACTTGAGGCAGATGCCACCAAATGTGTTAAAATAAATGAATTATTTGCTGGACTTAAGTGAAAAGGATAGCCATTTAATGACCATAGCACATAGTTGATGTGAAAAAAGGAGTATTTTGCATATAAATATGCACATAAATACATATTTTTTCAATTTGTCTCCCTGAAAGTGCCTGGCAGAAGCCTATACTGTCTGTGTCATAAATGTGAACATAATATTATCTACTGTCTGTGTCATAAATGTGAACATAATATTGTAACAGAATATTCTTATGCTATATTATATAAACTATATTTCATGAGGTGAAACATCACTGCCAGGAGCTACAGAATATATATTTCTGTAGGTCCTCACCGTGATGTTGCACTTCATGAAATATATGTAGTATAGCCTAAGAATATTCTATTAAAATATTAAGTGGCACATAAATTCAGACCAGTTATTTACAATAAAGCCTTATAAAATCATTTCCATTCCCTTTGTTTATTATTTTAATAGTTTTTTCTTGGTTTTGATAGTAAATAAAATCTAATCAGTAATTTTACATGCAGATTAATGCACGTATAGATTAATGCACGTGTGTGTGTGTTTGCATAGTGGGCCGGTCTGGATGAAGTGTCCAGGGCTGATTTTTTGTCCCAGTCCAGCCCTGAATGGCAATATTCACATTACTTTCAGTTTATTGCTCGAAAGTACAAAAATATTTGAGTGAAATGTAGGCTATAGTAAACCCTAAGATTATTATTTGTGACATTAGAACAAAATATGTGGATATAAAAACATGTATATAGGCTAAAGAACTAAATGAACGATCTCTATTTTCTAATTTCACGACGTCCACACAAGACCAGGCTTGGGAGGGTTACTTTAAAAAATGTATTCCGATACAGTTACAAATTATTTCATAAAAAAGGGTCCCACTTTATATTAATTGGCTTTAAGTACTTTATACTTTTTCAAAAAGTAACTACAATCTGATTACTTTTTTTGATGTAACTCACTGTAATAATATACAGTTACTGGATTTTTGTTTCCTGATTATATAATGCTGTTACATGTATTCTGTTGCTCCCACAAGACATTAGTCTGAATATTTTCCTGTATGAACAAAATGGAGTTTCCATTGTTCACACACAAACACACACAGAGTTCGATCGCGCCTCTCTCGTGACTGTGTGTGCGTGTCATGTGTTCTAGGCTGTGTGCATGCACTTCTGAAGCTGCTCAGAAAATAATAAAATGCCATGCAGAGGACTAATGCAAAATGTGTGGGAAAATCCATTTGATTGTAGTTTAAGTGAGAAATAATTTCAGTGCTCTGGTCAATAGCTGTAGAGTGAAAACTGGTGAATGCAGTATACAGCTTTCACAGAAAGAGAATGATGTGAGCACGTACGATTGGCAGTGAATCTTTTATGCGGACAAAATAGCTCAATAAGAGTAACAAAATACATGTGGAAAAAATCACATCGTAATGTTTTAAAGAAGAGTGGTTTGATTAAAGTGGTGTAAATATACCCGATCCGGCAAAGATGGCAGTATCGGAGCTGATAACGATCCTGAGTATCGGATCGGCGCATCCCTACATACTATAATGTAAACACAGTACAGATGTAGACCTTGATGTACACCTGACCTTTCAGAAGGTTGCTCATGCATACTTTGTGGTTAAAATGTGCCCTCGATCCGCACTTTTGCAGAGCCTTCACTGCTGCAAGCTCTTCAGCACACTTCTTTTTGACAGTCAAAGCGGGGGTTACGTTTTTGCACGTCATGTAGAATAACCCTAAAAGCACCAAGGGTGCGGTGCCACCGGCTTTATATATATATATATATATATATATATATATATATATATATATATATATATAAATATAGCTGCGAGCAGCGATTGCGGGCCAAAGCCGGCGGTACCGCCATCCCCAACTATATATCACACGAAATACGTTCTGAGGAAACTATTTTGCAAATCGCAATTACGTTACATGCCAACATATAAGCAGTGCTATTACGTTCGTCCTTAACGTAATACTATTGCAGTGCTATTACGTTTGTCTTGAACATAATACATCCAAAGCAGGTTTCTCTACAATTTATGCATAATCGTGGCATTAAATTTTTGACTTTGATACACTTTTAACCTTAAAAATACCTTGTTTAACCATTTTGTAGTATTTAGTGTGTTTACACAAAAAGCATTTTCTCCAATAAAACGCAACATACTGATACATTCACAAAAGACATACATTTTATTAACTTGATGTAAACCAAATTCAAGAATCCATACGTTGGTTGCAAGAAACAGATCCAAATTCAGTATTTTATCCAGTGATCTCTTCTTCATTTCTCAGCAGCGACCGCAAGCAAATCCGCGCTGGTGATGAATTGAAATTCAAAAAATGCGCCTTCGAGAAGCGTTACGACATGTTTTACGGCAGTCATATCAAACGCTCATTGGCTCTCGCCTGCTTCGTCACAGATTGCGACATGCCGTGTTTCAGTCGGTGCAGTACATTTGAAACGGAGGAGCGCGCGCCTTCAGAGAGCGAACCGAAATCAGATTAACATTTCCATGGATTAATATTAATAACTTTAATTCTGCACTGTATCTCATACACAATTACTATAATACTGCCAGAGGACTGCGATGTGAACGACTTTTGGTAATGTTAACGTTAGCGGTTTTGACATTTTCCCAATAAATAAATTATTGTGAAACGTCTGTCTGTTATGTTTTTTTTTTCTGTATAATTGTGTTATTTTTAAGGAAGTAGTTTTAAGGAATGGTTATGTTTAGGGTAGGATTAGGGTTAGTGGCTCAAAATATATTGTAATGCTAAAACTCATCTATGTCTATATGTTTTATCCTTTTTATATTCTGTATAAAATGAATATGTTTAGGTTTTGGGAGTAGGATTAAGGGATCTTGTTACATTTATCTTTAAAAGTGAAAGTATACAGATATCGTTATGATATGAAATAGACGTAAATAGTTAACGTTTTATAGCAGTAAAAACGTAATAATGTTACGTTTAAATGTTACAAATACGTCCATATTATACGTTTTTAGCATCTATTAAAACGTAAAATATGTACGTTTTACATATTTGAAAATTACGTATTAGTATCTACGTATTAACAATGAGACATATTACGTTAAGGACCAACGTAATAGCACTGCTTATATGTTGGCATGTAACGTAATTGCGATTTGCAAAATAGTTTCGTCAGAACGTATTTCGTGTGATACAGGGTTGGCCATCCCGGTGCCTTTAGGTAACTAAAGGCACCGGGGTTGCGGTGCCACCGGCTTGGGCCCGCAATCGCTGCTCGCAGCTATATTTTTATTATTAGGGCCCAAGCCCTGAAAGGGCGAAGGCCCTATTGTTTTCCTTAGGATTATTATTATTATTATTATTATTTATACGACTATTTGGGCACTTTTGGGGCCCTTAACGTGCTCGAAAACTCTTGAAACTTTGCACACGGGTCAGAACCCGCCGCCATTAGGGCCGGGCTGAAGATGGTACCCAGGCGTGGCAGGGGGGCTCGACAGCGCCACCTGGAAAGGGGTCCGAACACTTGGTCCATAAATCGAACACGCTTGTATGTAATAATATGAAACTCGGTACACATGTTGATCTCATCATTTCATATATACGTCGCACTTTTACTTTTTACCCCAGCCCAACAGGAAGTCGGTTTTTTAAGGTTCTTTATAAAACACTTGCAATGGAATTTTTAATACTCCTCCTAGAGCTCTTATCCAAATTCTACGAAACTCAGTCAGCGTGAAGTCAAGACATTGAGGATGAAAGTTTGCGAGGGGATTTTTGATATCTCGAACCGTTTGGCCGTGGCGAGGAAATGAAATCATGGCAAAAAATGTGAAACAGGAAGTGTGTCATAACTTCAGCATACATCAACCGATCGTGATGAAATTTAAGGAGTGTGTTCGCTGTAAGAGGACGATCACATGGATGTGACTATTGTGTGTCAAAGTTATAGCGCCACCAACTGGCAGCAGAAAGTGTGTCATTTTCAAAATGCTTTGAAATCACCCTCTTATTTTAATCCAAATTGCTTCAAACTTCATCTGTATAATGTAAACATACGGCAGATGTAGACCTGTGAATGGATTCTTGATATCATTGAAACTGTTGCCGTGGCGACGCATCAAACTTTCTAATTCTTTTAGGATGCTTTTGAGACCCTTAGCATGCTTCAAATTGCATGAAACTCATCAGACACATCACATTTAATAGCCAGTAGACATGTGCAAAGTTTCAGAAACGGGCGTGGTGAGGGCTCAGTAGCGCCACCTTTTGACAAAAGTGGGGTTGTTAGTTTTATCTACAGTTACAAAAATCAGTATGTATATTGTACTCCTCAAGCCGGACAACTTTCTAATTCACACTCAATAGCTAGGACCCACAGAAAGTCAGATATTTTAGTTTGAATGTAGTCATACTCCCTCTGAGCATATGTCTGAGCCTTTGCCTGTCTCTCTGTGTGTGTGTGTGTGTGTGTGTGTGTGTGTGTGTGTGTGTGTGTGTGTGTGTGTGTGTGTGTTAGCAGGGGGAGGGGGCTTAATTAACCATTTAACTGCTGTGTGTCTGGCCAGCATAAATAAAATACATTTCTTAAGCCTGGGATTTTTTAAATAAGTTTTTATTTTATTTTTTTATAAGTAAAGGCACATAGCCAGTTTAATTGTAGTGCATTGACAATAGTTTTATATAATTAGTTCATTAATTAAATTAACTTGGTCCATTAACTTGGTCTGAAAATTGGGTCCATAAATCAAACACACTTGCATATAATAATATCAAACTCGGTACACTTATAGATCTCATTAGCCCAAGCAACTTTAAGCCAGCAAAACAGGAAGTCGGTTGTTTCAGTCTGTATGTGAATGTTTTGCAAAACCAGCCTTTACATTTTTATTTCCCCCCTCTTAAGTAATTTTTAATTATTCCCACACCAAACTTCTTCAAAATTATGAAAATATATTAAAGATACTAAGGCATGTACTGGCCATCCGGGAGATTCCTGGTGGGCCGCGGTCTGGTTGGGCCGGCGGCCTGGCGCGTTTTGTATTTTGTTTTTAAATCATTATTAATTGTAAATATATTCTATCGTAAGTATATTGTCAAATTGTCCAATTCCGGACTTATGCGTCTCTCTCATGAAGCCGCATGAAGCTGACGCGAGCTGCGAGACTGACAGGTCTGACTGTCTGACACTGGCCAATCGGAATCAAGTTCAGATTCTAGACTTGAGAAGCGGCCGCTTACACCGTGTCCTAACTACACACGACGCCGCGACACGCGATAAAAGGTATCTTTTCCATGTTAATAAATCAGAGTTTTTGTAACCATACGCGACGGCGACATGCGAAGTTTCTAATTTAGAAACGGTTCCTATTTCTGCGACGTCGCGGCTGACAGAATGAAGAAATTAGGCTACACTGGTTATGAGTACACATTATTTATTTTTAGTTAAAAATAGGTCACTGTGCCACAAGCCATAACGGATAATTTACCTCAGATTTTGAAAGCATTATAGTGTTCAAAATGAATTATGCATACGACTGTACTTCATAACAACGACAATAACTGGCAGATGCCACCAAATGTGTAAAAATAAATGAATTATTTGCTGGACTTAAGTGAAAAGGAAAGCCATTTAATGACCATAGCACATAGTTGACGTGAAAAAAGGAGTATTTTGCATATAAATATGCACATATAGCCTATACATATTTTTTCGATTTGTATCCCTGAAAGTGCCTGGCAGAAGCCTATATCTACTGTCTGTGTCATAAATGTGAACATAATATTATCTACTGTCTGTGTCATAAATGTGAACATGAACTATATTTCATGAGGTGAAACATCACTGCCAGGAGCTACAGAATAGGGGAGCGCGGGGATAAATGTAGGCCTAACGCGGGGTTAAATGTAACACGGACTTTTTACATAGTTTGTCAGTATCTAGCCGGCTGTCTTTCCGCTCTTTTTCTCTTGCTGCCAGAAGACGGTCTCCCGCGAATTTGCGGAACGTTTTGATTATATTTCGTGAAGATAATGGACAAAGAGTGTTTTGACATCATGAAAGTAATTTTTTTCATCGTAGATTTTTTTCTGTTTCCGGGTTGGATGTATACGCGTCCAAATCTAACTTTATATTGCCTTAATCACTGTCTTGTTGGCTCAAACACAGCACCGTTTTGAAACATGTCAGTATTTCCTAGCGACTGTTAGCTAGGTTTAAAATATGTAATACACAGCGGGGTAAGTTGTAACACAGTGTTCCAACTGCTGCCACAAAAATGAAAACGGAGCCACACAACTTTTCAGGTTTGAGTATACATTTAACTTTGTTGGACTTTCACAAACAATGTTGTAATTTAAAATGTTTAAAATTTAGTGCACTATGAATGATAGCTTATTTATTTATTAAAAATATGGCCTGTTTTAATGTAATAAACCATTTAAATTTTTATTCTAAGCTCATTTGTATTATTATTAATGTTATTATTATTAATAATAATAATTGTACATGCAGCTGCCACACAAATCTAATTTAATTGCAATTACAATATTTATATGTTTATTTTATTTTATTTATTATTATTTATTGCAAAACCGTGCAGCCCTTTTCTACGTCTCTAGCTATGATATTGATCCATAACAAAAGGATGATTGGATGAGGAATTAAAAATGTTATTATTCACCATTTATTTTCTATAAGACCAGTGTTGGGGGTAACGAGTTACAAACGAGTTTGGGTAAGTAAAGTAACGCATTACACTGAAAATATTGGTAACTACACTACTTTACTATACTAAAGGAACGCGCTTTCCTGCGTTACCCAAGCCGTGTTTGCCTGTGTGGAGAGTTCCGTCTAGTGGTGCGTGCGCGCCGTTGCCATAGAGACCGATTTGAGTGAGAGAGAGAGAGAGGGAAGTGGAGAGAGAGAGACGGGTTTCAACAAATGGCAATATTCACATTACTTTCAGTTTATTGCTCGAAAGCACAAAAATATTTGAGTGAAATATAGGCTATAGTAAATCCTAAGATTATTATTTGTGACATTAGAACTAAATATGTGGATATAAAAACATGTATATAGGCTAGGCTAAAGAACTAAATGAACGATCTCTATTTTCTAATTTCACTAAACATTTCATCAAGTTTCGTGGACATTTTATCAAACATGGATCTTAGGCTCATTTTGTAAACATAAATAACTGATTTAGATGCGCAAACTGGGTGCCGTTGCGGAGATGTAGGCTCCATGTTCGGTGCAGGTTCGGCTTCTTGTCGTTCATCCTCGGATGCAGCATCGCGTGCGCTGTTTGCCGCGCGCACCTTTCCGCTCGTTCGGACGCGTCAAGTAAAAACAAGGCTCGAAAGTCTTGGAAAACGAAATGAACAGGATTGTTGCAGGGTTCATTGTAGAAGACATGCTTCCCCCGTCGACCATTAATTCCCCAGGTTTAGAAAAATACATTTTATATTAGGATTAAGAATTTTATGGGATAAAGTGACCTTTATTTTATTATTTTTCATTGACATCTTTTATTTTTTTAATTATTATTATTACCATGAGTCGAATAAAAAGCTGGTTTTGTTCTCAGGAGAAGAGTTTTATTCTCCCAGCCTGTTATGAAACTTCTGTGATAAACACCATTTTAAAATTTTGAATTTTGAACCCCATTTTGTTTGTGAATTTTACAGTGCGGCATATTTATTTGTGCAGACAGGGATATTGTTCTTTCATGTCATTTTGTATACATTTTTACAATAAAGTGATGATAGGTTAAAAACTGATATGATGTTTGTCCATGTAGGCTACACAGTAAATTAAGAAACAGGAAAGTAAAGTAATAAGTAGTGAAGTTATTTTTCCAACGCAATAACTAGTAAAGTAATCTCATTACAATTTACAGAAGTAACTAGTAACTAATTATTTTTTTTGAGTAACTACCCCAACACTGTATAAGACTATACCAATATTGGAACTATAGACATTTTATTCATTTTTTAATTTAAGAATTATGTTTAAGTTTAAAAACAGACAGAATGGTTTAGTCAAAAAAGAAAAAAATCATTCATAGTGCTATACTGCCCTCTTGTGTTCAAAATTAGGTAGAACTATTGGATCAATATCCACACATTAATACAGTTGGCAATACAGTATAATAGGTAATACAGTAGGATTGGGGCCTTAAAAATCGCTAACTTAAAAAGTGAAATTAACGGACGTGCACACAAGACCAGGCTTGGGAGGGTTACTTTAAAAATGTATTCCGATACAGTTACAAATTATTTCATAAAAAAGGGTCCCACTTTATATTAACCCCCTGAGCCCGACGGCATCGTCGACGATGCCACACGTCACCTCCGATAAAAGTTAACATAAGTCGATGACAGATTTATCGATTTTCTTACCGTTTTTTTCGGCAGAAAGCTAACGAGCTAGCCATCACGGGGGTGTCTTTGGTGTCTTTCTAGCCTTTACAGAAGGTTTTCTATTCAGCAGTGGTGGACAGTAACGAAGTAAATGTAATTCGTTACTGTACTTAAGTAGATTTTTTGCGTATCTGTACTTTACTCAAGTATTTAAATTTTGGGAGACTTTTACTTTAACTCCACTACATTTCAAAGTCAAATATCTTACTTTTTACTCTACTACATTTTCAAAATCAGTCGTTCCTTTTTTTATTTATGAGTGGATAAAAACGTAACTGGTCAAACGAGCCACCAATCACAGTACAGCGCATGCGCTTTGTTTTGAACTTGCCTTGGCTTTATCTACTAAGCGCAAACCAGGGCCGTTTAATATGAGAGTTGCGTACATAGATGGTTGTGACAGTGATCTCGCCGCCGCCCGGTCATGTTATTCGTGTAGCTCTCAATAGTTCCAAACAAATCGCGTTGACAATGATTTTAAGCGGGACAAAGAGCAGTATTATTGGAGCAATATCGGTAAGTATTGACTCATAATGTACATTGCTTACGTTGCCACTAAAATGACTTGCATATAATAACTTTTTTCTGGGGAGTAGCCTAGCAGAAACACTGCATTAGGCTAATACGTTTTTGTGTTTAATTTTGGAGGGAAATTGGCTGCTCCCATAACAGATATATTAGGGGTGTAACGGTACATATATTGGTATTGAACCGTTTCGGTTTGAGGCTTCCGGTTCGGTACGCATACAAACCGAACGATTGCTTGGACCATTTTTCCTGCCGGCAAAATTCGCGCTGACGCGGCCAACACATCGTTGCGATAACTAGTGAGATGCATTCACATTTCTCCGTTATTAACCGTAGATCTCTATTAGATCAAACAGCGCTGTCATGGAAACCAGAAGAAACATTTTGCCGTGAATAAACTAGTAGGGCCTAATACTTTACGTCCACAGACCGGCAACATTCACCATGGATTTAATATAGTAACACTAACTGGAACCAGTTAAATAAAAATAAATAAAATAAATAAAAATATTAAATAAATGCTGTTCTTTGAACTTTCTATTGATCAAAGAATCCTGAAATAAAAATGTAAAAAACTGTTTTCAACATGGATAATAATCATACATGTTTCTTGAGCAGCAAATCATCATATTAGAGTGATTTGTGAAGGATCATGTGACACTGAAGACTGGAGTAATGATGCTGAAAATTCAGCTTTTCTTCAGAGGAATAAATTACATTTTAATATATATTAAAAGTCATTTTAAATTGTCATAATATTTCACAATATTACTGTTTTTTTTTTTTTTTAATCAAAAAGTTGCAGCCTTGGTGAGCAGAAGAGACTTCTTTTATAAACATAAAAAATCTTACCGATCTTAAACTTTTGACCGGTAGTGTACATATATGTACATATATATATATATATATATATATATATATATATATATATATATATATATATATATATATATATATATATATACATATACATACACACATCAGACTAATTAATGTCATTTCATTAATAGATTGGTGTGCCAAAAGTGTCATTAGTCTTCACTTAGATTGAGTTAAGCAAGAGTCTTGTGACAAATTACAATAGGACATTATAGCTAAAAAAAATAAAAGTACTTGGATACTCAAGTACATTTGAAGGCAAATACTTTTGTACTTTTACTCAAGTGAATGTTCAAAGGCAGCACTTCAACTTTTACTTGAGTAATATTTTACCTTGAGTATCTTTACTTTTACTCAAGTACATGGTATGTGTACTTCGTCCACCACTGCTATTCAGCCTGGAACTTGTGCTTCCTTTCAGAGGTTTTCAGCAATAAATCCAAACGCTTATGGCAATTTTGATACTTTAGAAGTCCATAATTCATAAATATTCCGTCATTTTTGCCGCTAGCTCGATGCTAGCGGCCATTCTGGATATCACATGATGTGTTCACGTGATGGTTTTTTACCAATTACAGGCTGATCCGTCGTAAACATTGGTGTGCGTCATTGCGCAGGAACCAAGCGCTGATATAGTGGAGAGAGATAGAGACGCACGGAGACGCGCTATTCACAGAGAAACACAGCGAAATTGACGTAAATAAAGCGCTAGTCTATTTTGGTGCATTGCAGGATGATGGATTTTCAGGAGAACAGAGCTTTTTGACGGATGAGGAACTAGATTACCAGGATAGACCCAGCTGAAGTGCCATTTATTTATTTACTGTAAAAAAAGTATTATAGCAGTATAAATGTATTATAAAAGAATAAAAAGTACATAATAAATAAAAGAATAAATAAAATAGAAATGCAAAAACCTTTGATGTGGACCTTTGTGTGACTGCTGAACTGTTTTGAGGCTTGGCATCAGTGAATCGCCTGGACTTCTTTTGGAAAAATGTCAATAGTTTTGGTTCTGTACAAGTTATAATGTTTATTCCTGTGCTCCAGGACTCCAAAGACATGAACAAACTATTTTCCAGAGGAAAATTGCTTAGCTTTTATTTATTTGTGTGTGATTTCAATAAATATTTGAGTGATTCCATTTCCGATTTATTTTTTCATTTGTCTTTATGGTCCCATAACTTATTTTACATTAAGGTGACATCAATGTAACACAAATATTCTGAAAGTTCAATTTGTCCTGAAAACAAAGAGGTGTGTCAATTGTCTATGCACCAAAGGGTTCATGTTTTACAAGCTTTTTTAGTAAATGACACCAGACGGAAAATTTATTGTAAAAATACCCTTAGGTCTCAGGGGGTTAAATGGCTTTAAGTACTATATACTTTTTCAAAAAGTAACTACAATCTGATTACTACTTTTTTTGATGTAACTCACTAGATTTTTGTATCCTGATTACATAATGCCGTTGCATGTATTCTGTTGCTCCCACAAGACATTAGTCTGAATATTTTCCTGTATGAACAAAAAGGAGTTTCCATTGTTTGCACACAAACACACATTCGATCGCGCCTCTCTCGTGACTGTGTGTGCGTGTCATGTGTTCTAGGCTGTGTGCATGTACTTCTGAAGCTGCGCAGAAAATAATAAAATGCCATGCGGAGGACTAACGCAAAATGTGTGAGAAAATCCATTTGATTGTAGTTTAAGTGAGAAATAATTTCAGTGCTCTGGTCAATAGCTGTAGAGTAAAAACTGGTGAGTGCAGTATACAGCTTTCACAGAAAGAGAATGATTTGAGCACGTACGATTGGCAGTGAGTCCTGTGTGTGCACAAAATAGCTCAATAAGAGTAATAAAATACATGTGAAAAAAAATCACATCATAATGTTTTAAAGAAGAGTGGTTTGATTAAAGTGGTGTAAATATACCCGATCCGGCAAAGATGGCAGTATCGGAGCTGATACCGATCCCGAGTATCGGATCGGCGCATTCCTAAATACCATAATGTAAACACAGTACAGATGTAGACCTGGATGTACACCTGACCTTTCAGAAGGTTGCTCACGCATACTTTGTGGTTAAAATGTGCCCTCAATGTGCACTTTTGCAGAGCCTTCACTGATGCAAGCTCTTCAGCACACTTCTTTTTGACAGTCAAAGCGGGGGTTATGTTTTTGCATGTCAAGTAGAACAACCCTAAAAGCACCAAGGTGGCGGTGCCACCGGCTTTATATATATATATATATATATATATATATATATAAATATAGCTGCGAGCAGCGATTGCGGGCCCAAGCCGGCGGTACCGCCATCCCGGTGCCTTTAGGTAACTAAAGGCACCGGGGTTGCGGTGCCACCGGTTTGGGCCCGCAATCGCTGCTCGCAGCTATATTTATTATTATTTATACGACTATTTGGGCACTTTTGGGGCCCTTAACGTGCTCGAAAACTCTTGAAACTTTGCACACGGGTCAGAACCCGCTGCCATTAGGGCCGGGCTGAAGATGGTACCCGGGCGTGGCAGGGGGGCTCGACAGCGCCACCTGGAAAGGGGTCCGAACACTTGGTCCATAAATCAAACACGCTTGTATGTACTAATATGAAACTCGGTACACATGTTGATCTCATCATTTCATATATACGTCGCACTTTTACTTTTTACCCCAGCCCAACAGGAAGTCGGTTATTTAAGGTTCTTTGTAAAACACTTGCAATGGAATTTTTAATACTCCTCATAGAGCTCTTATCCAAATTCTACGAAACTCAGTCAGCGTGAAGTCAAGACATTGAGGATGAAAGTTTGCGAGGGGATTTTTTATATCTCGAACGGTTTGGCCGTGGCGAGGAAATGAAATCATGGCAAAAAATGTGAAACAGGAAGTGTGTCATAACTTCAGCATACATCAACCGATCGTGATGAAACTTCAGGAGTGTGTTCGCTGTAAGAGGACGATCACATGGATGTGACTATTGTGTGTCAAAGTTATAGCGCCACCAACTGGCAGCAGAAAGTGTGTCATTTTCAAAATGCTTTGAAATCACCCTCTTATTTTAATCCAATTTGCTTCAAACTTCATCTGTATAATGTAAACATACGGCAGATGTAGACCTGTGAATGGATTCTTGATATCTTTGAAACTGTTGCCGTGGCGACGCATCAAACTTTCCAATTCTTTTAGGATGCTTTTGAGACCCTTAGCATGCTTCAAATTGCATGAAACTCATCAGACACATCACATTTAATAGCCAGTAGACATGTGCAAAGTTTCAGAAACGGGCGTGGTGAGGGCTCAGTAGCGCCACCTTTTGACAAAAGTGGGGTTGTTAGTTTTATCTACAGTTACAAAAATCAGTATGTATATTGTACTCCTCAAGCCGGACAACTTTCTAATTCACACTCAATAGCTAGGACCCACAGAAAGTCAGATATTTTAGTTTGAATGTAGTCATACTCCCTCTGAGCATATGTCTGAGCCTTTGCCTGTCTCTCTCTCTCTCTCTGTGTGTGTGTGTGTGTGTGTGTGTGTGTGTTAGCAGGAGGAGGGGGCTTAATTAACCATTTAACTGCTGTGTGTCTGGCCAGCATAAATAAAATACATTTCTTAAGCCTGGGATTTTTTAAATAAGTTTTTATTTTATTTTTTTATAAGTAAAGGCACATAGCCAGTTTAATTGTAGTGCATTGACAATAGTTTTATATAATTAGTTCATTAATTAAATTAACTTGGTCCATTAACTTGGTCTGAAAATTGGGTCCATAAATCAAACACACTTGCATATAATAATATTAAACTCGGTACACTTATAGATCTCATTAGCCCAAGCAACTTTAAGCCAGCAAAACAAAGTCGGTTGTTTCAGTCTGTATGTGAATGTTTTGCAAAACCAGCCTTTACATTTTTATTTCCCCCCTCTTAAGTAATTTTTAATTATTCCCACACCAAACTTCTTCAAAATTATGAAAATATATTAAAGGTACTAAGGCATGTACTGGCCATCGGGACTACCGGGAGATTCCTGGTGGGCCGCGGTCTGCTTGGGCCGGCGGCCCGGCGCGTTATGTATTTTGTTTTTAAATCATTATTAATTGTAAATATATTCTATCGTAAGTATATTGTTAAATTGTCCAATTCCGGACTTATGCGTCTCTCTCATGAAGCCGCATGAAGCTGACGCGAGCTGCGAGACTGACAGGTCTGACTGTCTGACACTGGCCAATCGGAATCAAGTTCAGATTCTAGACTTGAGAAGCGGCCGCTTACACCGTGTCCTAACTACACACGACGCCGCGACACGCGATAAAAGGTATCTTTTCCATGTTAATAAATCAGAGTTTTTGTCCTAACCATACGCGACGGCGACATGCGAAGTTTCTAATTTAGAAACGGTTCCTATTTCTGCGACGTCGCGGCTGACAGAATGAAGAAATTACACTGGTTATGAGTACACATTATTAATTTTTAGTTAAAAATAGGTCACTGTGCCACAAGCCATAACGGATAATTTACCTCAGATTTTGAAAGCATTATAGTGTTCAAAATGAATTATGCAAACATACATACGACTGTACTTCATAACAACGACAATAACTGGCAGATGCCACCAAATGTGTTAAAATAAATGAATTATTTGCTGGACTTAAGTGAAAAGGAAAGCCATTTAATGACCATAGCACATAGTTGACGTGAAAAAAGGAGTATTTTGCATATAAATATGCACATATAGACTATACATATTTTTTCGATTTGTATCCCTGAAAGTGCCTGGCAGAAGCCTACTGTCTGTGTCATAAATGTGAACATAATATTATCTACTGTCTGTGTCATAAATATGAACATAAACTATATTTCATGAGGTGAAACATCACTGCCAGGAGCTACAGAATAGGGGAGCGCGGGGATAAATGTAGGCCTAACGCGGGGTTAAATGTAACACGGACATTTTACATAGTTTGTCAGTTCTCTTGCTGCCAGAAGACGGTCTCCCGCGAATTTGCGGAACGTTTTGATTATATTTCGTGAAGATAATGGACAAAGAGTGTTTTGACATCATGAAAGTAAATTTTTTCATCGTAGATTTTTTTCTGTTTCCGGATGTATACGCGTCCAAATCTAACTTTATATTGCCTTAATCACTGTCTTGTTGGCTCAAACACAGCACCGTTTTGAAACATGTCAGTAATTCCTAGCGACTGTTAGGTTTAAAATATGTAATACACAGCGGGGTTAATTGTAACACAGTGTTCCAACTGCTGCCACAATGATAATCAAATGAAAACGGAGCCACACAACTTTTCAGGTTTGAGTATACATTTAACTTTGTTGGACTTTCACAAACAATGTTGTAATTTAAAATGTTTAAAATTTAGTGCACTATGAATGATAGCTTATTTATTTATTAAAAATATGGCCTGTTTTTAATGTAATAAACCATTTAATATTTTATTCTAAGCTCATTTGTATTATTATTAATGTTATTATTATTAATAATAATAATTGTACATGCAGCTGCCACACAAATCTAATTTAATTGCAATTACAATATTTATATGTTTATTTTATTTTATTTATTATTATTTATTGCAAAACCGTGCAGCCCTTTTCTACGTCTCTAGCTATGATATTGATCCATAACAAAAGGATGATTGGATGAGGAATTAAAAATGTTATTATTCACCATTTATTTTCTATAAGACCAGTGTTGGGGGTAACGAGTTACAAACGAGTTTGGGTAAGTAAAGTAACGCATTACACTAAAAATATTGGTAACTACACTACTTTACTATACTAAAGGAACGCGCTTTCCTGCGTTACCCAAGCCGTGTTTGCCTGTGTGGAGAGTTCCGTCTAGTGGTGCGTGCGCGCCGTTGCCATAGAGACCGATTTGAGTGAAGGAGAGAGGGAAGTGGAGAGAGAGAGACGGGTTTCAACAAATGGCAATATTCACATTACTTTCAGTTTATTGCTCGAAAGCACAAAAATATTTGAGTGAAATGTAGGCTATAGTAAATCCTAAGATTATTATTTGTGACATTCGAACAAAATATGTGGATATAAAAACATGTATATAGGCTAGGCTAAAGAACTAAATGAACGATCTCTATTTTCTAATTTCACTAAACATTTCATTAAGTTTCGTGGACATTTTATAAAACATGGATCTTAGGCTCATTTTGTAAACATAAATAACTGATTTAGATGCGCAAACTGGGTGCCGTTGCGGAGATGTAGGCTCCATGTTCGGTGCAGGTTCGGCTTCTTGTCGTTCATCCTCGGATGTGGCATCGCGTGCGCTGTTTGCCGCGCGCACCTTTCCGCTCGTTCGGACGCGTCAAGTAAAAACAAGGCTCGAAAGTCTTGGAAAACGAAATGAACAGGATTGTTGCAGGGTTCATTGTAGAAGACATGCTTTCCCTGTCGACCATTAATTCCCCAGGTTTAGAAAAATACATTTTAAATTAGGATTAAGAATTTTATGGGATAAAGTGACCTTTATTTTATTATTTTTCATTGACATCTTTAATTTTTTTTAATTATTATTATTACCATGAGCCGAATAAAAAGCTGGTTTTGTTCTCAGGAGAAGAGTTTTATTCTCCCAGCCTGTTTTGAAACTTCTGTGATAAACACCATTTTAAAATTTTGAATTTTGAACCCCATTTTGTTTGTGAATTTTACAGTGCGGCATATTTATTTGTGCAGACAGGGATATTGTTCTTTCATGTCATTTTGTATACATTTTTACAATAAAGTGATGATAGGGCAAAAACTAATATGATGTTTGTCCATGTAGGCTACACGGTAAATTAAGAAACAGGAAAGTAAAGTAATAAGTAGTGAAGTTATTTTTCCAACGCAGTAACTAGTAAAGTAATCTCATTACAATTTACAGAAGTAACTAGTAACTAATTACTTTTTTGAGTAACTACCCCAACACTGTATAAGACTATACCAATATTGGAACTATAACCATTTTATTCCTTTTTTTAATTTAAGAATTATGTTTAAGTTTAAAAACAGACAGAATGGTTTAGTCAAAAAAGAAAAAAATCATTCATAGTGCTATACTGCCCTCTTGTGTTCAAAATTAGGTAGAACTTTTGGATCAATATCCACACATTAATACAGTTGGCAATACAGTATAATAGGTAATACTGTAGGATTGGGGCCTTAAAAATCGCTAACTTAAAAAGTGAAATTAACGGACGTGCACACAAGACCAGGCTTGGGAGGGTTACTTTAAAAATGTATTCCGATACAGTTACAAATTATTTCATAAAAAAAGGGTCCCACTTTATATTAAATGGCTTTAAGTACTATATACTTTTTCAAAAAGTAACTACAATCTGATTACTACTTTTTTTGATGTAACTCACTAGATTTTTGTATCCTGATTACATAATGCCGTTGCATGTATTCTGTTGCTCCCACAAGATATTAGTCTGAATATTTTCCTGTATGAACAAAAAGGAGTTTCCATTGTTCGCACACAAACACACATTCGATCGTGCCTCTCTCGTGACTGTGTGTGCGTGTCATGTGTTCTAGGCTGTGTGCATGCACTTCTGAAGCTGCGCAGAAAATAATAAAATGCCATGCGGAGGACTAACGCAAAATGTGTGAGAAAATCCATTTGATTGTAGTTTAAGTGAGAAATAATTTCAGTGCTCTGGTCAATAGCTGTAGAGTGAAAACTGGTGAGTGCAGTATACAGCTTTCACAGAAAGAGAATGATGTGAGCACGTACGATTGGCAGTGAGTCCTGTGTGTGGACAAAATAGCTCAATAAGAGTAATAAAATACATGTGAAAAAAATCACATCATAATGTTTTAAAGAAGAGTGGTTTGATTAAAGTGGTGTAAATATACCCGATCCGGCAAAGATGGCAGTATCGGAGCTGATACCGATCCTGAGTATCGGATCGGCGCATTCCTAAATACTATAATGTAAACACAGTACAGACCTGGATGTACACCTGACCTTTCAGAAGGTTGCTCACGCATACTTTGTGGTTAAAATGTGCCCTCAATGTGCACTTTTGCAGAGCCTTCACTGATGCAAGCTCTTCAGCACACTTCTTTTTGACAGTCAAAGCGGGGGTTATGTTTTTGCATGTCAAGTAGAATAACTCTAAAATCACCAAGGTGGCGGTGCCACCGGCTTTATATATATATATATATATATATATATAAATATAGCTGCGAGCAGCGATTGCGGGCCAAAGCCGGCGGTACCGCCATCCCGGTGCCTTTAGGTAACTTAAGGCACCGGGGTTGCGGTGCCACCGGCTTGGGCCCGCAATCGCTGCTCGCAGCTATATTTAGGGCCCAAGCCCTGAAAGGGCGAAGGCCCTATTGTTTTCCTTAGGATTATTAGGGCCCAAGCCCTGAAAGGGCGAAGGCCCTATTGTTTTCCTTAGGATTATTAGGGCCCAAGCCCTGAAAGGGCGAAGGCCCTATTGTTTTCCTTAGGATTATTATTTTTTTTTTTTTTTTTTCTAACGACTATCCGGGCACTTTTGGGGCCCTTAACATGCTCAAAAACTCTTGAAACTTTGCACACGGGTCAGAACCCGCGGCCATCTGAGCCGGGCTGAAGCTGGTACCCGGGCGTGGCAGGGCGGCTCGTCAGCGCCCCCTGGAACAGGGTTTGAACACTTTGTCCATAAATCAAACACGCTTGCATGTAATAATATGAAACTCGGTACACATGTCGATCTCATCGTTTCATATATTCATCGCACTTTTACTTTTTACCCCAGCCCAACAGGAAGTCAGATATTTACGTTTTTTTTTTAAATGCTTGCAATGGAATTTAATGTACTCCTCCTAGAGCATTCATCCGCATGGAACGAAACTCGGTCAGCCTGAAGTCAAGACATAGACGATCAAAAATTGCGAGGGGATTTTTAATATCTCGAACGGTTTGGCTGTGGCGAGGAAACAAAATTATGGTGAGAAACGTGAAACAGGAAGTGTGTCCTAACTTCAGCATACATTAACTGATCTTGATGAAACTTCAGGAGTGTGTTCGCCGTAAGAGGACGATCACATGGATGTGACTATTGTGTGTCAAAGTTATAGCGCCACCAACTGGCAGCAGGAAGTGTGTCACTTTCAAAATGCTTTGAAATCACCCTCTTATTTTAACCCGATTTGCTTCAAACTTCATCTGTATAATGTAAACATACGGCAGATGTAGACCTGTGAATGGATTCTTAATATCTTTGAAACTGTTGCCGTGGTGATGCATCAAACTTTACAATTCTTTTAGGATGCTTTTGAGACCCTTAGCATGCTTCAAATTGCATGAAACTCCTCAGACACATCACATTTAATAGCCAGTAGACATGTGCAAAGTTTCAGAAACGGGCGTGGTGAGGGCTCAGTAGCGCCACCTTTTGACAAAAGTTGGGTTGTTAGTTTTATCTACAGTTACAAAAATCAGTATGTATATTGTACTCCTCGAGCCGGACAACTTTCTAATTGACACTCTTTAACTAGGACCCACAGAAAGTAAGATATGTTTGTTTGAATCTGGTCATGCTCCCTTTGAGCCTACATCTCTGTCTCTCTCTGTGTGTGTGTTAGTAGGGGGAGGGGCTTAACTTAACCATTTCAGTGCTGTGTTTTTTTCTGCTGTGTAATTTCTTAATACATTTCTTAAGCCTGGTATGTTTTAAATAAGTTTTTATTTTATTTTTTATAAGTGAAGGCATAATATAACCAGTTAAATTGTAGTGCATTGACAATAGTTTTATATAATTAGTTTATTAATTAAATTAACTTGGTCCATAAACTTGGTCCAGCTGCGAGACTGACAGGTCTGACTGTCTGACACTGGCCAATCGGAATCAAGAGCGGAGAAGCGGCCGCTCCCATAGGCAGTATAGTATCTCCCCGCCCTGTGGAGGCATTCCGCCGGTCTCGTGACGTTTCTCGCCGGTCTCGTCTCTGAGACCCCTACACCTGGTATTAAAATGCGATCTGTTTCCAGATAAGTTATCCGGATAATAAAAAAGAAATATCAATGCAAGGTATTACGTTGTGATCGGATTGTGATCGATTTGCCTGACCATCTGGAGGTAGTCTGGCTCGCATTGTGTTCGGATCTTTACGTGTAAACGCAATCTGGTTGTTGATATCACACATGTATATTTTACTCCTCCCAAAAATGCTAAAAAATAAACGAGTGAGAGCGTTTACAGGCTGTTATAGTCAGACATGATGCGCTACTGCGACACGCTTCACCAACGCAGATAAGCAGCAGCTGAGCGTCAAACCAACGTGCAAACATCGCAAATAAAAGTGAAAGTAAGTCAGAGAAGCTTAATCATCTACACTATCATCTTCAAGTAAAGAAAGAAATGATCTCTTGACTCTTACAAGGGCTGTTGCCACTCTCTCTTATTGATGTCTATTGATGAAATTAGCTGATGATCAATAAAATGCATATCTGTAATAAACAACCGACAAAATTACTGTATGATGGTGTAAATAAAGAATCAGTCCAGCATCGCCATGTCAGTGTGTATTGATTCATCATTGCCTCTTCATAGTTTGCAAGAGACATTTAATAAACTGAGCGTATTTGATAAACTGAGCGTAGCCTATTCATCTGTCAATATAACCTCATTCTTTTTAATGATCAGAAGAACGCGTATCGACTACCGTTACAGTACAATATTACACGACGCCGCGACACGCGATAAAAGGTATCTTTTCCATGTAAATCAGAGTTTTTGTCCTAACCAGACGCGACGGCGACATGCGAAGTTTCTAATTTAGAAACGGTTCCTATTTCTGCGATGTCGCGGCTGACAGAATGAAGAAATTACACTGGTTATGAGTACACATTATTTATTTTTAGTTAAAAATAGGTCACTGTGCCACAAGCCATAACGGAAAATTTACCTCAGATTTTGAAAGCATGTAATATTATAGTGTTCAAAATGAATTCTATGCAAACATACGACTGTATTTCATAACAACGACAATAACTTGAGGCAGATGCCACCAAATGTGTTAAAATAAATGAATTATTTGCTGGACTTAAGTGAAAAGGATAGCCATTTAACACTAGAACTCCCAAGGCGGTCATTTTGACCGTTTTTAAAATTTACAGTGTAATAACTTTGTTAAAATAAAATCAATGTGGCTGTAGGACTCTGACTTTTCCTAAATATGTGTATATTTTATTCTGGCACTGTTATTTTATTACAATCACAAAACACAAAACAGTTGCGTCCTATTTCTACCTAGAATGGCCATGGCGGTCATTTTGACCGCACGCATTATAAATATCATAGGTCCGCTATATTTCCCGCGATCAACACGCACATATTGTAGAAGTGCACAAATGAGCAAGTTTCGGGTCCATCACGCAACTGGCAAGCGAATTTCGCTCCGACAACATGAAATCAAAAGCCACTCAACTGGTGCGAGAGTCGGGTAGGCGGTCCGGGACGAAGATGATGAAGGCAGTGCCAAGTAAGGAGAAACTGCAATTAAATCAAGGAGTCATGTGCCAAATGTCACAAAGTAGTGTGAGGGACTGAAGCTGCACGCGAAGCGGTGTTTTCCAATGTGTGTGTGCGTAACGTCAGTGAATGAAGCGGGGTTCCACCGTT
This sequence comes from Cyprinella venusta, assembly GCA_038021265.1. Taxonomy (NCBI): domain Eukaryota; kingdom Metazoa; phylum Chordata; class Actinopteri; order Cypriniformes; family Leuciscidae; genus Cyprinella; species Cyprinella venusta. Next base: position 9,175,846 of record CM075877.1, on the reverse strand, counting down.
CAAATGAGCCCACATCTTTATTATCATCTATCGTAACATTGTAGATCTATTTATTTTTAGATTTCACATTGATTGTATTTGTATAACAGGGCTGTAGGCTACTGTATGAAGCTTTGACGTTTCCTAGATTTTTTGCATGTCTATTCACGTGGAGAGTGCGGTGAAAAAATATTTTTGACGCAAAACTTTCCTCGGCAGCACCTGTCGGGGAAATATTTTTGTATTGGCTTTATAATATGATATAATATTTTGCTTGTTTTAAGGGCGATGGCATTATAACATGACAACAGGAATTATAAGTGTCACTGGAAAACTTAAAGAGAAAGGTTCAAATGCAGATATGACATGACGAAAATGACGTTCAGTACAGAACGTTAAAGTTTGAACGGTCAGAATGACCGCTATGGTCGTTGTAGTAGTTATGGAATTCCGGTAGTTCTAGTGTTAATGACCATAGCACATAGTTGATGTGAAAAAAGGAGTATTTTGCATATAAATATGCACATAAATACATATTTTTTCAATTTGTCTCCCTGAAAGTGCCTGGCAGAAGCCTATACTGTCTGTGTCATAAATGTGAACATAATATTATCTACTGTCTGTGTCATAAATGTGAACATAATATTGTAACAGAATATTCTTATGCTATATTATATAAACTATATTTCATGAGGTGAAACATCACTGCCAGGAGCTACAGAATATATATTTCTGTAGGTCCTCACCGTGATGTTGCACTAGCCTAAGAATATTCTATTAAAATATTAAGTGGCACATAAATTCAGACCAGTTATTTACAATAAAGCCTTATAAAATCATTTCCATTCCCTTTGTTTATTATTTTAATAGTTTTTTTCTTGGTTTTGATAGTAAATAAAATCTAATCAGTAATTTTACATGCAGATTAATGCACGTATAGATTAATGCACATGTGTGTGTGTTTGCATAGTGGGCCGGTCTGGATGAAGTGTCCAGGGCTGATTTTTTGTCCCAGTCCAGCCCTGAATGGCAATATTCACATTACTTTCAGTTTATTGCTCGAAAGTACAAAAATATTTGAGTGAAATGTAGGCTATAGTAAACCCTAAGATTATTATTTGTGACATTAGAACAAAATATGTGGATATAAAAACATGTATATAGGCTAAAGAACTAAATGAACGATCTCTATTTTCTAATTTCACGACGTCCACACAAGACCAGGCTTGGGAGGGTTACTTTAAAAAATGTATTCCGATACAGTTACAAATTATTTCATAAAAAAGGGTCCCACTTTATATTATTGGCTTTAAGTACTTTATACTTTTTCAAAAAGTAACTACAATCTGATTACTTTTTTTGATGTAACTCACTGTAATAATATACAGTTACTGGATTTTTGTTTCCTGATTACATAATGCTGTTACATGTATTCTGTTGCTCCCACAAGACATTATTCTGAATATTTTCCTGTATGAACAAAATGGAGTTTCCATTGTTCACACACAAACACACACAGAGTTCGATTGCGCCTCTCTCGTGACTGAGTGTGTGTGCGTGTCATGTGTTCTAGGCTGTGTGCATGCACTTCTGAAGCTGCTCAGAAAATAATAAAATGCCATGCAGAGGACTAATGCAAAATGTGTGGGAAAATCCATTTGATTGTAGTTTAAGTGAGAAATAATTTCAGTGCTCTGGTCAATAGCTGTAGAGTGAAAACTGGTGAATGCAGTATACAGCTTTCACAGAAAGAGAATGATGTGAGCACGTATGATTGGCAGTGAATCTTTTATGCGGACAAAATAGCTCAATAAGAGTAACAAAATACATGTGGAAAAAATCACATCGTAATGTTTTAAAGAAGAGTGGTTTGATTAAAGTGGTGTAAATATACCCGATCCGGCAAAGATGGCAGTATCGGAGCTGATAACGATCCTGAGTATCGGATCGGCGCATCCCTACATACTATAATGTAAACACAGTACAGATGTAGACCTGGATGTACACCTGACCTTTCAGAAGGTTGCTCATGCATACTTTGTGGTTAAAATGTGCCCTCGATCCGCACTTTTGCAGAGCCTTCACTGCTGCAAGCTCTTCAGCACACTTCTTTTTGACAGTCAAAGCGGGGGTTACGTTTTTGCACGTCATGTAGAATAACCCTAAAAGCACCAAGGGTGCGGTGCCACCGGCTTTATATATATATATATATATATATATATATATATATATATATATATATATATATATATATATATATATATATATAAATATAGCTGCGAGCAGCGATTGCGGGCCAAAGCCGGCGGTACCGCCATCCCGGTGCCTTTAGGTAACTAAAGGCACCGGGGTTGCGGTGCCACCGGCTTGGGCCCGCAATCGCTGCTCGCAGCTATATTTAGGGCCCAAGCCCTGAAAGGGCGAAGGCCCTATTGTTTTCCTTAGGATTATTATTTTTTTTTTCTAACGACTATCCGGGCACTTTTGGGGCCCTTAATATGCTCAAAAACTCTTGAAACTTTGCACACGGGTCAGAACCCGCGGCCATCAGAGCCGGGCTGAAGCTGGTACCCGGGAGTGGCAGGGCAGCTCGTCAGCGCCCCCTGGAACAGGGTCTGAACACTTTGTCCATAAATCAAACACGCTTGCATGTAATAATATGAAACTCGGTACACATGTCGATCTCATCGTTTCATATATTCATCGCACTTTTACTTTTTACCCCAGCCCAACAGGAAGTCAGATATTTACGGTTGTTTTTAAAATGCTTGCAATGGAATTTAATGTACTCCTCCTAGAGCATTCATCCGCATGGAACGAAACTCGGTCAGCCTGAAGTCAAGACATAGACGATCAAAAATTGCGAGGGGATTTTTGATATCTCGAACGGTTTGGCTGTGGCAAGGAAACAAAATTATGGTGAGAAACGTGAAACAGGAAGTGTGTCCTAACTTCAGCATACATTAACCGATCTTGATGAAACTTCAGGAGTGTGTTCGCTGTAAGAGGACGATCACATGGATGTGACTATTGTGTGTCAAAGTTATAGCGCCACCAACTGGCAGCAGGAAGTGTGTCACTTTCAAAATGCTTTGAAATCACCCTCTTATTTTAACCCGATTTGCTTCAAACTTCATCTGTATAATGTAAACATACGGCAGATGTAGACCTGTGAATGGATTCTTAATATCTTTGAAACTGTTGCCGTGGTGACGCATCAAACTTTACCATTCTTTTAGGATGCTTTTGAGACCCTTAGCATGCTTCAAATTGCATGAAACTCCTCAGACACATCACATTTATTAGCCAGTAGACATGTGCAAAGTTTCAGAAACGGGCGTGGTGAGGGCTCAGTAGCGCCACCTTTTGACAAAAGTTGGGTTGTTAGTTTTATCTACAGTTACAAAAATCAGTATGTATATTGTACTCCTCGAGCCGGACAACTTTCTAATTGACACTCTTTAACTAGGACCCACAGAAAGTAAGATATGTTTGTTTGAATCTGGTCATGCTCCCTTTGAGCCTACATCTCTGTCTCTCTCTGTGTGTGTGTTAGTAGGGGGAGGGGCTTAACTTAACCATTTCAGTGCTGTGTTTTTTTCTGCTGTGTAATTTCTTAATACATTTCTTAAGCCTGGTATGTTTTAAATAAGTTTTTATTTTATTTTTTATAAGTGAAGGCATAATATAACCAGTTAAATTGTAGTGCATTGACAATAGTTTTATATAATTAGTTTATTAATTAAATTAACTTGGTCCATAAACTTGGTCCAGCTGCGAGACTGACAGGTCTGACTGTCTGACACTGGCCAATCGGAATCAAGAGCGGAGAAGCGGCCGCTCCCATAGGCAGTATAGTATCTCCCCGCCCTGTGGAGGCATTCAGCCGGTCTCGTGAAGTTTCTCGCCGGTCTCGTCTCTGAGACCCCTACACCTGGTATTAAAATGCGATCTGTATCCAGATAAGTTATCCGGATAATAAAAAAGAAATATCAATGCAAGGTATTACGTTGTGATCGGATTGTGATCGATTTGCCTGACCATCTGGAGGTAGTCTGGCTCGCATTGTGTTCGGATCTTTACGTGTAAACGCAATCTGGTTGTTGATATCACACATGTATATTTTACTCCTCCCAAAAATGCTAAAAAATAAACGAGTGAGAGCGTTTACAGGCTGTTATAGTCAGACATGATGGCGCTACTGCGACACGCATCACCACCGCAGATAAGCAGCAGCTGAGCGTCAAACCAACGTGCAAACATCGCAAATAAAAGTGAAAGTAAGTCAGAGACGCTTAATCATCTACACAATCATCTTCATGTAAAGAAAGAAATGATCTCTTGACTCTTACAAGGGCTGTTGCCACTCTTTCTTATTGATGTCTATTGATGAAATTAGCTGATGATCAATAAAATGCATGCTAATATCTGTAATAAACAACCGACAAAATTACTGTATGATGGTGTAAATAAAGAATCAGTCCAGCATCGCCATGTCAGTGTGTATTGATTCATCATTGTCTCTTCATAGTTTGCAAGAGACATTTAATAAACTGAGCGTATTTGATAAACTGAGCGTAGCCTATTCATCTGTCAATATAACCTCATTCTTTTTAATGATCAGAAGAACGCGTATCGACTACCGTTACAGTACAATATGTCCTAACTACACACGACGCCGCGACACGCGATATCTTTTCCATGTAAATCAGAGTTTTTGTCCTAACCAGACGCGACGACGACATGCAAAGTTTCTAATTTAGAAACGGTTCCTATTTCTGCGACGTCGCGGCTGACAGAATGAAGAAATTACACTGGTTATGAGTAGGCTACACATTATTTATTTTTAGTTAAAAATAGGTCACTGTGCCACAAGCCATAACGGATAATTTACCTCAGATTTTGAAAGCATGTAATATTATAGTGTTCAAAATGAATTCTATGCAAACATACGACTGTATTTCATAACAACGATAACTTGAGGCAGATGCCACCAAATGTGTTAAAATAAATGAATTATTTGCTGGACTTAAGTGAAAAGAATAGCCATTTAATGACCATAGCACATAGTTGATGTGAAAAAAGGAGTATTTTGCATATAAATATGCACATAAATACATATTTTTTCAATTTGTATCCCTGAAATTTGTATCCCAGACTATACTGTCTGTGTCATAAATGTGAACATAATATTATCTACTGTCTGTGTCATAAATGTGAACAACATAATGTTGTAACAGAATATTCTTATGCTATATTATATAAACTATATTTCATGAGGTGAAACATCACTGCCAGGAGCTACAGAATATATATTTCTGTAGGTCCTCACCGTGATGTTGCACTTCATGAAATATATGTAGTATAGCCTAAGAATATTCTATTAGAATATTAAGTGGCACATAAATTAAGACCAGTTATTAAAGCCTTATAAAATCATTTCCATTCCCTTTGTTTATTATTTTAATAGTTTTTTCTTGTTTTTGATAGTAAATAAAATCTAATCAGTAATTTTACATGCAGATTAATGCATGTGTGTGTGTGTGTTTACATTCATAGTGGGCCGGTCTGGATGAAGTGTCCAGGGCTGATTTTTTGTCCCAGTCCAGACCTGAATGGCAATATTCACATTACTTTCAGTTTATTGCTCGAAAGCACAAAAATATTTGAGTGAAATGTAGGCTATAGTAAACCCTAAGATTATTATTTGTGACATTAGAACAAAATATGTGGATATAAAAACATGTATATAGGCTAAAGAACTAAATGAACGATCTCGATTTTCTAATTTCACTAAACATTTCATTAAGTTTCGTGGACATTTTATAAAACATGGATCTTAGGCTCATTTTGTAAACATAAATAACTGATTTAGATGCGCAAACTTGGTGCCGTTGCGGAGATGTAGGCTCCATGTTCGGTGCAGGTTCGGCTTCTTGTCGTTCACAAGGGGGTAATCCATCGACCGGAAGTTGAAGCCTCGCGGGAGCTGACATCTTGTTGCAGAACTTCACTTGCGTTAGCATTCCCATTGACTCCCGTTCATTTTGGCGTCACTTTGACAGTGAATAACTTTACATCTGAGAAGTTTGAAGACCCCATTTGTCCTTTATTTATTTCTAAAGAAACTCGACAATGTATAAATAGCTCCATTACCTTGTAGCTTATGTTATGGCCCCGTAGAAGCAGTTTTAGTGAAAGTAGGCTAACGATTGCGTCATACCCACGCAACTCTCTGTCAGTTTTGAGATTACCGTATGGACACGAGAAGAAGCTCACGCACAATTGGGAAACATGGAGGCAGAATGACAAAATAATTTATCAGAATACCTAGCAAACTTGTTTCCTTCTCCTAGCCCGTGGACAGCTCCTATTCATACTCTCTGCCTCAGCGCATGTTTCGGAATGGAATGATTCAGATTTCTCATGCCACCGCACTAGAAATCAAACGGGTCACTCACGTCACAACTACGTAGGCTAGCTCTGTATGAGTCTGCGCGTCAGGGACGGAAGTGCTAAAAAATCGCCAAAAACGGGCTTCAATCGTCTCAATGGAGTTCCAATGAGATCGCTCTGTCCATTTCTTTTACTGTCTATGGTCGTTCATCCTCGGATGCGGCATCGCGTGCGCTGTTTGCCGCGCGCACCTTTCCGCTCATTCGGACGCGTCAAGTATAAACAAGGCTCGAAAGTCTTGGATAACACAAAACGAAATGAACAGGATTGTTGCAGGGTTTATTGTAGAAGACATGCTTCCCCTGTCGACCATTAATCCCCCAAATTTAGAAAAATACATTTTAAATTAGGATTAAGAATTTTATGGGATAAAGTGACCTTTATTTAAAAAACTTTATTTAAAAAAGTGACCTTTACTCAAAAACTCTTGAAACTTTGCACACGGGTCAGAACCCGCGGCCATCAGAGCCGGGCTGAAGCTGGTACACGTGCGCGGCAGGGCGGCTCGTCAGCGCCCCCTGGAACAGGGTCTGAACACTTTGTCCATAAATCAAACACGCTTGCATGTAATAATATGAAACTCGGTACACATGTCGATCTCATCGTTTCATATATTCATCGCACTTTTACTTTTTACCCCAGCCCAACAGGAAGTCAGATATTTACGGTTGTTTTTAAAATGCTTGCAATGGAATTTAATGTACTCCTCCTAGAGCATTCATCCGCATGGAACGAAACTCGGTCAGCCTGAAGTCAAGACATAGACGATCAAAAATTGCGAGGGGATTTTTGATATCTCGAACGGTTTGGCTGTGGCGAGGAAACAAAATTATGGTGAGAAACGTGAAACAGGAAGTGTGTCCTAACTTCAGCATACATTAACTGATCTTGATGAAACTTCAGGAGTGTGTTCGCCGTAAGAGGACGATCACATGGATGTGACTATTGTGTGTCAAAGTTATAGCGCCACCAACTGGCAGCAGGAAGTGTGTCACTTTCAAAATGCTTTGAAATCACCCTCTTATTTTAACCCGATTTGCTTCAAACTTCATCTGTATAATGTAAACATACGGCAGATGTAGACCTGTGAATGGATTCTTAATATCTTTGAAACTGTTGCCGTGGTGACGCATCAAACTTTTCCATTCTTTTAGGATGCTTTTGAGACCCTTAGCATGCTTCAAATTGCATGAAACTCCTCAGACACATCACATTTATTAGCCAGTAGACATGTGCAAAGTTTCAGAAACGGGCGTGGTGAGGGCTCAGTAGCGCCACCTTTTGACAAAAGTTGGGTTGTTAGTTTTATCTACAGTTACAAAAATCAGTATGTATATTGTACTCCTCGAGCCGGACAACTTTCTAATTGACACTCTTTAACTAGGACCCACAGAAAGTAAGATATGTTTGTTTGAATCTGGTCATGCTCCCTTTGAGCCTACATCTCTGTCTCTCTCTGTGTGTGTGTTAGTAGGGGGAGGGGCTTAACTTAACCATTTCAGTGCTGTGTGTTTTTTTCTGCTGTGTAATTTCTTAATACATTTCTTAAGCCTGGTATGTTTTAAATAAGTTTTTATTTTAATTTTTATAAGTGAAGGCATAATATAACCAGTTAAATTGTAGTGCATTGACAATAGTTTTATATAATTAGTTTATTAATTAAATTAACTTGGTCCATAAACTTGGTCCAGCTGCGAGACTGACAGGTCTGACTGTCTGACACTGGCCAATCGGAATCAAGAGCGGAGAAGCGGCCGCTCCCATAGGCAGTATAGTATCTCCCCGCCCTGTGGAGGCATTCCGCTGGTCTCGTGAAGTTTCTCGCCGGTCTCGTCTCTGAGACCCCTACACCTGGTATTAAAATGCGATCTGTATCCAGATAAGTTATCCGGATAATAAAAAAGAAATATCAATGCAAGGTATTATGTTGTGATCGGATTGTGATCGATTTGCCTGACCATCTGGAGGTAGTCTGGCTCGCATTGTGTTCGGATCTTTACGTGTAAACGCAATCTGGTTGTTGATATCACACATGTATATTTTACTCCTCCCAAAAATGCTAAAAAAATAAACGAGTGAGAGCGTTTACAGGCTGTTATAGTCAGACATGACGGCGCTACTGCGACACGCATCACCACCGCAGATAAGCAGCAGCTGGGCGTCAAACCAACGTGCAAACATCGCAAATAAAAGTGAAAGTAAGTCAGAGACGCTTAATCATCTACACAATCATCTTCAAGTAAAGAAAGAAATGATCTCTTGACTCTTACAAGGGCTGTTGCCACTCTCTCTTATTGATGTCTATTGATGAAATTAGCTGATGATCAATAAAATGCATGCTAATATCTGTAATAAACAACCGACAAAATTACTGTATGATGGTGTAAATAAAGAATCAGTCCAGCATCGCCATGTCAGTGTGTATTGATTCATCATTGTCTCTTCATAGTTTGCAAGCGACATTTAATAAACTGAGCGTATTTGATAAACTGAGCGTAGCCTATTCATCTGTCAATATAACCTCATTCTTTTTAATGATCAGAAGAACGCGTATCGACTACCGTTACAGTACGTCCTAACTACACACGACGCCGCGACACGCGATAAAAGGTATCTTTTCCATGTAAATCAGAGTTTTTGTCCTAACCAGACGCGACGGCGACATGCGAAGTTTCTAATTTAGAAACGGTTCCTATTTCTGCGATGTCGCGGCTGACAGAATGAAGAAATTACACTGGTTATGAGTACACATTATTTATTTTTAGTTAAAAATAGGTCACTGTGCCACAAGCCATAACGGATAATTTACCTCAGATTTTGAAAGCATGTAATATTATAGTGTTCAAAATGAATTCTATGCAAACATACGACTGTATTTCATAACAACGACAATAACTTGAGGCAGATGCCACCAAATGTGTTAAAATAAATGAATTATTTGCTGGACTTAAGTGAAAAGGATAGCCATTTAACACCAGAACTCCCAAGGCGGTCATTTTGACCGTTTTTAAAATTTACAGTGTAATAACTTTGTTAAAATAAAATCAATGTGGCTGTAGGACTCTGACTTTTCCCAAATATGTGTATATTTTATTCTGGCACTGTTATTTTATTACAATCACAAAACACAAAACAGTTGCGTCCTATTTCTACCTAGAATGGCCATGGCGGTCATTTTGACCGCACGCATTATAAATATCATAAGTCCGCTATATTTCCCGCGATCAACACGCACATATTGTAGAAGTGCACAAATGAGCAAGTTTCGCGTCCATCACGCAACTGGCAAGCGAATTTCGCTCCGACAACATGAAATCAAAAGCCACTCAACTGGTGCGAGAGTCGGGTAGGCGGTCTGGGACGAAGATGATGAAGGCAGTGCCAAGTAAGGAGAAACTGCAAAAATTAAATCAAGGAGTCATGTGCCAAATGTCACAAAGTAGTGTGAGGGAAAAGCTGCACGCGAAGCGGTGTTTTCCTATGTGTGTGTGCGTAACGTCAGTGAATGAATATTGGGGTTTCCACCGTTCAAATGAGCCCACATCTTTATTATCATCTATCGTAACATTGCAGATCTATTTATTTTTAGATTTCACATTGATTGTATTTGTATAACAGGGCTGTAGGCTACTGTATGAAGCTTTGACGTTTCCTAGATTTTTTGCATGTCTATTCACGTGGAGAGTGCGGTGAAAAAAATATTTTTGACGCAAAACTTTCCTCGGCAGCACCTGTCGGGGAAATATTTTTGTATTGGCTTTATAATATGATATAATATTTTGCTTGTTTTAAGGGCGATGACATTATAACATGACAACAGGAATTATAAGTGTCACTGGAAAACTTAAAGAGAAAAGTTCAAATGCAGATATGACATGACGAAAATGACGTTCAGTACAGCCAAATGAACGTTAAAGTTTGAACGGTCAGAATGACCGCTATGGTCGTTGTAGTAGTTATGGAATTCCGGTAGTTCTAGTGTTAATGACCATAGCACATAGTTGATGTGAAAAAAGGAGTATTTTGCATATAAATATGCACATAAATAGGCCTACATATTTTTTCAATTTGTCTCCCTGAAAGTGCCTGGCAGAAGCCTATACTGTCTGTGTCATAAATGTGAACATAATATTGTAACAGAATATTCTTATGCTATATTATATAAACTATATTTCATGAGGTGAAACATCACTGCCAGGAGCTACAGAATATATATTTCTGTAGGTCCTCACCGTGATGTTGCACTTCATGAAATATATGTAGTATAGCCTAAGAATATTCTATTAAAATATTAAGTGGCACATAAATTCAGACCAGTTATTTACAATAAAGCCTTATAACATCATTTCCATTCCCTTTGTTTATTATTTTAATAGTTTTTTCTTGGTTTTGATAGTAAATAAAATCTAATCAGTAATTTTACATGCAGATTAATGCACGTATAGATTAATGCACGTGTGTGTGTGTTTGCATAGTGGGCCGGTCTGGATGAAGTGTCCAGGGCTGATTTTTTGTCCCAGTCCAGCCCTGAATGGCAATATTCACATTACTTTCAGTTTATTGCTCGAAAGTACAAAAATATTTGAGTGAAATGTAGGCTATAGTAAACCCTAAGATTATTATTTGTGACATTAGAACAAAATATGTGGATATAAAAACATGTATATAGGCTAAAGAACTAAATGAACGATCTCTATTTTCTAATTTCACGACGTCCACACAAGACCAGGCTTGGGAGGGTTACTTTAAAAAATGTATTCCGATACAGTTACAAATTATTTCATAAAAAAGGGTCCCACTTTATATTAATTGGCTTTAAGTACTTTATACTTTTTCAAAAAGTAACTACAATCTGATTACTTTTTTGATGTAACTCACTGTAATAATATACAGTTACTGGATTTTTGTTTCCTGATTACATAATGCTGTTACATGTATTCTGTTGCTCCCACAAGACATTAGTCTGAATATTTTCCTGTATGAACAAAATGGAGTTTCCATTGTTCACACACAAACACACACAGAGTTCGATCGCGCCTCTCTCGTGACTGTGTGTGCGTGTCATGTGTTCTAGGCTGTGTGCATGCACTTCTGAAGCTGCTCAGAAAATAATAAAATGCCATGCAGAGGACTAATGCAAAATGTGTGGGAAAATCCATTTGATTGTAGTTTAAATGAGAAATAATTTCAGTGCTCTGGTCAATAGCTGTAGAGTGAAAACTGGTGAATGCAGTGAATCTTTTATGCGGACAAAATAGCTCAATAAGAGTAACAAAATACATGTGGAAAAAATCACATCGTAATGTTTTAAAGAAGAGTGGTTTGATTAAAGTGGTGTAAATATACCCGATCCGGCAAAGATGGCAGTATCGGAGCTGATAACGATCCTGAGTATCGGATCGGCGCATCCCTACATACTATAATGTAAACACAGTACAGATGTAGACCTTGATGTACACCTGACCTTTCAGAAGGTTGCTCATGCATACTTTGTGGTTAAAATGTGCCCTCGATCCGCACTTTTGCAGAGCCTTCACTGCTGCAAGCTCTTCAGCACACTTCTTTTTGACAGTCAAAGCGGGGGTTACGTTTTTGCACGTCATGTAGAATAACCCTAAAAGCACCAAGGGTGCGGTGCCACCGGCTTTATATATATATATATATATAAATATAGCTGCGAGCAGCGATTGCGGGCCAAAGCCGGCGGTACCGCCATCCCGGTGCCTTTAGGTAACTAAAGGCACCGGGGTTGCGGTGCCACCGGCTTGGGCCCGCAATCGCTGCTTGCAGCTATATATTTTTTTTTTTCTAACGACTATTCGGGCACTTTCGGGGCCCTTAACATGCTCAAAAACTCTTGAAACTTTGCACACGGGTCAGAACCCGCGGCCATCAGAGCCGGGCTGAAGCTGGTACACGTGCGCGGCAGGGCGGCTCGTCAGCGCCCCCTGGAACAGGGTCTGAACACTTTGTCCATAAATCAAACACGCTTGCATGTAATAATATGAAACTCGGTACACATGTCGATCTCATTGTTTCATATATACATCACGCTTTTACTTTTTACCCCAGCCCAACAGGAAGTCAGATATTTACGGTTGCTTTTAAAACGGATGCAATGGAATTTAATGTACTCCTCCTAGAGCATTCATCCGCATGGAACGAAACTCGGTCAGTCTGAAGTCAAGACATAGAGGATCAAAAATTGCGAGGGGATTTTTGATATCTCGAACGGTTTGGCTGTGGCGAGGAAATTAACAACAAAATTATGGTGAGAAACGTGAAACAGGAAGTGTGTCATAACTTCAGCATACATCAACCGATCTTGATGAAACTTCAGGAGTGTGTTCGCTGTAAGAGGACGATCACATGGATGTGACTATTGTGTGTCAAAGTTATAGCGCCACCAACTGGCAGCAGGAAGTGTGTCACTTTCAAAATGCTTTGAAATCACCCTCTTATTTTAACCCGATTTGCTTCAAACTTCATCTGTATAATGTAAATACACGGCAGATGTAGACCTGTGAATGGATTCTTGATATCTTTGAAACTGTTTCCGTGGCGACGCATCAAACTTTACCATTCTTTTAGGATGCTTTTGAGACCCTTAGCATGCTTCAAATTGCATGAAACTCGACAGACACATCACATTTATTAGCCAGTAGACACATGCAAAGTTTCAGAAACGGGCGTGGTGAGGGCTCAGTAGCGCCACCTTTTGACAAAAGTGGGGTTGTTAGTTTTATCTACAGTTACAAAAATCGGTATGTATATTGTACTCTTCGAGCCGGACAACTTTCTAATTCACACTCAATAGCTAGGACCCACAGAAAGTCAGATATTTTAGTTTGAATGTAGTCATACTCCCTCTGAGCATATGTCTGAGCCTTTGCCTGTGTGTGTGTGTGTGTGTGTGTGTGTGTGTGTGTGTGTGTGTGTTTGTGTGTGTGTTAGCAGGGAGAGGGGGCTTAATTAACCATTTAACTGCTGTGTGTCTGGCCAGCATAAATAAAATACATTTCTTAAGCCTGGGATTTTTTAAATAAGTTTTTATTTTATTTTTTTATAAGTAAAGGCACATAGCCAGTTTAATTGTAGTGCATTGACAATAGTTTTATATAATTAGTTCATTAATTAAATTAACTTGGTCCATTAACTTGGTCTGAAAATTGGGTCCATAAATCAAACACACTTGCATATAATAATATTAAACTCGGTACACTTATAGATCTCATTAGCCCAAGCAACTTTAAGCCAGCAAAACAGGAAGTCGGTTGTTTCAGTCTGTATGTGAATGTTTTGCAAAACCAGCCTTTACATTTTTATTCCCCCCCTCTTAAGTAATTTTTAATTATTCCCACACCAAACTTCTTCAAAATTATGAAAATATATTAAAGATACTAAGGCATGTACTGGCCATCGGGACTACCGGGAGATTCCTGGTGGGCCGCGGTCTGGTTGGGCCGACGGCCCGGCGCGTTATGTATTTTGTTTTTAAATCATTATTAATTAGGGCCCAAGCCCTGAAAGGGCGAAGGCCCTATTGTTTTCCTTAGGATTATTTTTTAGGGCCCAAGCCCTGAAAGGGCGAAGGCCCTATTGTTTTCCTTAGGATTATTTTTTTTTTATTTTTTTTTTTTCTAACGACTATCCGGGCACTTTTGGGGCCCTTAACATGCTCAAAAACTCTTGAAACTTTGCACACGGGTCAGAACCCGCGGCCATCAGAGCCGGGCTGAAGCTGGTACCCGGGCGTGGCAGGGCGGCTCGTCAGCGCCCCCTGGAACAGGGTCTGAACACTTTGTCCATAAATCAAACACGCTTGCATGTAATAATATGAAACTCGGTACACATGTCGATCTCATCGTTTCATATATTCATCGCGCTTTTACTTTTTACCCCAGCCCAACAGGAAGTCAGATATTTACGGTTGTTTTTAAAATGCTTGCAATGGAATTTAATGTACTCCTCCTAGAGCATTCATCCGCATGGAACGAAACTCGGTCAGCCTGAAGTCAAGACATAGACGATCAAAAATTGCGAGGGGATTTTTGATATCTCGAACGGTTTGGCTGTGGCGAGGAAACAAAATTATGGTGAGAAACGTGAAACAGGAAGTGTGTCCTAACTTCAGCATACATTAACTGATCTTGATGAAACTTCAGGAGTGTGTTCGCCGTAAGAGGACGATCACATGGATGTGACTATTGTGTGTCAAAGTTATAGCGCCACCAACTGGCAGCAGGAAGTGTGTCACTTTCAAAATGCTTTGAAATCACCCTCTTATTTTAACCCGATTTGCTTCAAACTTCATCTGTATAATGTAAACATACGGCAGATGTAGACCTGTGAATGGATTCTTAATATCTTTGAAACTGTTGCCGTGGTGACGCATCAAACTTTACCATTCTTTTAGGATGCTTTTGAGACCCTTAGCATGCTTCAAATTGCATGAAACTCCTCAGACACATCACATTTATTAGCCAGTAGACATGTGCAAAGTTTCAGAAACGGGCGTGGTGAGGGCTCAGTAGCGCCACCTTTTGACAAAAGTTGGGTTGTTAGTTTTATCTACAGTTACAAAAATCAGTATGTATATTGTACTCCTCGAGCCGGACAACTTTCTAATTGACACTCTTTAACTAGGACCCACAGAAAGTAAGATATGTTTGTTTGAATCTGGTCATGCTCCCTTTGAGCCTACATCTCTGTCTCTCTCTGTGTGTGTGTTAGTAGGGGGAGGGGCTTAACTTAACCATTTCAGTGCTGTGTGTTTTTTTTCTGCTGTGTAATTTCTTAATACATTTCTTAAGCCTGGTATGTTTTAAATAAGTTTTTATTTTAATTTTTATAAGTGAAGGCATAATATAACCAGTTAAATTGTAGTGCATTGACAATAGTTTTATATAATTAGTTTATTAATTAAATTAACTTGGTCCATAAACTTGGTCCAGCTGCGAGACTGACAGGTCTGACTGTCTGACACTGGCCAATCGGAATCAAGAGCGGAGAAGCGGCCGCTCCCATAGGCAGTATAGTATCTCCCCGCCCTGTGGAGGCATTCCGCCGGTCTCGTCTCTGAGACCCCTACACCTGCTATTAAAATGCGATCTGTATCCAGATAAGTTATCCGGATAATAAAAAAGAAATATCAATGCAAGGTATTACGTTGTGATCGGATTGTGATCGATTTGCCTGACCATGTGGAGGTAGTCTGGCTCGCATTGTGTTCGGATCTTTACGTGTAAACGCAATCTGGTTGTTGATATCACACATGTATATTTTACTCCTCCCAAAAATGCTAAAAAATAAACGAGTGAGAGCGTTTACAGGCTGTTATAGTCAGACATGATGCGCTACTGCGACACGCATC
This sequence comes from Cyprinella venusta, assembly GCA_038021265.1. Classification (NCBI taxonomy): domain Eukaryota; kingdom Metazoa; phylum Chordata; class Actinopteri; order Cypriniformes; family Leuciscidae; genus Cyprinella; species Cyprinella venusta. The sequence continues at coordinate 9,160,038 of CM075877.1, read as the reverse complement.
ACCACCGCAGATAAGCAGCAGCTGAGCGTCAAACCAACGTGCAAACATCGCAAATAAAAGTGAAAGTAAGTCACAGACGCTTAATCATCTACACAATCATCTTCAAGTAAAGAAAGAAATGATCTCTTTACTCTTACAAGGGCTGTTGCCACTCTCTCTTATTGATGTCTATTGATGAAATTAGCTGATGATCAATAAAATGCATGCTAATATCTGTAATAAACAACCGACAAAATTACTGTATGATGGTGTAAATAAAGAATCAGTCCAGCATCGCCATGTCAATGTGTATTGATTCATCATTGCCTCTTCATAGTTTGCAAGAGACATTTAATAAACTGAGCGTATTTGATAAACTGAGCGTAGCCTATTCATCTGTCAATATAACCTCATTCTTTTTAATGATCAGAAGAACGCGTATCGACTACCGTTACAGTATAATATGTCCTAACTACACACGACGCCGCGACACGCGATAAAAGGTATCTTTTCCATGTAAATCAGAGTTTTTTGTCCTAACCAGACGCGACGGCGACATGCGAAGTTTCTAATTTAGAAACGGTTCCTATTTCTGCGATGTCGCGGCTGACAGAATGAAGAAATTACACTGGTTATGAGTACACATTATTTATTTTTAGTTAAAAATAGGTCACTGTGCCACAAGCCATAACGGATAATTTACCTCGTATTTTGAAAGCATGTAATATTATAGTGTTCAAAATGAATTATATGCAAACATACGACTGTATTTCATAATAACGACAATAACTTGAGGCAGATGCCACCAAATGTGTTAAAATAAATGAATTATTTGCTGGACTTAAGTGAAAAGGATAGCCATTTAATACTAGAACTCCCAAGGCGGTCATTTTGACCGTTTTTAAAATTTACAGTGTAATAACTTTGTTAAAATAAAATCAATGTGGCTGTATCTCTGACTTTTCCTAAATATGTGTATATTTTATTCTGGCACTGTTATTTTATTACAATCACAAAACACAAAACAGTTGCGTCCTATTTCTACCTAGAATGGCCATGGCGGTCATTTTGACCGCACGCATTATAAATATCATAAGTCCGCTATATTTCCCGCGATCAACACGCACATATTGTAGAAGTGCACAAATGAGCAAGTTTCGCGTCCATCACGCAACTGGCAAGCGAATTTCGCTCCGACAACATGAAATCAAAAGCCACTCAACTGGTGCGCCAAGAGTCGGGTAGGCGGTCCGGGACGAAGATGATGAAGGCAGTGCCAAGTAAGGAGAAACTGCAAAAATTAAATCAAGGAGTCATGTGCCAAATGTCACAAAGTAGTGTGAGGGACTGAAGCTGCACGCGAAACGGTGTGTTCCTATGTGTGTGTGCGTAACGTCAGTGAATGAACCGGGGGTTTCCACCGTTCAAATGAGCCCACATCTTTATTATCATCTATCGTAACATTGTAGATCTATTTATTTTTAGACTTCACATTGATTGTATTTGTATAACAGGGCTGTAGGCTACTGTATGAAGCTTTGACGTTTCCTAGATTTTTTGCATATCTATTCACGTGGAGAGTGCGGTGAAAAAATATTTTTGACGCAAAACTTTCCTCGGCAGCACCTGTCGGGGAAATATTTTTGTATTGGCTTTATAATATGATATAATATTTTGCTTGTTTTAAGGGCGATGGCATTATAACATGACAACAGGAATTATAAGTGTCACTGGAAAACTTAAAGAGAAAGGTTCAAATGCAGATATGACATGACGAAAAAGACGTTCAGTACAGCCAAATGAACGTTAAAGTTTGAACGGTCAGAATGACCGCTATGGTCGTTGTAGTAGTTATGGAATTCCGGTAGTTCTAGTGTTAATGACCATAGCACATAGTTGATGTGAAAAAAGGAGTATTTTGCATATAAATATGCACATAAATACATATTTTTTCAATTTGTCTCCCTGAAAGTGCCTGGCAGAAGCCTATACTGTCTGTGTCATAAATGTGAACATAATATTATCTACTGTCTGTGTCATAAATGTGAACATAATATTGTAACAGAATATTCTTATGCTATATTATATAAACTATATTTCATGAGGTGAAACATCACTGCCAGGAGCTACAGAATATATATTTCTGTAGGTCCTCACCGTGATGTTGCATTTCATGAAATATATGTAGTATAGCCTAAGAATATTCTATTAAAATATTAAGTGGCACATAAATTCAGACCAGTTATTTACAATAAAGCCTTATAAAATCATTTCCATTCCCTTTGTTTATTATTTTAATAGTTTTTTCTTGGTTTTGATAGTAAGTAAAATCTAATCAGTGATTTTACATGCAGATTAATGCACGTATAGATTAATGCACGTGTGTGTGTGTTTGCATAGTGGGCCGGTCTGGATGAAGTGTCCAGGGCTGATTTTTTGTCCCAGTCCAGCCCTGAATGGCAATATTCACATTACTTTCAGTTTATTGCTCGAAAGTACAAAAATATTTGAGTGAAATGTAGGCTATAGTAAACCCTAAGATTATTATTTGTGACATTAGAACAAAATATGTGGATATAAAAACATGTATATAGGCTAAAGAACTAAATGAACGATCTCTATTTTCTAATTTCGAGACGTCCACACAAGACCAGGCTTGGGAGGGTTACTTTAAAAAATGTATTCCGATACAGTTACAAATTATTTCATAAAAAAGGGTCCCACTTTATATTAATTGGCTTTAAGTACTTTATACTTTTTCAAAAAGTAACTACAATCTGATTACTTTTTTTGATGTAACTCACTGTAATAATATACAGTTACTGGATTTTTGTTTCCTGATTACATAATGCTGTTACATGTATTCTGTTGCTCCCACAAGACATTAGTCTGAATATTTTCCTGTATGAACAAAATGGAGTTTCCATTGTTCACACACAAACACACACAGAGTTCGATTGCGCCTCTCTCGTTACTGAGTGTGTGTGCGTGTCATGTGTTCTAGGCTGTGTGCATGCACTTCTGAAGCTGCTCAGAAAATAATAAAATGCCATGCAGAGGACTAATGCAAAATGTGTGGGAAAATCCATTTGATTGTAGTTTAAGTGAGAAATAATTTCAGTGCTCTGGTCAATAGCTGTAGAGTGAAAACTGGTGAATGCAGTATACAGCTTTCACAGAAAGAGAATGATGTGAGCACGTACGATTGGCAGTGAATCTTTTATGCGGACAAAATAGCTCAATAAGAGTAACAAAATACATGTGGAAAAATCACATCGTAATGTTTTAAAGAAAGAAGAGTGGTTTGATTAAAGTGGTGTAAATATACCCGATCCGACAAAGATGGCAGTATCGGAGCTGATAACGATCCTGAGTATCGGATCGGCGCATCCCTACATACTATAATGTAAACACAGTACAGATGTAGACCTTGATGTACACCTGACCTTTCAGAAGGTTGCTCATGCATACTTTGTGGTTAAAATGTGCCCTCGATCCGCACTTTTGCAGAGCCTTCACTGCTGCAAGCTCTTCAGCACACTTCTTTTTGACAGTCAAAGCAGGGGTTACGTTTTTGCACGTCATGTAGAATAACCCTAAAAGCACCAAGGGTGCGGTGCCACCGGCTTTATATATATATATATATATATATATATATATATATATATATATATATATATATATATATATATATATATATATATATATATATAAATATAGCTGCGAGCAGCGATTGCGGGCCAAAGCCGGCGGTACCGCCATCCCGGTGCCTTTAGGTAACTAAAGGCACCGGGGTTGCGGTGCCACCGGCTTGGGCCCGCAATCGCTGCTCGCAGCTATATTTAGGGCCCAAGCCCTGAAAGGGCGAAGGCCCTATTGTTTTCCTTAGGATTATTTTTTTTTTTTTTTTTTTTTTTTTTTTTTTTTTTTTTTTTTTTCTAACGACTATCCGGGCACTTTCGGGGCCCTTAACATGCTCAAAAACTCTTGAAACTTTGCACACGGGTCAGAACCCGCGGCCATCAGAGCCGGGCTGAAGCTGGTACACGGGCGCGGCAGGGCGGCTCGTCAGCGCCCCCTGGAACGGGGTCTGAACACTTTGTCCATAAATCAAACACGCTTGCATGTAATAATATGAAACTCGGTACACATGTCGATCTCATCGTTTCATATATACATCGCGCTTTTACTTTTTACCCCAGCCCAACAGGAAGTCAGATATTTACGGTTGTTTTTAAAACGCGTGCAATGGAATTTAATGTACTCGTCCTAGAGCATTCATCCGCATGGAACGAAACTCGGTCAGCCTGAAGTAAAGACATAGACGATCAAAAATTGCGAGGGGATTTTTGATATCTCGAACGGTTTGGCTGTGGCGAGGAAACAAAATTATGGTGAGAAACGTGAAACAGGAAGTGTGTCCTAACTTCAGCATACATCAACCGATCTTGATGAAACTTCAGGAGTGTGTTCGCTGTAAGAGGACGATCACTAGGATGTGACTATTGTGTGTCAAAGTTATAGCGCCACCAACTGGCAGCAGGAAGTGTGTCACTTTCAAAATGCTTTGAAATCACCCTCTTATTTTAACCCGATTTGCTTCAAACTTCATCTGTATAATGTAAACATACGGCAGATGTAGACCTGTGAATGGATTATTGATGTCTTTGAAACTGTTGCCGTGGCGACGCATCAAACTTTACCATTCTTTTAGGATGCTTTTGAGACCCTTAGCATGCTTCAAATTGCATGAAACTCCTCAGACACATCACATTTATTAGCCAGTAGACATGTGCAAAGTTTCAGAAACGGGCGTGGTGAGGGCTCAGTAGCGCCACCTTTTGACAAAAGTTGGGTTGTTAGTTTTATCTACAGTTACAAAAATCGGTATGTATATTGTACTCCTCGAGCCGGACAACTTTCTAATTGACACTCATTACCTAGGACCCACAGAAAGTAAGATACGTTTGTTTGAATCTGGTCATGCTCCCTTTGAACCTACATCTCTGTCTCTGTCTGTGTGTGTGTTAGTAGGGGAGGGGCTTAACCATTTCACTGCTGTGTGTTTTTTCTGCTGTGTAATTTCTTAATACATTTCTTAAGCCTGGTATGTTTTAAATAAGTTTTTATTTTAATTTTTATAAGTGAAGGCATAATATAACCCGTTAAATTGTAGTGCATTGACAATAGTTTTATATAATTAGTTTATTAATTAAATTAACTTGGTCCATAAACTTGATCTGAAAATTGGGTCCATAAATCAAACACACTTGCATATAATAATATTAAACTCGGTACACTTATAGATCTCATTAGCCCAAACAACTTTAAGCCAGCCCAACAGGATGTCGGTTGTTTCGGTCTGTACTGTATGTGAATGTTTTGCAAAACCAGCCTTTACATTTTTATTTCCCCCCTCTTAAGTAATTTTTAATTATTCCCACACCAAACTTCTTCAAAATTATGAAAATATATTAAAGATACTAAATCAGGCATATGTACTGGCCATCGGGACTACCGGGAGATTCCCGGTGGGCCGCGGTCTGGTTTGGCCGGCGGCCCGGCGCGTTATGTATTTTGTTTTTAAATCATTATTAATTGTAAATATATTCTATCGTAAGTATTTGTTAAATCATCCAATTCCGGACTTATGCGTCTCTCTCATGAAGCCGCATGAAGCGGACGCGAGCTGAGAGACTGACAGGTCTGACTGTCTGACACTGGCCAATCGGAATCAAGAGCGGAGAAGCGGCCGCTCCCATAGGCAGTAGCCTATAGTATCTCCCCGCCCTGTGGAGGCTTTCCGCCGTTCTCGTGAAGTTTCTCGCCGGTCTAGTCTCTGAGACCCCTACACCTGGTATTAAAATGCGATCTGTATCCAGATAAGTTATCCGGATAATAAAAAAAGAAATGTTAATGCAAGCCAGGTATTACGTTGTGATCGGATTGTGATCGATATGCCTGACCATCTGGAGGTAGGCTAGTCTGGCTCGCATTGTGTTCGGATCTTTACGTGTAAACGCAATCTGGTTGTTGATATCACACATGTATATTTTACTCCTCCCAAAAATGCTAAAACATAAACGAGTGAGAGCGTTTACAGGCTATGTTATTGTCAGAAATGACGGCGCTGCGACACGCATCACCGCCGCAGATGAGCAGCAGCTGAGCGTCAAACTAACTGCAAACATCGCAAATAAAAGTGAAAGTAAGTCATAGACGCTTAATCATCTACACATTCATCTTCAAGTAAAGAAAGAAATGATCTCTTGACTCTTACCAGGGCTGTTGCCACTCTCTCTTATTGATATCTATTGATGAAATTAGCTGATGATCAATAAAATGCATGCTAATATCTGTAATAAACAACCGACAAAATTACTGTATGATGGTGTAAATAAAGAATCAGTCCAGCATCGCCATGTCAGTGTGTATTGATTCATCATTCCCAGCAAGCAATTTTACGTCCAAAAGACGTCTAATAGCCGTCAAAACATAGCCCAGACGTCTAGGCTAAATCAAGGCTAAATTTGGGCTGTCAGTGAAAATCTAATAGACGTCTAACCATAGCCCAAGAATAGACATCTAACCATAGCCCAAGAACAGACTATGGTCAACAATTAGACGGCTATTGAACGACTACATTTATACGTCTAATAGGCAGTGCATATGGGTCTAGGCTAAAACAAGGCTAAATTTGGGCTGTCAGTGAAAATCTAATAGACGTCTAAATGTAGCCCAAGAATAGATTAGTCATCAATTAGACAACTATTAAACGACTACATATACATGCAATAGACAACAAAATGGTTAAAAGATTCTTTTCACTCAAATATAACAGGTTCACATAAATAACAAGCCATTCCAAAAATATATATATATATATATAAAAGGCTTTATTTAGCAAAAGAACAACATTACGTAACTTCAAAACATAAAAATTACCACACCAATATTAAAATTAAAAATATAAAATTATTTTAACATGAACAACTTAAGATAGGCTAATAAAATAGAAAACTCTGTTGCTGCTGGGAAGTTGGTCATCACAGCATCTGCCAAATAAGAATAAAATAATTAGCACAAGAAAAGCATTGTTGAAAGTACATGTACGTTTTGTGTGTGTGTGTGTGTGTGTGTGTGTGTGTTCTTGTGTTCTGTTTAGGTTTTAATGCACATCGGAGCTATTTGCATTATTGATATACTGGCGGAGACTTTTTAGATTTGCTTATTTTATATAGCCAATCATTTGTATTTTTATGCTGTATTATAAAATTAATTTGAAAGTTTCAAACTTGAATTAATGAAGGCATTTTGAATGAAACTTCATCTTACTTTGCTTGTACAATAACAAATATTATTCTACTCTATTTGCTTATGCTCTCCAACAAGCCAATGTTCAGACAAATTCAATTTTATAATTTATATCAATGATGGACTTTGTCAAAGACGAGAGATTTAGTGAGGAAATGCTATTTTTATATCACAATGATCTAAAGAAAAGAGCCAAATATAAGTGTGGCTTTCATAACACTTTATAATAGATTGCATGTGTTTCATGTTTACAGCTTTGGATTCAGTAACGTTAGGCCTACACGTGCATGTACCATGACACACCCGCTAAAATGTCACGATTCCAACAACACATGATAACAAATAATTTATCTAAAAAATTAACACGTCAAAATGAAAACACATATGCTTAAAAGACAAAAGTGGGAATGTATTTTACCTGTTGTCGTCGACCGTCAGCTGAATGCAATGCTCTGCCTCGTTTAAAATATTTGAGAATGGTCGATCGGCGATCGCGTGACCGGTGATCTGTGCTATCAAGACTCGCGTTGTCAGCAGTCATGTCTCAGTAGGGCTGTTGCCATCTAGCGGTTGATAAATGTAATTGCATTTTTATTTAATTTAAAATGAAAAACAGTCAAATAAAACCATAGATTTTTAATTAATGTGTGACTGTGACAGCAAACATGAAGCTGCGTGGGTGAAAAACAAGAAAACAATTTTAAGATTTATTTTGGCAATAGCCTACTAATCGCTGGTCTAAATCAGGGCTATAGCCAAGCCGTTAAACGTAGACCACTGATAGCCTCGATTTCGCCAGTGGGCTAAAAGCAGACTGCACATAGCCCATCCAATTCAGAGGATCGTGACTACAAATCGACCATGTCATGATATGACACTGGCACCTTGTAGATATGTTTACCAATGCGAACATGATGGGATATCAACTATCTCATGCGTTGCCTGCCCAACAATTCATTAAAACGACAATTAATCAGTTTCGACTAGAAGTGGGCTATAAATAGCCGGACAGACTATACGAGCTAGATCGCGTCTTCACACAGCCTACACATAGAAAATGTCAAAGAAATCAAACCAAACACCTTGTAATCACAGTTGACTTTGCTTACATGATGGAATATAATACATTTTGCAAGTTATTTTGGAAAAAATACATTTAGCCATGATTCAATGTTATTTTGGCTAGAAGTGGGTTACACATAGCCGGACTATATCGGGTCTCTATTTAACCTAGACGGTGAAATGATGGCTATTGCTTGCTGGGTTGTCTCTTCATAGTTTGCAAGAGACATTTAATAAACTGAGCGTATTTGATAAACTGAGCGTAGCCTATTCATCTATCAATATAGGCTAACCTCATTCTTTTAATGAACGGAAGAACGCTTATCGACCACCGTTACAGTACAATATGCACGTATGTCCATTTAAACTCGATTTTGGGTCAAATATGGATTATATCATGACACTGGCAAGAATATGGTTACATTTAAAGATGTTGTGCCAAGCATGAGAATGCTACGTTCAGCTGCTTTTGAAATAACATGTTTTTTTCCACTTCCTGAAAAGTAACCGTTTTGGACATACGTGAGTTTCATCGGGCAGCGACGATATATTAAAGATACTAAATCAGGCATGTACTGGCCATCGGGACTAGCGGGAGATTCCCGGTGGGCCGCGGTCTGGTTGGGCCGGCGGCCCGGCGCGTTATGTATTTTGTTTTTAAATCATTATTAATTGTAAATATATTCTATCGTAAGTATATTGTTAAATTGTCCAATTCCGGACTTATGCGTCTCTCTCATGAAGCCGCATGAAGCTGACGCGAGCTGAGAGACTGACAGGTCTGACTGTCTGACACTGGCCAATCAAAAATCAAGTTCAGATTCTAGACCTGAGAAGCGGCCGCTTACACCGTGTCCTAACTACACACGACGCCGCGACACGCGATAAAAGGTATCTTTTCCATGTAAATCAGAGTTTTTGTCCTAACCAGACGCGACGGCGACATGCGAAGTTTCTAATTTAGAAACGGTTCCTATTTCTGCGACGTCGCGGCTGACAGAATGAAGAAATTACACTGGTTATGAGTAGCTACACATTATTTATTTTTAGTTAAAAATAGGTCACTGTGCCACAAGCCATAACGGATAATTTACCTCAGATTTTGAAAGCATGTAATATTATCGTGTTCAAAATGAATTCTATGCAAACATACGACTGTATTTCATAACAACGCTAACTTGAGGCAGATGCCACCAAATGTGTTAAATAAATGAATTATTTGCTGGACTTAAGTGAAAAGGATAGCCATTTAATGACCATAGCACATAGTTGATGTGAAAAAGGAGTATTTTGCATATAAATATGCACATAAATACATATTTTTTCAATTTGTATCCCTGAAAGTGCCTGGCAGAAGCCTATACTGTCTGTGTCATAAATGTGAACATAATATTATCTACCGTCTGTGTCATAAATGTGAACATAATATTGTAACAGAATATTCTTATGCTATATTATATAAACTATATTTCATGAGGTGAAACATCACTGCCAGGAGCTACAGAATATATATTTCTGTAGGTCCTCACCGTGATGTTGTACTTCATGAAATATACGTAGTATAGCCTAAGAATATTCTATTAGAATATTAAGTGACACATAAACAAGCTCTTCGGCACACTTCTTTTTGACAGTCAAAGCGGGGGTTATGTTTTTGCACGTCATGTAGAATAACCCTAAAAGCACCAAGGTGGCGGTGCCACCGGCTTTATATATATATATATATATATATATATATATATATAAATATAGCTGCGAGCAGCGATTGCGGGCCCAAGCCGGCGGTACCGCCATCCCGGTGCCTTTAGGTAACTAAAGGCACCGGGGTTGCGGTGCCACCGGCTTGGGCCCGCAATCGCTGCTCGCAGCTATATTTTTTTTTTTTTTTTTTTTTTTCTAACGACTATCCGGGCACTTTTGGGGCCCTTAACATGCTCAAAAACTCTTGAAACTTTGCACACAGGTCAGAACCCGCGGCCATCAGAGCCGGGCTGAAGCTGGTACCCGGGCGTGGCAGGGCGGCTCGTCAGCACCCCCTGGAACAGGGTCTGAACACTTTGTCCATAAATCAAACACGCTTGCATGTAATAATATGAAACTCGGTACATATGTCAATCTCATCGTTTCATATATTCATCGCACTTTTACTTTTTACCCCAGCCCAACAGGAAGTCAGATATTTACGGTTGTTTTTAAAATGCTTGCAATGGAATTTAATGTACTCCTCCTAGAGCATTCATCCGCATGGAACGAAACTCGGTCAGCCTGAAGTCAAGACATAGACGATCAAAAATTGCGAGGGGATTTTTGATATCTCGAACGGTTTGGCTGTGGCGAGGAAACAAAATTATGGTGAGAAACGTGAAACAGGAAGTGTGTCCTAACTTCAGCATACATTAACTGATCTTGATGAAACTTCAGGAGTGTGTTCGCCGTAAGAGGACGATCACATGGATGTGACTATTGTGTGTCAAAGTTAAAGCGCCACCAACTGGCAGCAGGAAGTGTGTCACTTTCAAAATGCTTTGAAATCACCCTCTTATTTTAACCCGATTTGCTTCAAACTTCATCTGTATAATGTAAACATACGGCAGATGTAGACCTGTGAATGGATTCTTAATATCTTTGAAACTGTTTCCGTGGTGACGCATCAAACTTTACCATTCTTTTAGGATGCTTTTGAGACCCTTAGCATGCTTCAAATTGCATGAAACTCCTCAGACACATCACATTTATTAGCCAGTAGACATGTGCAAAGTTTCAGAAACGGGCGTGGTGAGGGCTCAGTAGCGCCACCTTTTGACAAAAGTTGGGTTGTTAGTTTTATCTACAGTTACAAAAATCAGTATGTATATTGTACTCCTCGAGCCGGACAACTTTCTAATTGACACTCTTTAACTAGGACCCACAGAAAGTAAGATATGTTTGTTTGAATCTGGTCATGCTCCCTTTGAGCCTACATCTCTGTCTCTCTCTGTGTGTGTGTTAGTAGGGGGAGGGGCTTAACTTAACCATTTCAGTGCTGTGTGTTTTTTTCTGCTGTGTAATTTCTTAATACATTTCTTAAGCCTGGTATGTTTTAAATAAGTTTTTATTTTAATTTTTATAAGTGAAGGCATAATATAACCAGTTAAATTGTAGTGCATTGACAATAGTTTTATATAATTAGTTTATTAATTAAATTAACTTGGTCCATAAACTTGGTCCAGCTGCGAGACTGACAGGTCTGACTGTCTGACACTGGCCAATCGGAATCAAGAGCGGAGAAGCGGCCGCTCCCATAGGCAGTATAGTATCTCCCCGCCCTGTGGAGGCATTCCGCTGGTCTCGTGAAGTTTCTCGCCGGTCTCGTCTCTGAGACCCCTACACCTGGTATTAAAATGCGATCTGTATCCAGATAAGTTATCATCAATGCAAGGTATTATGTTGTGATCGGATTGTGATCGATTTGCCTGACCATCTGGAGGTAGTCTGGCTCGCATTGTGTTCGGATCTTTACGTGTAAACGCAATCTGGTTGTTGATATCACACATGTATATTTTACTCCTCCCAAAAATGCTAAAAAATAAACGAGTGAGAGCGTTTACAGGCTGTTATAGTCAGAGATGACGGCGCTACTGCGACACGCATCACCACCGCAGATAATCTGGCACCATCTACACTGGTGTTCAAGGACAGGCATTAAGCTGGTTCAGATCGTATTTATCGGACCGTTATCATTTTGTCTGTTTAAACGGGGAAAAGTCAAAGATAACGTCAGTAGACTATGGAGTACCGCAAGGATCAGTTTTAGGCCCTCTGCTATTCTCAATATATATGCTGCCACTTGGTAATATTATAAGAAAACATGGAATTAATTTCCACTGTTATGCTGACGACACTCAATTATATATTTCATCACGACCAGACGAAAACACTAACTCCTCTAAATTGACAGAGTGTCTCAAAGATGTAAAATGCTGGATGACGCGTAACTTCCTGCTATTAAATTCAGATAAAACGGAGGTATTACTTATTGGTCCAAAAAAACACTCACAAAATCTCTTACAACAAAACCTTAATATAGACGGATGTCCTGTTACTTTATCCACTACAGTAAAAGACCTGGGTGTTATACTAGACCCCAACTTATCTTTCGAAAATCATGTTTCATATGTTACAAGGACAGCCTTTTTCCACCTTAGAAACATTGCTAAGATACGTAACATGCTATCTCTCTCTGATGCAGAAAAGTTAGTTCATGCATTCATGACCTCGAGACTAGATTACTGTAATACTTTATTAGCCGGTTGTCCTGCATCCTCAATAAACAAGCTACAGTTAGTCCAAAATGCAGCTGCTAGAGTTCTTACTAGGTCAAGAAAATATGATCATATAACACCGATTTTATCATCTCTGCACTGGTTACCTATTAAGTTCCGTATCAACTACAAAGTACTACTACTGACCTATAAAGCCCTAAATGGTTTAGCTCCTATGTACCTAACAGACCTTCTCTCGCCCTACAATCCACCGCGTTCCTTAAGATCACTAAATTCAAGGCTTCTGGTCATTCCTAGGATATCTAAGTCCAGTAAAGGAGGGAGGGCGTTCTCGCATCTAGCTCCAAAACTCTGGAATAGCCTTCCCGATACGGTCCGGGGCTCTGACTCGCTGACACAGTTTAAAACTAGACTAAAGACGCATCTCTTCAGTCAAGCATTCACATAATGCTCACCTGTCAGTCCTCTTTTATGCCATACGGAACCGTTTGCCACTGAAATTGCTTAACGCACCAGTGGGGCTCGATTGCCTTTTAGACAAACGGGTCGGTCCGTATGGCTGAGTTGCGTTGCGGAGAGTTCGTGAGATAGTGGTTTTCTAACACCGACACCCGTACAATGGAAATTATTATGAACATCAGCTATGCTAAATATGAACATCAGCTATGCTAATTATTTCCCATCTGCCTTTCTGCTGTTATCTCGGGACGCTTGTCCCGAGAAAAATGGCGTTTCGTCAGGTCCAGCCTTGTATCCAGCATCTCACGGGGGTTTCGGATGCCCCACCGCCTGTGATGAGAAGACCAACGCCTGTGAAGAGACGACTCAACGCCTGCGATATGTTATGGGGCTGTTTTAGACATAAATAATATTTATATTTAATAGTTATATATAAACAATATGAATGTAAGCCAGAGGAGAACTGGCCCCCGACTGAGCCTGGGTTCTCCCAAGGTTTTTTTCTCCATCCAATCTGATGGAGTTTTGGTTCCTTGCCACTGTCGCCTTGCTTTTGGCTTGCTTGGCTTGCTTAGTCGGGATTATTTAGGATTATTTAGGATTACTTAATATTTAACAATATTATCGATCTGTGTTGTACTACTTTCATGTTATCACTGTGAAGCTGCTTTGATACAATCTGTATTGTGAAAAGCGCTATATAAATAAATGTGACTTGACTTGACTAGATAAGCAGCAGCTGGGCGTCAAACCAACGTGCAAACATCGCAAATAAAAGTGAAAGTAAGTCAGAGACGCTTAATCATCTACACAATCATCTTGAAGTAAAGAAAGAAATGATCTCTTGACTCTTACAAGGGCTGTTGCCACTCTCTCTTATTGATGTCTATTGATGAAATTAGCTGATGATCAATAAAATGCATGCTAATATCTGTAATAAACAACCGACAAAATTACTGTATGATGGTCTAAATAAAGAATCAGTCCAGCATCGCCATGTCAGTGTGTATTGATTCATCATTGTCTCTTCATAGTTTGCAAGAGACATTTAATAAACTGAGCGTATTTGATAAACTGAGCGTAGCCTATTCATCTGTCAATATAACCTCATTCTTTTTAATGATCAGAAGAACGCGTATCGACTACCGTTACAGTACGTCCTAACTACACACGACGCCGCGACACGCGATAAAAGGTATCTTTTCCATGTAAATCAGAGTTTTTGTCCTAACCAGACGCGACGGCGACATGCGAAGTTTCTAATTTAGAAACGGTTCCTATTTCTGCGATGTCGCGGCTGACAGAATGAAGAAATTACACTGGTTATGAGTACACATTATTTATTTTTAGTTAAAAATAGGTCACTGTGCCACAAGCCATAACGGATAATTTACCTCAGATTTTGAAAGCATGTAATATTATAGTGTTCAAAATGAATTCTATGCAAACATACGACTGTATTTCATAACAACGACAATAACTTGAGGCAGATGCCACCAAATGTGTTAAAATAAATGAATTATTTGCTGGACTTAAGTGAAAAGGATAGCCATTTAATGACCATAGCACATAGTTGATGTGAAAAAAGGAGTATTTTGCATATAAATATGCACATAAATACATATTTTTTCAATTTGTCTCCCTGAAAGTGCCTGGCAGAAGCCTATACTGTCTGTGTCATAAATGTGAACATAATATTATCTACTGTCTGTGTCATAAATGTGAACATAATATTGTAACAGAATATTCTTATGCTATATTATATAAACTATATTTCATGAGGTGAAACATCACTGCCAGGAGCTACAGAATATATATTTCTGTAGGTCCTCACCGTGATGTTGCACTTCATGAAATATATGTAGTATAGCCTAAGAATATTCTATTAAAATATTAAGTGGCACATAAATTCAGACCAGTTATTTACAATAAAGCCTTATAAAATCATTTCCATTCCCTTTGTTTATTATTTTAATAGTTTTTTCTTGGTTTTGATAGTAAATAAAATCTAATCAGTAATTTTACATGCAGATTAATGCACGTATAGATTAATGCACGTGTGTGTGTGTTTGCATAGTGGGCCGGTCTGGATGAAGTGTCCAGGGCTGATTTTTTGTCCCAGTCCAGCCCTGAATGGCAATATTCACATTACTTTCAGTTTATTGCTCGAAAGTACAAAAATATTTGAGTGAAATGTAGGCTATAGTTGTCACGGGTGTGGTTCAGGCAAGGAGCACGAGGAGACCGGAGTATCGGATATAGATTACTATTTAATCACAAACAGGCAGGAAGACAGGAGTACAGGGCCACACGGGCTAACAACAAACATCGACCGACCATGAAGGACAGAAACTGAGGAGGCTAAATACACAAAGGAATCAAACTAATGAGGTGCAAACAGGTGAAAATGATGAATGGACGAGGAACAGGTGGCTGATGAGGGAGTGAGTTCATGAGGGGAAACAAGAGGATCCTGGGAAGTGTAGTGCTGAAGACGAGACAGACTGGTGCAGACGAGGGCTGTGACAGAACTCCCCCCTCCCGGAAGGCGTGACCTCACGCCGTAGCACAGAGGAAGGAGGGGGGAAGAACTGAGGGCAGAGTAGGGCGTGGCCAGGGCGGAGCAGGTTGAGGGCGTGGCGTAGCGGGCTGAAGGCGTGGCCAGGGCGGAGCAGGCTGAGGGCGTGGTGGAGCAGACTGAAGGCGTGGCCAGGGCGGAGCAGACCCTTCAGGCGGCCACGGTGGTGAAGACCCTTCAGGCGGCCACGGCGGTGAAGACCCTTCAGGCGGCCACGGTGGAGAAGACCCCTCAGGCGGCCACGGCGGAGCAGGCTGAAGGCGAGACCAGGGCAGAGCAGGTAGAGGATGCGACCAGGGGAGAGCAGGTAGAGGATGAGACCAGGGCGGAGCAGATGGAGGGAGAACCCCTGGTGGCGGCGATGGGAACTGGGCTAACGCCACCAGGGGGCCGACTGACAGGGGCGGAGCAGATGGGAGAGGAGACCAGGGTGCAGCAGAGGGACTGACGACAACGGGTGCTGAGGAGGGACCGAGGGACCAAGGGGACACCACAGGCTCAGGTGACTGAATAGACGACAGGGGTACAGAGGGACACGGTGAGGCCAAGGGGAGTGAGGGCTGACGGGTGACTGGAGGGAGTGAGGAGTCCGACTGAACCGGGGGGGTGGAATGATGGGACGAAGGCAAAGGATGGAAGTCCAGAGGTGAAGGGAGGATGGCGAGGGAGCGAAGGGAATCCGGAGGGGCGAGGGAGCCTGGTCGAGCTGGTGGACCGAGGGACCATGGAGGAACTGAGGGAGGTAAGAGCCACGGGGGAGCTGATGGGACGAGGGGCCGAGGAAGTGTCCAGGTGGAGGAGGAGTGAGGCGTGAACCGGGGATCCAGTGACCAGGCTGGGTCGGGGAAGCAGGCAGACGGGAACACAGACGGATGACTGATGAGAGGAGGCGGGAGAGGGAGGCTGGGTGGGATCCAGGTCACGGGTTCTAGTTGGACGGTCTCGGGCTCTGGCTGGACGGTCTCGGGCTCTGGCTGGACGGTCTCGGGCTCAGGCTGGACGGTCTCGGGCTCTGGCTGGACGGTCTCGGGCTCTGGCTGGACGGTCTCGGGCTCTGGCTGGACGGTCTCGGGCTCAGGCTGGACGGTCTCGGGCTCTGGCTGGACGGTCTCGGGCTCTGGCTGGACGGTCTCGGGCTCTGGCTGGACGGTCTCGGGCTCTGGCTGGACGGTCTCGGGCTCTGGCTGGACGGTCTCGGGCGCAGGCTGGACGGTCTCGGGCGCAGGCTGGACGGTCTCGGGCGCAGGCTGGACGGTCTCGGGCTCAGGCTGGACGGTCTCGGGCTCAGGCTGGACGGTCTCGGGCTCGGGCTGGACGGTCTCGGGCTCGGGCTGGACGGTCTTGGGCTCAGGAGGGCTGGGCGGGACCAGCGATGAGGTGGGTTCGGGCTCAGGAGGGCTGGACGGGACCAGCGATGAGGAAAGTTCAGGCTCAGGAGGGCTGGACGGGACCAGCGATGAGGAGAGTTCGGGCTCTTGAGGGCTGGACGGGACCAGCGATGAGGTGGGTTCGGGCTCAGGAGGGCTGGACGGGACCAGCGATGAGGTGGGTTCGGGCTCAGGAGGGCTGGACGGGACCAGCGATGAGGAGAGTTCGGGCTCTTGAGGGCTGGACGGGACCAGCGATGAGGAGAGTTCGGGCTCAGGAGGGCTGGACGGGACCAGCGATGAGGAAAGTTCGGGCCCAGGAGGGCTGGACGGGACCAGCGATGAGGAGAGTTCGGGCTCAGGAGGGCTGGACGGGACCAGCGATGAGGAAAGTTCGGGTTTTGGAGTGGTGCTTGTGGCTTCCCCCACGGTGAACGGGGATTCACAACACACCAGCACCCACTCCACACAGGCGGCAAAATCATCTTCTGGACCGCTCCCTGGGAGGCGTGCCCGGGACCGCTCGCTGAGGCTGGCGATGTAGAAATCACACAGCGAGCGGTCCGAATAGTGCGTGAGGCACGCCAGCTCCAGAAAATCCCTGGTATGGGACTCCAGGGAGCGGTCTTCCTGGTCCAAACAAAGGAGGGCTACTGCTGGAAGGTCCATCTTACTTCACTTTGAGGTCGGTCGATCTGTCACGGGTGTGGTTCAGGCAAGGAGCACGAGGAGACCGGAGTATCGGATATAGATTACTATTTAATCACAAACAGGCAGGAAGACAGGAGTACAGGGCCACACGGGCTAACAACAAACATCGACCGACCATGAAGGACAGAAACT
Organism: Cyprinella venusta; assembly: GCA_038021265.1. NCBI lineage: Eukaryota > Metazoa > Chordata > Actinopteri > Cypriniformes > Leuciscidae > Cyprinella > Cyprinella venusta. The sequence goes on along the minus strand of CM075877.1, from coordinate 9,142,174 downwards.
GAGGAGGCTAAATACACAAAGGAATCAAACTAATGAGGTGCAAACAGGTGAAAATGATGAATGGACGAGGAACAGGTGGCTGATGAGGGAGTGAGTTCATGAGGGGAAACAAGAGGATCCTGGGAAGTGTAGTGCTGAAGACGAGACAGACTGGTGCAGACGAGGGCTGTGACAATAGTAAACCCTAAGATTATTATTTGTGACATTAGAACAAAATATGTGGATATAAAAACATGTATATAGGCTAAAGAACTAAATGAACGATCTCTATTTTCTAATTTCACGACGTCCACACAAGACCAGGCTTGGGAGGGTTACTTTAAAAAATGTATTCCGATACAGTTACAAATTATTTCATAAAAAAGGGTCCCACTTTATATTAATTGGCTTTAAGTACTTTATACTTTTTCAAAAAGTAACTACAATCTGATTACTTTTTTTGATGTAACTCACTGTAATAATATACAGTTACTGGATTTTTGTTTCCTGATTACATAATGCTGTTACATGTATTCTGTTGCTCCCACAAGACATTAGTCTGAATATTTTCCTGTATGAACAAAATGGAGTTTCCATTGTTCACACACAAACACACACAGAGTTCGATCGCGCCTCTCTCGTGACTGTGTGTGCGTGTCATGTGTTCTAGGCTGTGTGCATGCACTTCTGAAGCTGCTCAGAAAATAATAAAATGCCATGCAGAGGACTAATGCAAAATGTGTGGGAAAATCCATTTGATTGTAGTTTAAGTGAGAAATAATTTCAGTGCTCTGGTCAATAGCTGTAGAGTGAAAACTGGTGAATGCAGTATACAGCTTTCACAGAAAGAGAATGATGTGAGCACGTACGATTGGCAGTGAATCTTTTATGCGGACAAAATAGCTCAATAAGAGTAACAAAATACATGTGGAAAAAATCACATCGTAATGTTTTAAAGAAGAGTGGTTTGATTAAAGTGGTGTAAATATACCCGATCCGGCAAAGATGGCAGTATCGGAGCTGATAACGATCCTGAGTATCGGATCGGCGCATCCCTACATACTATAATGTAAACACAGTACAGATGTAGACCTTGATGTACACCTGACCTTTCAGAAGGTTGCTCATGCATACTTTGTGGTTAAAATGTGCCCTCGATCCGCACTTTTGCAGAGCCTTCACTGCTGCAAGCTCTTCAGCACACTTCTTTTTGACAGTCAAAGCGGGGGTTACGTTTTTGCACGTCATGTAGAATAACCCTAAAAGCACCAAGGGTGCGGTGCCACCGGCTTTATATATATATATATATATATATATATATATATATATATATATATATAAATATAGCTGCGAGCAGCGATTGCGGGCCAAAGCCGGCGGTACCGCCATCCCGGTGCCTTTAGGTAACTAAAGGCACCGGGGTTGCGGTGCCACCGGCTTGGGCCCGCAATCGCTGCTCGCAGCTATATTTAGGGCCCAAGCCCTGAAAGGGCGAAGGCCCTATTGTTTTCCTTAGGATTATTATTATTATTAGGGCCCAAGCCCTGAAAGGGCGAAGGCCCTATTGTTTTCCTTAGGATTATTATTTTTTTTTTTTTTTTTTTTTTCTAACGACTATCCCGGCACTTTTGGGGCCCTTAACATGCTCAAAAACTCTTGAAACTTTGCACACGGGTCAGAACCCGCGGCCATCAGAGCCGGGCTGAAGCTGGTACCCGGGCGTGGCAGGGCGGCTCGTCAGCGCCCCCTGGAACAGGGTCTGAACACTTTGTCCATAAATCAAACACGCTTGCATGTAATAATATGAAACTCGGTACACATGTCGATCTCATCGTTTCATATATTCATCGCACTTTTACTTTTTACCCCAGCCCAACAGGAAGTCAGATATTTACGTTTTTTTTTTAAATGCTTGCAATGGAATTTAATGTACTCCTCCTAGAGCATTCATCCGCATGGAACGAAACTCGGTCAGCCTGAAGTCAAGACATAGACGATCAAAAATTGCGAGGGGATTTTTGATATCTCGAACGGTTTGGCTGTGGCGAGGAAACAAAATTATGGTGAGAAACGTGAAACAGGAAGTGTGTCCTAACTTCAGCACACATTAACTGATCTTGATGAAACTTCAGGAGTGTGTTCGCCATAAGAGGACGATCAAATGGATGTGACTATTGTGTGTCAAAGTTATAGCGCCACCAACTGGCAGCAGGAAGTGTGTCACTTTCAAAATGCTTTGAAATCACCCTCTTATTTTAACCCGATTTGCTTCAAACTTCATCTGTATAATGTAAACATACGGCAGATGTAGACCTGTGAATGGATTCTTAATATCTTTGAAACTGTTGCCGTGGTGACGCATCAAACTTTACCATTCTTTTAGGATGCTTTTGAGACCCTTAGCATGCTTCAAATTTCATGAAACTCCTCAGACACATCACATTTATTAGCCAGTAGACATGTGCAAAGTTTCAGAAACGGGCGTGGTGAGGGCTCAGTAGCGCCACCTTTTGACAAAAGTTGGGTTGTTAGTTTTATCTACAGTTACAAAAATCAGTATGTATATTGTACTCCTCGAGCCGGACAACTTTCTAATTGACACTCTTTAACTAGGACCCACAGAAAGTAAGATATGTTTGTTTGAATCTGGTCATGCTCCCTTTGAGCCTACATCTCTGTCTCTCTCTGTGTGTGTGTTAGTAAGGGGAGGGGGTTAACTTAACCATTTCAGTGCTGTGTGTTTTTTTCTGCTGTGTAATTTCTTAATACATTTCTTAAGCCTGGTATGTTTTAAATAAGTTTTTATTTTAATTTTTATAAGTGAATGCATAATATAACCAGTTAAATTGTAGTGCATTGACAATAGTTTTATATAATTAGTTTATTAATTAAATTAACTTGGTCCATAAACTTGGTCCAGCTGCGAGACTGACAGGTCTGACTGTCTGACACTGGCCAATCGGAATCAAGAGCGGAGAAGCGGCCGCTCCCATAGGCAGTATAGTATCTCCCCGCCCTGTGGAGGCATTCCGCAGGTCTCGTGAAGTTTCTCGCCGGTCTCGTCTCTGAGACCCCTACACCTGGTATTAAAATGCGATCTGTATCCAGATAAGTTATCCGGATAATAAAAAAGAAATATCAATGTAAGGTATTACGTTGTGATCGGATTGTGATCGATTTGCCTGACCATCTGGAGGTAGTCTGGCTCGCATTGTGTTCGGATCTTTACGTGTAAACGCAATCTGGTTGTTGATATCACACATGTATATTTTACTCCTCCCAAAAATGCTAAAAAATAAACGAGTGAGAGCTTTTACAGGCTGTTATAGTCAGACATGTCGGCGCTACTGCGACACGCATCACCACCGCAGATAAGCAGCAGCTGAGCGTCAAACCAACGTGCAAACATCGCAAATAAAAGTGAAAGTAAGTCAGAGACGCTTAATCATCTACACAATCATCTTCAAGTAAAGAAAGAAATGATCTCGACTCTTACAAGGGCTGTTGCCACTCTCTCTTATTGATGTCTATTGATGAAATTAGCTGATGATCAATAAAATGCATGCTAATATCTGTAATAAACAACCGACAAAATTACTGTATGATGGTGTAAATAAAGAATCAGTCCAGCATCGCCATGTCAGTGTGTATTGATTCATCATTGTCTCTTCATAGTTTGCAAGAGACATTTAATAAACTGAGCGTATTTGATAAACTGAGCGTAGCCTATTCATCTGTCAATATAACCTCATTCTTTTTAATGATCAGAAGAACGCGTATCGACTACCGTTACAGTACAATATGTCCTAACTACACACGACGCCGCGACACGCGATAAAAGGTATCTTTTCCATGTAAATCAGAGTTTTTGTCCTAACCAGACGCGACGGCGACATGCAAAGTTTTTTCTAATTTAGAAACGGTTCCTATTTCTGCGATGTCGCGGCTGACAGAATGAAGAAATTACACTGGTTATGAGTACACATTATTTATTTTTAGTTAAAAATAGGTCACTGTGCCACAAGCCATAACGGATAATTTACCTCAGATTTTGAAAGCATGTAATATTATAGTGTTCAAAATGAATTCTATGCAAACATACGACTGTATTTCATAACAACGACAATAACTTGAGGCAGATGCCACCAAATGTGTTAAAATAAATGAATTATTTGCTGGACTTAAGTGAAAAGGATAGCCATTTAATGAACATAGCACATAGTTGATGTGAAAAAAGGAGTATTTTGCATATAAATATGCACATAAATACATATTTTTTAAATTTGTCTCCCTGAAAGTGCCTGGCAGAAGCCTATACTGTCTGTGTCATAAATGTGAACATAATATTATCTACTGTCTGTGTCATAAATGTGAACATAATATTGTAACAGAATATTCTTATGCTATATTATATAAACTATATTTCATGAGGTGAAACATCACTGCCAGGAGCTACAGAATATATATTTCTGTAGGTCCTCACCGTGATGTTGCACTTCATGAAATATATGCAGCCTAAGAATATTCTATTAAAATATTAAGTGGCACATAAATTCAGACCAGTTATTTACAATAAAGCCTTATAAAATCATTTCCATTCCCTTTGTTTATTATTTTAATAGTTTTTTCTTGGTTTTGATAGTAAATAAAATCTAATCAGTAATTTTACATGCAGATTAATGCACGTATAGATTAATGCACGTGTGTGTGTGTTTGCATAGTGGGCCGGTCTGGATGAAGTGGCTGGGGCTGATTTTTTGTCCCAGTCCAGCCCTGAATGGCAATATTCACATTACTTTCAGTTTATTGCTCGAAAGTACAAAAATATTTGAGTGAAATGTAGGCTATAGTAAACCTGTTACAGTGGAAGCTCCCGTTCCGCCTCCTCTCCGCCACCAGAGGGAGCCTTCACCCGAGTATTGATCATTGGCCTTAAACTCAAATTCCCATCATGCCTCGTACCTGGGACTGATTGCGTCACACACCTGCACGCCATTAACACACACACATAAAAGCCACGTCCACACACCACACCAGTGCGAAGTCTTGATTTGCCCCGGTGATCATTTCTGAGCGTTTATTCCCTGTTTCTGGTTTTCTGGTTTTGACTTTGGACTGTTTGACTATTCTACGAGTGATATCTGCCTGGCCTGATCTTGGACTGTCTTTGGATTGTGATTATTGCTGCCTGCCCCGAACTCTGCCTGTTATCTGGATTTCCCTATCGTTCTGCCTGCATTGCTCTGTCTGCCCCGTTTTGACCCTGCCTGTACGACACTGTTTAATAAAGCTGCAAATGGATTCCTCTGTGTACCGTGAGTCATTACAGAAGACTTCGCCACCAACTAATCCAGCAGCCGCCATGCAACTGACCACCACGCTTACATCCCAAGCTTCTCGTCTGGATTTACACCATCAGCAGCTCAGCCACCTGACTACTATCACGGAGCAGCTTGTGCAGGGGATTCTGGAGCTTCGTACCGCTGTTTGCACTGCTCCCAGCACACCCGCTGCACCACCACCGCAGAGTGTCTCTCCTGCTACTGTGAGTACAGCAGTCAATCCACGACTTGCTTTCCCTGATAAATTTGATGGTTCTCCAACCAAATGCAAGGGGTTCCTGTTACAATGTACACTCTTCGTCGAGCAACAACCCACATTATACGCCAGTCATGAGAGCCGCATTGCTTTCGTTTGTTCATTGCTAACCGGCAGAGCATTAGATTGGGCTACGGCAATCTGGAGACCAGAGGGCAATACTTTTTCTACATTTCAAGAGTTTACTCAACAGTTTCGGCAAGTATTCGAACATACGACTGAGAAGGGTGATGCAGGCGATCAACTTCTAAATCTCATTCAGGGAGAAGAAACCGCTGCTGATTATGCCCTCTCTTTTCGCACGCTTGCTGCTCAAACAAACTGGGTGGAGGATACTTTAAAGACTCTTTTCAGGAGAGGACTTACCAATGAGCTTCAGTCTGAGTTGGCCTGTCGTGATGAAGGAAAGAACTTAAATGAGTATATCGCTCTAGCCATTCAAGTCGACAACCTGATGCGATCCAGACGTAAACTCCGGGTACCAATTCAATCCTCACTCGTAACCACTAACCATCCTGAACCTATGCAGGTGGGTTTCACACATATCACCCCCGAAGAACGAGAACGCAGATTTCAACTTCGGCTCTGCATGTATTGCGGCCAATCCGGACACATGAAGCTCTCCTGTCCCGTACGACCTTCCAACCGAAACCACTCAGTGAGTTCTCGAGAGAAAGCTCAAAATTCTGCCACCAGTTTCTCACTCCCAGTTCGTTTAACTGTCCAAAACCAATCCATTGACACCTCTGCTTTCATCGACTCAGGAGCTGCAGGAAATTTCATATCACAAACATTCGCCAAACAATGCAACATCCAATTACATCCGTGTCGTTCTTCCCTGACAGTAGAGGCGCTAGATGGACATCCCATCGGAGAAGGAAGAATACAGAGCATCACGGAGAAGGTTCAGTTGCACGTTGGGTCTCTTCACTCAGAAAACATCCAGTTTTACGTCATTCACGCTCCACATCACTCCATCATTTTGGGACACCCATGGTTACAAACTCACAATCCTCAAATCTCCTGGAAAGAGGGTCAAATTGTTCGCTGGGGTGAGGCTTGTACCAATCACTGTCTGTCCAAAGTCACCCGAGTAAACAGTCCCAAACCAGAATCCGTTGCTTCAGTGCCTGAACCAGAGAATTTACCTTCTGTTTATGAGGATTTAACCGAGGCCTTCAGCAAGGAAAAAGCTGCGCAGCTCCCTGAACATCGATCAACGGATTGTGCTATAGATTTAATTCCCGGTACCACTCCACCTAAAGGAAGAATTTTTCCCCTTTCTAAGCCTGAATCTGACGCTATGAAGCAATACATAGAAGAAGAACTCGCTAAAGGTTTCATTCGTCCCTCAACCTCACCAGCATCCGCCGGGTTCTTCTTCGTGAAGAAGAAGGATGGAGGACTCAGACCCTGCATTGACTATCGAGGCTTAAATGATATTACTATTAAGTATCGTTATCCCCTACCTCTGGTTCCAGCTGCCCTAGAACAACTCCGCCAGGCCAAGTATTACACCAAGCTCGATCTACGTAATGCCTACAATTTGATTCGCATACGAGAAGGTGATGAATGGAAAACTGCATTTTCCACCACTAGTGGGCACTATGAATACCTCGTTATGCCTTTCGGTTTGTCCAACAGTCCTTCCGTCTTCCAGGCCTTCATGAATGATGTGTTTCGCGACATGCTGGACAAATGGGTAATTGTTTACATTGATGACATCCTGATTTACTCCAATTCACTCGAAGAACACATTCAACACGTCCGTGCCGTCCTCCAACGTCTGATCCAGTTTCACCTCTACGCCAAAATGGAGAAATGTGAGTTCCACCAAACAAGCATCTCTTTCCTGGGTTATATCATTAGCCAAGAAGGAGTTGCAATGGATGAGAAGAAGGTAAAGGGTGTCGTAGACTGGCCCTTACCGCAAACCATAAAAGAACTGCAAAGATTCCTAGGATTTGCAAACTTCTATCGGAGATTCATCAGAAATTTCAGTCTCATAGCCGCCCCCTTAACAGCCCTAACCAAACGTCACAGCCACCGCATATCCTGGAACCCCGAAGCACAACAGGCATTCCAAGATTTAAAAACACGTTTCACTACTGCACCCATTCTACATCATCCAGATCCTGAACGACAATTTATTGTTGAAGTCGATGCTTCTAATACAGGAGTGGGGGCCATACTATCACAACGCCAGGGTAATCCAGCCAAAATGTATCCATGTGCCTTTTTCTCTCGCAAACTGTCTCCAGCCGAACGTAACTATGATGTAGGAAACCGCGAGCTGCTAGCCATGAAGTTGGCCTTGGAAGAGTGGCGTCATTGGTTGGAGGGAGCAGCTGAACCGTTCATTATTCTCACCGATCACAAGAACCTGGAATATCTCCGATCTGCCAAGCGTCTCAACCCCCGTCAAGCCAGATGGGCTCTGTTCTTCACCCGATTCAATTTCACCGTTACTTACCGTCCAGGCACCAAGAACACTAAAGCTGATGCGCTCTCTCGTCAATCCGAAGAAACCACCCAGAACCTCAACCCCGAAAATATCCTTGGTGAGAAATTGTTAGTTGCCCCTGTCCAGTGGGATATTATAACCGAGATCCAGCAAGCCAATCTTCAAGCTCCCGTCCCTGCAGAATGTCCGGCCAATCTCCTCTTTGTACCCGAAATACTACGACCACGTCTCATCGATCAAGTCCATTCAACCCCCAGCTCTGGTCATCCTGGAATTAATGCCACAGTCCAGCTACTCCAGAACCGATTCTGGTGGCCCACACTTACCTCAGATACCATCAACCACGTCCAAAACTGTTCCAGCTGTCAGACCTCGAAAACACCCCGAAAATTACCCGCTGGTTTGCTATGTCCTCTTCCCACTCCTCAACGCCCATGGTCACACATTGCCGTCGATTTCATCACTGATCTCCCTAATTCTCAAGGTTACACCACCATCTTCACCATCGTAGACCGATTCTCAAAAGCCTGCCGATTAGTCCCTCTCACCAAACTTCCCACCGCCTTTGAAACCGCCGAACTCCTGTGCAATCAAGTGTTTCGTTTTTATGGATTGCCTGAAGACATCGTGTCCGACAGGGGACCACAATTCACATCTCGCGTATGGACGGCCTTTTTCAAGAATCTCAACGTGAACATCAGTCTCACTTCCGGGTACCATCCACAATCTAATGGGCAAACTGAGCGTCTGAACCAGGATGTGATCCGCTTTCTGCGAACCTACTGCCAACAACATCAGCAGGATTGGAGCAGATACCTGTTCTGGGCCGAATATGCTCAAAATTCTCTGATTAAACCAGCAACTGGCATCACTCCATTCAAATGCATCCTCGGTTTTCAACCTCCTCTCTTTCCTTGGTCCGGCGAACCCACTGAACTTCCATCTGTTACGGAATGGCTACACAAGAGTGAGGAGGTCTGGGATCAGGCACACACACACCTAAGGCACGCTGTAAGACGTCAGGAACAGCAGGCCAATCGTCACCGCCGACCGGCTCCAGAATACCAGATCGGTCAGTGGGTTTGGCTGTCCACCAGAGATCTTCGACTCAGACTTCCATGTCGCAAGCTCAGTCCCAGGTATGTTGGTCCCTTCCAAATTATTAGACAAATTTCACCTGTATCATTCCGTTTAGACCTGCCCGCTAATTACCGTATTTCTCCCACTTTTCATGTGTCTCTGCTTAAACCCGCTGGTGGTCCGAGAGGAGAAGCGGATGAGGAGCCCGCTTCTCAGAGTCCTCCACCCATCCTGGTCGACGGCGAGGAGGCGTACCGTGTGCACCAGTTGCTTGACTCCAGACGTCGGGGTAACGTTCTCCAGTATCTGGTCGATTGGGAGGGTTACGGTCCGGAGGAACAGTCCTGGGTCAATGCGAGTGATATCCTGGACCCTACTCTCACAGAAGAGTTTCATAGGACACACCCGGAGAAACCGGCCCCCAGACCTCGTGGGAGACCTCGTAGGAGACCCCGACGTCAGTTGCCTCCTCGCGTCAGGAGCCGCTCGCAGGGGGGGGGCTCTGTTACAGTGGAAGCTCCCGTTCCGCCTCCTCTCCGCCACCAGAGGGAGCCTTCACCCGAGTATTGATCATTGGCCTTAAACTCAAATTCCCATCATGCCTCGTACCTGGGACTGATTGCGTCACACACCTGCACGCCATTAACACACACACATAAAAGCCACGTCCACACACCACACCAGTGCGAAGTCTTGATTTGCCCCGGTGATCATTTCTGAGCGTTTATTCCCTGTTTCTGGTTTTCTGGTTTTGACTTTGGACTGTTTGACTATTCTACGAGTGATATCTGCCTGGCCTGATCTTGGACTGTCTTTGGATTGTGATTATTGCTGCCTGCCCCGAACTCTGCCTGTTATCTGGATTTCCCTATCGTTCTGCCTGCATTGCTCTGTCTGCCCCGTTTTGACCCTGCCTGTACGACACTGTTTAATAAAGCTGCAAATGGATTCCTCTGTGTACCGTGAGTCATTACAAAACCCTAAGATTATTATTTGTGACATTAGAACAAAATATGTGGATATAAAAACATGTATATAGGCTAAAGAACTAAATGAACGATCTCTATTTTCTAATTTCACGACGTCCACACAAGACCAGGCTTGGGAGGGTTACTTTAAAAAATGTATTCCGATACAGTTACAAATTATTTCATAAAAAAGGGTCCCACTTTATATTAATTGGCTTTAAGTACTTTATACTTTTTCAAAAAGTAACTACAATCTGATTACTTTTTTTGATGTAACTCACTGTAATAATATACAGTTACTGGATTTTTGTTTCCTGATTACATAATGCTGTTAAATGTATTCTGTTGCTCCCACAAGACATTAGTCTGAATATTTTCCTGTATGAACAAAATGGAGTTTCCATTGTTCACACACAAACACACACAGAGTTCGATCGCGCCTCTCTCGTGACTGTGTGTGCGTGTCATGTGTTCTAGGCTGTGTGCATGCACTTCTGAAGCTGCTCAGAAAATAATAAAATGCCATGCAGAGGACTAATGCAAAATGTGTGGGAAAATTCATTTGATTGTAGTTTAAGTGAGAAATAATTTCAGTGCTCTGGTCAATAGCTGTAGAGTGAGAACTGGTGAATGCAGTATGCAGCTTTCACAGAAAGAGAATAATGTGAGCACGTACGATTGGCAGTGAATCTTTTATGCGGACAAAATAGCTCAATAAGAGTAACAAAATACATGTGGAAAAAATCACATCGTAATGTTTTAAAGAAGAGTGGTTTGATTAAAGTGGTGTAAATATACCCGATCCGGCAAAGATGGCAGTATCGGAGCTGATAACGATCCTGAGTATCGGATCGGCGCATCCCTACATACTATAATGTAAACACAGTACAGATGTAGACCTTGATGTACACCTGACCTTTCAGAAGGTTGCTCATGCATACTTTGTGGTTAAAATGTGCCCTCGATCCGCACTTTTGCAGAGCCTTCACTGATGCAAGCTCTTCAGCACACTTCTTTTTGACAGTCAAAGCGGGGGTTACGTTTTTGCACGTCATGTAGAATAACCCTAAAAGCACCAAGGGTGCGGTGCCACCGGCTTTATATATATATATATATATATATATATATATATATATATATATATATATATATATATATATAAATATAGCTGCGAGCAGCGATTGCGGGCCAAAGCCGGCGGTACCGCCATCCCGGTGCCTTTAGGTAACTAAAGGCACCGGGGTTGCGGTGCCACCGGCTTGGGCCCGCAATCGCTGCTCGCAGCTATATTTATATATATATATATATATTTTTTAATTATTCCCACACCAAACTTCTTCAAAATTATGAAAATATATTAAAGATAATAAGGCATGTACTGGCCATCGGGACTACCGGGAGATTCCTGGTGGGCCGCGGTCTGGTTGGGCCGGCGGCCCGGCGCGTTATGTATTTTGTTTTTAAATCATTATTAATTGTAAATATATTCTATCGTAAGTATATTGTTAAATTGTCCAATTCCGGACTTATGCGTCTCTCTCATGAAGCCGCATGAAGCTGACGCGAGCTGCGAGACTGACAGGTCTGACTGTCTGACACTGGCCAATCGGAATCAAGTTCAGATTCTAGACTTGAGAAGCGGCCGCTTACACCGTGTCCTAACTACACACGACGCCGCGACACGCGATAAAAGGTATCTTTTCCATGTTAATAAATCAGAGTTTTTGTCCTAACCATACGCGACGGCGACATGCGAAGTTTCTAATTTAGAAACGTTTCCTATTTCTGCGACGTCGCGGCTGACAGAATGAAGAAATTACACTGGTTATGAGTACACATTATTTATTTTTCAGTCCCTCCAGGATTTCACGAGTTTTTTGTGTGATTTTTGCGATCAAAATGACTGATTTTGTGGTGGTAATTTCCAAAAATTTGTGAAAAAATTTGCGATTTAAATATAACATTTACCATAAAAGGATTCAGTCCTTGAGAGTTTTTTTGTGATTGTTGTGGGCAAAAATTGATTGATTACGCGGCCCGTTTTCTTTAAAAATGCGACGGAATTAGCGGGATATTTATGCAATTTTATAAGATGAAATTGCAGGAATTTGCAAAAATTGAGGGAACTTGCAAAAATTGCGGTTTGATGAAAAAGAGAAAAAAAGTGATTCCCCAACATCCTGTTCTCACTAGGCTAATGTAAGAGTCATTTCTTATTACTTCCTTTAATAAGCAAGCATTCTACATCATAGAGAGTGCTGGGAATATTTAATTTCTCATCATGCTTTATTTCAGACTGTAACGAGTGTAAATAAGGTGTGGCCCCTTTAAGAGCTGCGCGCTCCTGTTGAACTCTCTGCAGTGTTTATTAGGGCCCAAGCCCTGAAAGGGCGAAGGCCCTATTGTTTTCCTTAGGATTATTTATTTTTTTTTTTTTTTCTAACGACTATCCGGGCACTTTTGGGGCCCTTAACATGCTCAAAAACTCTTGAAACTTTGCACACAGGTCAGAACCCGCGGCCATCAGAGCCGGGCAGAAGCTGGTACCCGGGCGTGGCAGGGCGGCTCGTCAGCGCCCCCTGGAACAGGGTCTGAACACTTTGTCCATAAATCAAACACGCTTGCATGTAATAATATGAAACTCGGTACACATGTCAATCTCATCGTTTCATATATTCATCGCACTTTTACTTTTTACCCCAGCCCAACAGGAAGTCAGATATTTACGGTTGTTTTTAAAACGCTTGCAATGGAATTTAATGTACTCCTCCTAGAGCATTCATCCGCATGGAACGAAACTCGGTCAGCCTGAAGTCAAGACATAGACGATCAAAAATTGCGAGGGGATTTTTGATATCTCGAACGGTTTGGCTGTGGCGAGGAAACAAAATTATGGTGAGAAACGTGAAACAGGAAGTGTGTCCTAACTTCAGCATACATCAACCGATCTTGATGAAACTTCAGGAGTGTGTTCGCTGTAAGAGGACGATCACATGGATGTGACTATTGTGTGTCAAAGTTATAGCGCCACCAACTGGCAGCAGGAAGTGTGTCACTTTCAAAATGCTTTGAAATCACCCTCTTATTTTAACCCGATTTGCTTCAAACTTCATCTGTATAATGTAAACATACGGCAGATGTAGACCTGTGAATGGATTCTTAATATCTTTGAAACTGTTGCCATGGTGACGCATCAAACTTTACCATTCTTTTAGGATGCTTTTGAGACCCTTAGCATGCTTCAAATTGCATGAAACTCCTCAGACACATCACATTTATTAGCCAGTAGACATGTGCAAAGTTTCAGAAACGGGCGTGGTGAGGGCTCAGTAGCGCCACCTTTTGACAAAAGTTGGGTTGTTAGTTTTATCTACAGTTACAAAAATCAGTATTTATATTGTACTCCTCGAGCCGGACAACTTTCTAATTGACACTCTTTAACTAGGACCCACAGAAAGTAAGATATGTTTGTTTGAATCTGGTCATGCTCCCTTTGAGCCTACATCTCTGTCTCTCTCTGTGTGTGTGTTAGTAGGGGGAGGGGCTTAACTTAACCATTTCAGTGCTGTGTGTTTTTTTCTGCTGTGTAATTTCTTAATACATTTCTTAAGCCTGGTATGTTTTAAATAAGTTTTTATTTTAATTTTTATAAGTGAAGGCATAATATAACCAGTTAAATTGTAGTGCATTGACAATAGTTTTATATAATTAGTTTATTAATTAAATTAACTTGGTCCATAAACTTGGTCCAGCTGCGAGACTGACAGGTCTGACTGTCTGACACTGGCCAATCGGAATCAAGAGCGGAGAAGCGGCCGCTCCCATAGGCAGTATAGTATCTCCCCGCCCTGTGGAGGCATTCCGCAGGTCTCGTGAAGTTTCTCGCCGGTCTCGTCTCTGAGACCCCTACACCTGGTATTAAAATGCGATCTGTATCCAGATAAGTTATCCGGATAATAAAAAAGAAATATCAATGCAAGGTATTACGTTGTGATCGGATTGTGATCGATTTGCCTGACCATCTGGAGGTAGTCTGGCTCGCATTGTGTTCGGATCTTTACGTGTAAACGCAATCTGGTTGTTGATATCACACATGTATATTTTACTCCTCCCAAAAATGCTAAAAAATAAACGAGTGAGAGCGTTTACAGGCTGTTATAGTCAGACATGACAGCGCTACTGCGACACGCATCACCGCCGCAGATGAGCAGCAGCTGAGCGTCAAACCAACGTGCAAACATCGCAAATAAAAGTGAAAGTAAGTCAGAGACGCTTAATCATCTACACAATCATCTTCAAGTAAAGAAAGAAATGATCTCTTGACTCTTACAAGGGCTGTTGCCACTCTCTCTTATTGATGTCTATTGATGAAATTAGCTGATGATCAATAAAATGCATGCTAATATCTGTAATAAACAACCGACAAAATTACTGTATGATGGTGTAAATAAAGAATCAGTCCAGCATCGCCATGTCAGTGTGTATTGATTCATCATTGTCTCTTCATAGTTTGCGAGAGACATTTAATAAACTGAGCGTATTTGATAAACTGAGCGTAGCCTATTCATCTGTCAATATAACCTCAATCTTTTTAATGATCAGAAGAACGCGTATCGACTACCGTTACAGTACAATATGTCCTAACTACACACGACGCCGCGACACGCGATAAAAGGTATCTTTTCCATGTAAATCAGAGTTTTTGTCCTAACCAGACGCGACGGCGACATGCGAAGTTTCTAATTTAGAAACGGTTCCTATTTCTGCGATGTCGCGGCTGACAGAATGAAGAAATTACACTGGTTATGAGTACACATTATTTATTTTTAGTTAAAAATAGGTCACTGTGCCACAAGCCATAACGGATAATTTACCTCAGATTTTGAAAGCATGTAATATTATAGTGTTCAAAATGAATTCTATGCAAACATACGACTGTATTTCATAACAACGACAATAACTTGAGGCAGATGCCACCAAATGTGTTAAAATAAATGAATTATTTGCTGGACTTAAGTGAAAAGGATAGCCATTTAATGACCATAGCACATAGTTGATGTGAAAAAAGGAGTATTTTGCATATAAATATGCACATAAATACATATTTTTTCAATTTGTCTCCCTGAAAGTGCCTGGCAGAAGCCTATACTGTCTGTGTCATAAATGTGAACATAATATTATCTACTGTCTGTGTCATAAATGTGAACATAATATTGTAACAGAATATTCTTATGCTATATTATATAAACTATATTTCATGAGGTGAAACATCACTGCCAGGAGCTACAGAATATATATTTCTGTAGGTCCTCACCGTGATGTTGCACTTCATGAAATATATGTAGTATAGCCTAAGAATATTCTATTAAAATATTAAGTGGCACATAAATTCAGACCAGTTATTTACAATAAAGCCTTATAAAATCATTTCCATTCCCTTTGTTTATTATTTTAATAGTTTTTTCTTGGTTTTGATAGTAAATGAAATCTAATCAGTAATTTTACATGCAGATTAATGCACGTATAGATTAATGCACGTGTGTGTGTTTGCATAGTGGGCCGGTCTGGATGAAGTGTCCAGGGCTGATTTTTTGTCCCAGTCCAGCCCTGAATGGCAATATTCACATTACTTTCAGTTTATTGCTCGAAAGTACAAAAATATTTGAGTGAAATGTAGGCTATAGTAAACCCTAAGATTATTATTTGTGACATTAGAACAAAATATGTGGATATAAAAACATGTATATAGGCTAAAGAACTAAATGAACGATCTCTATTTTCTAATTTCACGACGTCCACACAAGACCAGGCTTGGGAGGGTTACTTTAAAAAATGTATTCCGATACAGTTACAAATTATTTCATAAAAAAGGGTCCCACTTTATATTAATTGGCTTTAAGTACTTTATACTTTTTCAAAAAGTAACTACAATCTGATTACTTTTTTTGATGTAACTCACTGTAATAATATACAGTTACTGGATTTTTGTTTCCTGATTACATAATGCTGTTACATGTATTCTGTTGCTCCCACAAGACATTAGTCTGAATATTTTCCTGTATGAACAAAATGGAGTTTCCATTGTTCACACATAAACACACACAGAGTTCGATCGCGCCTCTCTCGTGACTGTGTGCGTGTCATGTGTTCTAGGCTGTGTGCATGCACTTCTGAAGCTGCTCAGAAAATAATAAAATGCCATGCAGAGGACTAATGCAAAATGTGTGGGAAAATCCATTTGATTGTAGTTTAAGTGAGAAATAATTTCAGTGCTCTGGTCAATAGCTGTAGAGTGAAAACTGGTGAATGCAGTATACAGCTTTCACAGAAAGAGAATGATGTGAGCACGTACGATTGGCAGTGAATCTTTTAAGCGGACAAAATAGCTCAATAAGAGTAACAAAATACATGTGGAAAAAATCACATCGTAATGTTTTAAAGAAGAGTGGTTTGATTAAAGTGGTGTAAATATACCCGATCCGGCAAAGATGGCAGTATCGGAGCTGATAACGATCCTGAGTATCGGATCGGCGCATCCCTACATACTATAATGTAAACACAGTACAGATGTAGACCTTGATGTACACCTGACCTTTCAGAAGGTTGCTCATGCATACTTTTTGGTTAAAATGTGCCCTCGATCCGCACTTTTGCAGAGCCTTCACTGCTGCAAGCTCTTCAGCACAATTCTTTTTGACCGTCAAAGCGGGGGTTACGTTTTTGCACGTCATGTAGAATAACCCTAAAAGCACCAAGGGTGCGGTGCCACCGGCTTTATATATATATATATATATAAATATAGCTGCGAGCAGCGATTGCGGGCCCAAGCCGGCGGTACCGCCATCCCGGTGCCTTTAGGTAACTAAAGGCACCGGGGTGGCGGTGCCACCGGCTTGGGCCCGCAATCGCTGCTCGCAGCTATATTTATATGTGCGCCTCCAACACTCCATGTGCGCGGGTAATTAGGGCCCAAGCCCTGAAAGGGCGAAGGCCCTATTGTTTTCCTTAGGATTATTAGGGCCCAAGCCCTGAAAGGGCGAAGGCCCTATTGTTTTCCTTAGGATTATTATTATTTTTTTTTTTTTTTTTTTTTTCTAACGACTATCCGGGCACTTTTGGGGTCCTTAACATGCTCAAAAACTCTTGAAACTTTGCACACGGGTCAGAACCCGCGGCCATCAGAGCCGGGCTGAAGCTGGTACACGGGCGCGGCAGGGCGGCTCGTCAGCGCCCCCTGGAACAGGGTCTGAACACTTTGTCCATAAATCAAACACGCTTGCATGTAATAATATGAAACTCGGTCCACATGTCGATCTCATCGTTTCATATATACATCGCGCTTTTACTTTTTACCCCAGCCCAACAGGAAGTCAGATATTTACGGTTGTTTTTAAAATGCTTGCAATGGAATTTAATGTACTCCTCCTAGAGCATTCATCCGCATGGAACGAAACTCGGTTAGCCTGAAGTCAAGACATAGAGGATCAAAAATTGCGAGGGGATTTTTGATATCTCGAACGGTTTGGCTGTGGCGAGGAAACAAAATTATGGTGAGAAACGTGAAACAGGAAGTGTGTCCTAACTTCAGCATACATCAACCGATCTTGATGAAACTTCAGGAGTGTGTTCGCTGTAAGAGGACGATCACATGGATGTGACTATTGTGTGTCAAAGTTATAGCGCCACCAACTGGCAGCAGGAAGTGTGTCACTTTCAAAATGCTTTGAAATCACCCTCTTATTTTAACCCGATTTGCTTCAAACTTCATCTGTATAATGTAAACATACGGCAGATGTAGACCTGTGAATGGATTATTGATGTCTTTGAAACTGTTGCCGTGGCGACGCATCAAACTTTACCATTCTTTTAGGATGCTTTTGAGACCCTTAGCATGCTTCAAATTGCATGAAACTCCTCAGACACATTACATTTATTAGCCAGTAGACATGTGCAAAGTTTCAGAAACGGGCGTGGTGAGGGCTCAGTAGCGCCACCTTTTGACAAAAGTTGGGTTGTTAGTTTTATCTACAGTTACAAAAATCGGTATGTATATTGTACTCCTCGAGCCGGACAACTTTCTAATTGACACTCATTACCTAGGACCCACAGAAAGTAAGATATGTTTGTTTGAATCTGGTCATGCTCCCTTTGAACCTACATCTCTGTCTCTGTCTGTGTGTGTGTTAGTAGGGGAGGGGCTTAACCATTTCACTGCTGTGTGTTTTTTCTGCTGTGTAATTTCTTAATACATTTCTTAAGCCTGGTATGTTTTAAATAAGTTTTTATTTTAATTTTTATAAGTGAAGGCATAATATAACCCGTTAAATTGTAGTGCATTTACAATAGTTTTATATAATTAGTTCATTAATTAAATTAACTTGGTCCATTAACTTGGTCTGAAAATTGGGTCCATAAATCAAACACACTTGCATATAATAATATTAAACTCGGTACACTTATAGATCTCATTAGCCCAAGCAACTTTAAGCCAGCAAAACAGGAAGTCGGTTGTTTCAGTCTGTATGTGAATGTTTTGAAAAACCAGCCTTTACATTTTTATTTCCCCCCTCTTAAGTAATTTTTAATTATTCCCACACCAAACTTCTTCAAAATTATGAAAATATATTAAAGATACTAAGGCATGTACTGGCCATCGGGACTACCGGAAGATTCCTGGTGGGCCGCGGACTGGTTGGGCCGGCGGCCCGGCGCGTTATGTATTTTGTTTTTAAATCATTATTAATTGTAAATATATTCTATCGTAAGTATATTGTTACATTGTCCAATTCCGGACTTATGCGTCTCTCTCATGAAGCCGCATGAAGCTGACGCGAGCTGCGAGACTGACAGGTCTGACTGTCTGACACTGGCCAATCGGAATCAAGTTCAAATTCTAGACTTGAGAAGCGGCCGCTTACACCGTGTCCTAACTACACACGACGCCGCGACACGCGATAAAAGGTATATTTTCCATGTTAAAAAATCAGAGTTTTTGTCCTAACCATACGCGACGGCGACATGCGAAGTTTCTAATTTAGAAACGGTTCCTATTTCTGCGACGTCGCGGCTGACAGAATGAAGAAATTACACTGGTTATGAGTACACATTATTTATTTTTAGTTAAAAATAGGTCACTGTGCCACAAGCCATAACGGATAATTTACCTCAGATTTTGAAAGCATTATAGTGTTCAAAATGAATTATGCAAACATACGACTGTACTTCATAACAACGACAATAACTGGCAGATGCCACCAAATGTGTTAAAATAAATGAATTATTTGCTGGACTTAAGTGAAAAGGAAAGCCATTTAATGACCATAGCACATAGTTGACGTGAAAAAAGGAGTATTTTGCATATAAATATGCACATATAGACTATACATATAACATATTTTTTCGATTTGTATCCCTGAAAGTGCCTGGCAGAAGCCTATATCTACTGTCTGTGTCATAAATGTGAACATAATATTATCTACTGTCTGTGTCATAAATGTGAACATAAACTATATTTCATGAGGTGAAACATCACTGCCAGGAGCTACAGAATAGGGGAGCGCGGGGATAAAGGTAGGCCTAACGCGGGGTTAAATGTAACACGGACATTTTACATAGTTTGTCAGTATCTAGCCGGCTGTCTTTCCGCTCTTTTTCTCTTGCTGCCAGAAGACGGTCTCCCGCGAATTTGCGGAACGTTTTGATTATATTTCGTGAAGATAATGGACAAAGAGTGTTTTGACATCATGAAAGTAAATTTTTTCATCGTAGATTTTTTTCTGTTTCCGGGTTGGATGTATACGCGTCCAAATCTAACTTTATATTGCCTTAATCACTGTCTTGTTGGCTCAAACACAGCACCGTTTTGAAACATGTCAGTAATTCCTAGCGACTGTTAGCTAGGTTTAAAATATGTAATACACAGCGGGGTTAGTAACACAGTGTTCCAACTGCTGCCACAATGATAATCAAATGAAAACGGAGCCACACAACTTTTCAGGTTTGGGTATACATTTAACTTTGTTGGACTTTCACAAACAATGTTGTAATTTAAAATGTTTAAAATTTAGTGCACTATGAATGATAGCTTATTTATTTATTAAAAATATGGCCTGTTTTTAATGTAATAAACCATTTAAATTTTTATTCTAAGCTCATTTGTATTATTATTAATGTTATTATTAATAATAATAATAATTGTAGGCCTACATGCAGCTGCCACACAAATCTAATTTAATTGCAATTACAATATTTATATGTTTATTTTATTTATTATTATTTATTGCAAAACCGTGCAGCCCTTTTCTACGTCTCTAGCTATGATATTGATCCATAACAAAAGGATGATTGGATGAGGAATTAAAAATGTTATTATTCACCATTTATTTTCTATAAGACCAGTGTTGGGGGTAACGAGTTACAAACGAGTTTGGGTAAGTAAAGTAACGCATTACACTGAAAATATTGGTAACTACACTACTTTACTATAATAAAGGTACGCGCTTTCCTGCGTTACCTAAGCCGTGTTTGCCTGTGTGGAGAGTTCCGTCTAGTGGTGCGTGTGCGCCGTTGCCATAGAGACCGATTTGAGTGAGAGAGAGAGAGAGGGAAGTGGAGAGAGAGAGAGACGGGTTTCAACATGGCAATATTCACATTACTTTCAGTTTATTGCTCGAAAGCACAAAAATATTTGAGTGAAATGTAGGCTATAGTAAATCCTAAGATTATTATTTGTGACATTAGAACAAAATATGTCGATATAAAAACATGTATATAGGCTAGGCTAAAGAACTAAATGAACGATCTCTATTTTCTAATTTCACTAAACATTTCATTAAGTTTCGTGGACATTTTATAAAACATGGATCTTAGGCTCATTTTGTAAACATAAATAACTGATTTAGATGCGCAAACTGGGTGCCGTTGCGGAGATGTAGGCTCCATGTTCGGTGCAGGTTCGGCTTCTTGTCGTTCATCCTCGGATGCGGCATCGCGTGCGGTGTTTGCCGCGCGCACCTTTCCGCTCGTTCGGACGCATCAAGTAAAAACAAGGCTCGAAAGTCTTGGAAAACGAAATGAACAGGATTGTTGCAGGGTTCATTGTAGAAGACATGCTTCCCCTGTCGACCATTAATTCCCCAGGTTTAGAAAAATAAATTTTAAATTAGGATTAAGAATTTTATGGGATAAAGTGACCTTTATTTTATTATTTTTCATTGACATCTTTTATTTTTTTTTAATTATTATTATTACCATGAGTCGACTAAAAAGCTGGTTTTGTTCTCAGGAGAAGAGTTTTATTCTCCCAGCCTGTTTTGAAACTTCTGTGATAAACACCATTTTAAAATTTTGAATTTTGAACCCCATTTTGTTTGTGAATTTTACAGTGCGGCATATTTATTTGTGCAGACAGGGATATTGTTCTTTCATGTCATTTTGTATACATTTTTACAATAAAGTGATGATAGGGCAAAAACTGATATGATGTTTGTCCATGTAGGCTACACGGTAAATTAAGAAACAGGAAAGTAAAGTAATAAGTAGTGAAGTTATTTTTCCAACTCAGTAACTAGTAAAGTAATCTCATTACAATTTACAGAAGTAACTAGTAACTAATTACTTTTTTGAGTAACTACCCCAACACTGTATAAGACTATACCAATATTGGAACTATAGCCATTTTATTCCTTTTTTTAATTTAAGAATTATGTTTAAGTTTAAAAACAGACAGAATGGTTTAGTCAAAAAAGAAAAAAATCATTCATAGTGCTATACTGCCCTCTTGTGTTCAAAATTAGGTAGACCTATTGGATCAATATCCACACATTAATACAGTTGGCAATACAGTATAAATAGGTAATACAGTAGGATTGGGGCCTTAAAAATCGCTAACTTAAAAAGTGAAAGTAACGGACGTCCACACAAGACCAGGCTTGGGAGGGTTACTTTAAAAATGTATTCCGATACAGTTACAAATTATTTCATAAAAAAGGGTCCCACTTTATATTAAATGGCTTTAAGTACTATATACTTTTTCAAAAAGTAACTACAATCTGATTACTACTTTTTTTGATGTAACTCACTAGATTTTTGTATCCTGATTACATAATGCCGTTGCATGTATTCTGTTGCTCCCACAAGACATTAGTCTGAATATTTTCCTGTATGAACAAAAAGGAGTTTCCATTGTTCGCACACAAACACACATTCGATCGCGTCTCTCTCGTGACTGTGTGTGCGTGTCATGTGTTCTAGGCTGTGTGCATGCACTTCTGAAGCTGCGCAGAAAATAATAAAATGCCATGCGGAGGACTAACGCAAAATGTGTGAGAAAATCCATTTGATTGTAGTGTAAGTGAGAAATAATTTCAGTGCTCTGGTCAATAGCTGTAGAGTGAAAACTGGTGAGTGCAGTATACAGCTTTCACAGAAAGAGAATGATGTGAGCACGTACGATTGGCAGTGAGTCCTGTGTGTGGACAAAATAGCTCAATAAGAGTAATAAAATACATGTGAAAAAAAATCACATCATAATGTTTTAAAGAAGAGTGGTTTGATTAAAGTGGTGTAAATATACCCGATCCGGCAAAGATGGCAGTATCGGAGCTGATACCGATCCTGAGTATCGGATCGGCGCATTCCTAAATACTATAATGTAAACACAGTACAGATGTAGACCTGGATGTACACCTGACCTTTCAGAAGGTTGCTCACGCATACTTTGTGGTTAAAATGTGCCCTCAATGTGCACTTTTGCAGAGCCTTCACTGATGCAAGCTCTTCAGCACACTTCTTTTTGACAGTCAAAGCGGGGGTTATGTTTTTGCATGTCAAGTAGAATAACCCTAAAAGCACCAAGGTGGCGGTGCCACCGGCTTTATATATATATATATATATATATATATATATATATGTATAAATATAGCTGCGAGCAGCGATTGCGGGCCAAAGCCGGCGGTACCGCCATCCCGGTGCCTTTAGGTAACTAAAGGCACCGGGGTTGCGGTGCCACCGGCTTGGGCCCGCAATCGCTGCTCGCAGCTATATTTTTTATTTTTTTTTTTTTTCTAACGACTATCCGGGCACTTTTGGGGTCCTTAACATGCTCAAAAACTCTTGAAACTTTGCACACGGGTCAGAACCCGCGGCCATCAGAGCCGGGCTGAAGCTGGTACACGGGCGCGGCAGGGCGGCTCGTCAGCGCCCCCTGGAACAGGGTCTGAACACTTTGTCCATAAATCAAACACGCTTGCATGTAATAATATGAAACTCGGTACACATGTCGATCTCATCGTTTCATATATACATCGCGCTTTTACTTTTTACCCCAGCCCAACAGGAAGTCAGATATTTACGGTTGTTTTTAAAATGCTTGCAATGGAATTTAATGTACTCCTCCTAGAGCATTCATCCGCATGGAACGAAACTCGGTCAGCCTGAAGTCAAGACATAGAGGATCAAAAATTGCGAGGGGATTTTTGATATCTCGAACGGTTTGGCTGTGGCGAGGAAACAAAATTATGGTGAGAAACGTGAAAAAGGAAGTGTGTCCTAACTTCAGCATACATCAACCGATCTTGATGAAACTTCAGGAGTGTGTTCGCTGTAAGAGGACGATCACATGGATGTGACTATTGTGTGTCAAAGTTATAGCGCCACCAACTGGCAGCAGGAAGTGTGTCACTTTCAAAATGCTTTGAAATCACCCTCTTATTTTAACCCGATTTGCTTCAAACTTCATCTGTATAATGTAAACATACGGCAGATGTAGACCTGTGAATGGATTATTGATGTCTTTGAAACTGTTGCCGTGGCGACGCATCAAACTTTACCATTCTTTTAGGATGCTTTTGAGACCCTTAGCATGCTTCAAATTGCATGAAACTCCTCAGACACATTACATTTATTAGCCAGTAGACATGTGCAAAGTTTCAGAAACGGGCGTGGTGAGGGCTCAGTAGCGCCACCTTTTGACAAAAGTTGGGTTGTTAGTTTTATCAACAGTTACAAAAATCGGTATGTATATTGTACTCCTCGAGCCGGACAACTTTCTAATTGACACTCATTACCTAGGACCCACAGAAAGTAAGATATGTTTGTTTGAATCTGGTCATGCTCCCTTTGAACCTACATCTCTGTCTCTGTCTCTGTCTGTGTGTGTGTTAGTAGGGGAGGGGATTAACCATTTCACTGCTGTGTGTTTTTTCTGCTGTGTAATTTCTTAATACATTTCTTAAGCCTGGTATGTTTTAAATAAGTTTTTATTTTAATTTTTATAAGTGAAGGCATAATATAACCCGTTAAATTGTAGTGCATTGACAATAGTTTTATATAATTAGTTTATTAATTAAATTAACTTGGTCCATAAACTTGATCTGAAAATTGGGTCCATAAATCAAACACACTTGCATATAATAATATTAAACTCGGTACACTTATAGATCTCATTAGCCCAAACAACTTTAAGCCAGCCCAACAGGATGTCGGTTGTTTCGGTCTGTACTGTATGTGAATGTTTTGCAAAACCAGCCTTTACATTTTTATTTCCCCCCTCTTAAGTAATTTTTAATTATTCCCACACCAAACTTCTTCAAAATTATGAAAATATATTAAAGATACTAAATCAGGCATATGTACTGGCCATCGGGACTACCGGGAGATTCCCGGTGGGCCGCGGTCTGGTTTGGCCGGCGGCCCGGCGCGTTATGTATTTTGTTTTTAAATCATTATTAATTGTAAATATATTCTATCGTAAGTATTTGTTAAATCATCCAATTCCGGACTTCTGCGTCTCTCTCATGAAGCTGCATGAAGCGGACGCGAGCTGAGAGACTGACAGGTCTGACTGTCTGACACTGGCCAATCGGAATCAAGAGCGGAGAAGCGGCCGCTCCCATAGGCAGTATAGTATCTCCCCGCCCTGTGGAGGCATTCCGCCGGTCTCGTCTCTGAGACCCCTACACCTGGTATTAAAATGCGATCTGTATCCAGATAAGTTATCCGGATAATAAAAAAGAAATGTTAATGCAAGGTATTACGTTGTGATCGGATTGTGATCGATATGCCTGACCATCTGGAGGTAGTCTGGCTCGCATTGTGTTCGGATCTTTACGTGTAAACGCAATCTGGTTGTTGATATCACACATGTATATTTTACTCCTCCCAAAAATGCTAAAACATAAACGAGTGAGAGCGTTTACAGGCTATGTTATAGTCAGAAATGACGGCGCTGCGACACGCATCACCACCGCAGATGAGCAGCAGCTGAGCGTCAAACCAACGTGCAAACATCGCAAATAAAAGTGAAAGTAAGTCAGAGACGCTTAATCATCTACACATTCATCTTCAAGTAAAGAAAGAAATGATCTCTTGACTCTTACCAGGGCTGTTGCCACTCTCTCTTATTGATATCTATTGATGAAATTAGCTGATGATCAATAAAATGCATGCTAATATCTGTAATAAACAACCGACAAAATTAGCCTACTGTATGATGGTGTAAATAAAGAATCAGTCCAGCATCGCCATGTCAGTGTGTATTGATTCATCATTCCCAGCAAGCAATTTTACGTCCAAAAGACGTCTAATAGCCGTCAAAACATAGCCCAGACGTCTACGCTAAATCAAGGCTAAATTTGGGCTGTCAGTGAAAATCTAATAGACGTCTAACCATAGCCCAAGAATAGACATCTAACCATAGCCCAAGAATAGATAGTCAACAATTAGACGGCTATTGAACGACTACATTTATACGTCTAATAGGCAGTGCATATGGGTCTAGGCTAAAACAAGGCTAAATTTGGGCTGTCAGTGAAAATCTAATAGACGTCTAAATGTAGCCCAAGAATAGACTAGTCATCAATTAGACAACTATTAAACGACTACATATACATGCAATAGACAACAAAATGGTTAAAAGATTCTTTTCACTCAAATATAACAGGTTCACATAAATAACAAGCCATTCCAAAAAAAAAAAAACATATATAAAAGGCTTTATTTAGCAAAAGAACAACATTACGTAACTTCAAAACATAAAAATTACCACACCAATATTAAAATTAAAAATATAAAATTATTTTAACATGAACAACTTAAGATAATAAAATAGAAAACTCTGTTGCTGCTGGGAAGTTGGTCATCACAGCATCTGCCAAATAAGAATAAAATAATTAGCACAAGAAAAGCATTGTTGAAAGTACATGTACGTTTTGTGTGTGTGTGTGTGTTCTTGTGTTCTGTTTAGGTTTTAATGCACATCGGAGCTATTTGCATTATTGATATACTGGCGGATACTTTTTAGATTTGCTTATTTTATATAGCCAATCATTTGTATTTTTATGCTGTATTATAAAATTAATTTGAAAGTTTCAAACTTGAATTAATGAAGGCATTTTGAATGAAACTTCATCTTACTTTGCTTGTACAATAACAAACATTATTCTACTCTATTAGCTTATGCTCTCCAACAAGCCAATGTTCAGACAAATTTAATTTTATAATTTATATCAATGATGGACTTTGTCAAAGACAAGAGATTTAGTGAGGAAATGCTATTTTTATATCACAATGATCTAAAGAAAAGAGCCAAATATAATTGTGGATTTCATAACACTTTATAATAGATTGCATGTGTTTCATGTTTACAGCTTTGGATTCAGTAACGTTAGGCCTACACGTGCATGTACCATGACACACCCACTAAAATGTCACGATTCCAACAACACATGATAACAAATAATTTATCTAAAAAATTAACACGTCAAAATGAAAACACAGATGCTTAAAAGACAAAAGTGGGAATGTATTTTACCTGTTGTCGTCGACCGTCAGCTGAATGCAATGCTCTGCCTCGTTTAAAATATTTGAGAATGGTCGATCGCGTGACCGGTGATCTGTGCTATCAAGACTCGCGTTGTCAGCAGTCATGTCTCAGTAGGGCTGTTGCCATCTAGCGGTTGAGAAATGTAATTGCATTTTTATTTAATTTAAAATAATAAAACAGTCAAATAAAACCGTAGATTTTTAATTAATGTGTGACTGTGACAGCAAACATGAAGCTGCGTGGGTGAAAAACAAGAAAACAATTTTAAGATTTATTTTGGCAATAGCCTACTAATCGCTGGTCTAAATCAGGGCTATAGCCAAGCCGTTAAACGTAGACCACTGATTGCCTCGATTTCGCCAGTGGGCTAAAAGCAGACTGCACATAGCCCATCCAATTCAGAGGATCGTGACTACAAATCGACCATGTCATGATATGACACTGGCACCTTGTAGATATGTTTACCAATGCGAACATGATGGGATATCAACTATCTCATGCGTTGCCTGCCCAACAATTCATTAAAACGACAATTAATCAGTTTCGACTAGAAGTGGGCTATAAATAGCCGGACAGACTATACGAGCTAGATCGCGTCTTCACACAGCCTACACATAGAAAATGTCAAAGAAATCAAACCAAACACCTTGTAATCACAGTTGACTTTGCTTACATGATGGAATATAATACATTTTGCAAGTTATTTTGGAAAAAATACATTTAGCCATGATTCAATGTTATTTTGGCTAGAAGTGGGTTACACATAGCCGGACTATATCGGGTCTCTATTTAACCTAGACGGTGAAATGAGGGCTATTGCTTGCTGGGTTGTCTCTTCATAGTTTGCAAGAGACATTTAATAAACTGAGCGTATTTGATAAACTGAGCGTAGCCTATTCATCTATCAATATATATAGGCTAACCTCATTCTTTTTAATGATCGGAAGAACGCGTATCGACCACCGTTACAGTACAATATGCACGTATGTCCATTTAAACTCGATTTTGGGTCAAATATGGATTATATCATGACACTGGCAAGAATATGGTTACATTTAAAGATGTTGTGCCAAGCATGAGAATGCTACGTTCAGCTGCTTTTGAAATAACATGTTTTTTTCCACTTCCTGAAAAGTAACCGTTTTGGACATACGTGAGTTTCATCGGGCAGCGACGATATATTAAAGATACTAAATCAGGCATGTACTGGCCATCGGGACTACCGGGAGATTCCCGGTGGGCCGCGGTCTGGTTGGGCCGGCGGCCCGGCGCGTTATGTATTTTGTTTTTAAATCATTATTAATTGTAAATATATTCTATCGTAAGTATATTGTTAAATTGTCCAATTCCGGACTTATGCGTCTCTCTCATGAAGCCGCATGAAGCTGACGCGAGCTAAGAGACTGACAGGTCTGACTGTCTGACACTGGCCAATCGGAATCAAGTTCAGATTCTAGACCTGAGAAGCGGCCGCTTACACCGTGTCCTAACTACACACGACTCCGCGACACGCGATAAAAGGTATCTTTTCCATGTAAATCAGAGTTTTTGTCCTAACCAGACGCGACGGCGACATGCGAAGTTTCTAATTTAGAAACGTTCCTATTTCTGCGACGTCGCGGCTGACAGAATGAAGAAATTACACTGGTTATGAGTACACATTATTTATTTTTAGTTAAAAATAGGTCACTGTGCCACAAGCCATAACGGATAATTTACCTCAGATTTTGAAAGCATGTAATATTATAGTGTTCAAAATGAATTCTATGCAAACATACGACTGTATTTCATAACAACGATAACTTGAGGCAGATGCCACCAAATGTGTTAAAATAAATGAATTAATTGCTGGACTTAAGTGAAAAGGAAAGCCATTTAATGACCATAGCACATAGTTGATGTGAAAAAATGAGTATTTTGCATATAAATATGCACATAAATACATATTTTTTCAATTTGTATCCCTGAAAGTGCCTGGCAGAAGCCTATACTGTCTGTGTCATAAATGTGAACATAATATTATCTACTGTCTGTGTAATAAATGTGAACATAATATTGTAACAGAATATTCTTATGCTATATTATATAAACTATATTTCATGAGGTGAAACATCACTGCCAGGAGCTACAGAATATATATTTCTGTAGGTCCTCACCGTGATGTTGCACTTCATGAAATATATGTAGTATAGCCTAAGAATATTCTATTAGAATATTAAGTGACACATAAACAAGCCCTTCAGCACACTTCTTTTTGACAGTCAAAGCGGGGGTTATGTTTTTGCACGTCATGTAGAATAACCCTAAAAGCACCAAGGTGGCGGTGCCACCGGCTTTATATATATATATATATATATATATAGCTGCGAGCAGCGATTGCGGGCCAAAGCCGGCGGTACCGCCATCCCGGTGCCTTTATTAGGGCCCAAGCCCTGAAAGGGCGAAGGCCCTATTGTTTTCCTTAGGATTATTATTAGGGCCCAAGCCCTGAAAGGGCGAAGGCCCTATTGTTTTCCTTAGGATTATTTATTTTTTTTTTTTTTTTTTTTTTTTTTTTTTTTTTCTAACGACTATCCGGGCACTTTTGGGGTCCTTAACATGCTCAAAAACTCTTGAAACTTTGCACACGGGTCAGAACCCGCGGCCATCAGAGCCGGGCTGAAGCTGGTACACGGGCGCGGCAGGGCGGCTCGTCAGCGCCCCCTGGAACAGGGTCTGAACACTTTGTCCATAAATCAAACACGCTTGCATGTAATAATATGAAACTCGGTACACATGTCGATCTCATCGTTTCATATATACATCGCGCTTTTACTTTTTACCCCAGCCCAACAGGAAGTCAGATATTTACGGTTGTTTTTAAAATGCTTGCAATGGAATTTAATGTACTCCTCCTAGAGCATTCATCCGCATGGAACGAAACTCGGTCAGCCTGAAGTCAAGACATAGAGGATCAAAAATTGCGAGGGGATTTTTGATATCTCGAACGGTTTGGCCGTGGCGAGGAAACAAAATTATGGTGAGAAACGTGAAACAGGAAGTGTGTCCTAACTTCAGCATACATCAACCGATCTTGATGAAACTTCAGGAGTGTGTTCGCTGTAAGAGGACGATCACATGGATGTGACTATTGTGTGTCAAAGTTATAGCGCCACCAACTGGCAGCAGGAAGTGTGTCACTTTCAAAATGCTTTGAAATCACCCTCTTATTTTAACCCGATTTGCTTCAAACTTCATCTGTATAATGTAAACATACGGCAGATGTAGACCTGTGAATGGATTATTGATGTCTTTGAAACTGTTGCCGTGGCGACGCATCAAACTTTACCATTCTTTTAGGATGCTTTTGAGACCCTTAGCATGCCTCAAATTGCATGAAACTCCTCAGACACATTACATTTATTAGCCAGTAGACATGTGCAAAGTTTCAGAATCGGGCGTGGTGAGGGCTCAGTAGCGCCACCTTTTGACAAAAGTTGGGTTGTTAGTTTTATCTACAGTTACAAAAATCGGTATGTATATTGTACTCCTCGAGCCGGACAACTTTCTAATTGACACTCATTACCTAGGACCCACAGAAAGTAAGATATGTTTGTTTGAATCTGGTCATGCTCCCTTTGAACCTACATCTCTGTCTCTGTCTCTGTCTGTGTGTGTGTTAGTAGGGGAGGGGCTTAACCATTTCACTGCTGTGTGTTTTTTCTGCTGTGTAATTTCTTAATACATTTCTTAAGCCTGGTATGTTTTAAATAAGTTTTTATTTTAATTTTTATAAGTGAAGGCATAATATAACCCGTTAAATTGTAGTGCATTGACAATAGTTTTATATAATTAGTTTATTAATTAAATTAACTTGGTCCATAAACTTGATCTGAAAATTGGGTCCATAAATCAAACACAATTGCATATAATAATATTAAACTCGGTACACTTATAGATCTCATTAGCCCAAACAACTTTAAGCCAGCCCAACAGGATGTCGGTTGTTTCGGTCTGTACTGTATGTGAATGTTTTGCAAAACCAGCCTTTACATTTTTATTTCCCCCCTCTTAAGTAATTTTTAATTATTCCCACACCAAACTTCTTCAAAATTATGAAAATATATTAAAGATACTAAATCAGGCATATGTACTGGCCATCGGGACTACCGGGAGATTGACTACCGGGAGATTGACTATTGGACTACTGGTTTGGCCGGCGGCCCGGCGCGTTATGTATTTTGTTTTTAAATCATTATTAATTGTAAATATATTCTATCATAAGTATTTGTTAAATCATCCAATTCCGGACTTATGCGTCTCTCTCATGAAGCCGCATGAAGCGGACGCGAGCTGAGAGACTGACAGGTCTGACTGTCTGACACTGGCCAATCGGAATCAAGAGCGGAGAAGCGGCCGCTCCCATAGGCAGTGTATAGTATCTCCCCGCCCTGTGGAGGCTTTCCGCTGGTCTCGTGAAGTTTCTCGCCGGTCCAGTCTCTGAGACCCCTACACCTGGTATTAAAATGCGATCTGTATCCAGATAAGTTATCCGGATAATAAAAAAGAAATGTTAATGCAAGGTATTACGTTGTGATCGGATTGTGATCGATATGCCTGACCATCTGGAGGTAGTCTGGCTCGCATTGTGTTCGGATCTTTACGTGTAAACGCAATCTGGTTGTTGATATCACACATGTATATTTTACTCCTCCCAAAAATGCTAAAACATAAACGAGTGAGAGCGTTTACAGGCTATGTTATAGTCAGAAATGACGGCGCTGCGACACGCATCACCGCCGCAGATGAGCAGCAGCTGAGCGACAAACCAACGTGCAAACATCGCAAATAAAAGTGAAAGTAAGTCAGAGACGCTTAATCATCTACACATTCATCTTCAAGTAAAGAAAGAAATGATCTCTCGACTCTTACCAGGGCTGTTGCCACTCTCTCTTATTGATATCTATTGATGAAATTAGCTGATGATCAATAAAATGCATGCTAATATCTGTAAAAAACAACCGACAAAATTACTGTATGATGGTGTAAATAAAGAATCAGTCCAGCATCGCCATGTCAGTGTGTATTGATTCATCATTCCCAGCAAGCAATTTTACGTCCAAAAGACGTCTAATAGCCGTCAAAACATAGCCCAGACGTCTAGGCTAAATCAAGGCTAAATTTGGGCTGTCAGTGAAAATCTAATAGACGTCTAACCATAGCCCAAGAATAGACATCTAACCATAGCCCAAGAATAGACTATAGTCAACAATTAGACGGCTATTGAACGACTACATTTATACGTCTAATAGGCAGTGCATATGGGTCTAGGCTAAAACAAGGCTAAATTTGGGCTGTCAGTGAAAATCTAATAGACGTCTAAATGTAGCCCAAGAATAGACTAGTCATCAATTAGACAACTATTAAACGACTACATATACATGCAATAGACAACAAAATGGTTAAAAGATTCTTTTCACTCAAATATAACAGGTTCACATAAATAACAAGCCATTCCAAAAAAAAACATATATAAAAGGCTTTATTTAGCAAAAGAACAACATTACGTAACTTCAAAACATAAAAATTACCACACCAATATTAAAATTAAAAATATAAAATTATTTTAACATGAACAACTTAAGATAATAAAATAGAAAACTCTGTTGCTGCTGGGAAGTTGGTCATCACAGCATCTGCCAAATAAGAATAAAATAATTAGCACAAGAAAAGCATTGTTGAAAGTACATGTACGTTTTGTGTGTGTGTGTGTGTGTGTTCTTGTGTTCTGTTTAGGTTTTAATGCACATCGGAGCTATTTGCATTATTGATATACTGGCGGATACTTTTTAGATTTGCTTATTTTATATAGCCAATCATTTGTATTTTTATGCTGTATTATAAAATTAATTTGAAAGTTTCAAACTGGAATTAATGAAGGCATTTTGAATGAAACTTCATCTTACTTTGCTTGTACAATAACAAACATTATTCTACTCTATTAGCTTATGCTCGCCAACAAGCCAATGTTCAGACAAATTCAATTTTATAATTTATATCAATGATGGACTTTGTCAAAGACAAGAGATTTAGTGAGGAAATGCTATTTTTATATCACAATGATCTAAAGAAAAGAGCCAAATATAATTGTGGCTTTCATAACACTTTATAATAGATTGCATGTGTTTCATGTTTACAGCTTTGGATTCAGTAACGTTAGGCCTACACGTGCATGGACCATGACACACCCGCTAAAATGTCACGATTCCAACAACACATGATAACAAATAATTTATCTAAAAAATTAACACGTCAAAATGAAAACACAGATGCTTAAAAGACAAAAGTGGGAATGTATTTTACCTGTTGTCGTCGACCGTCAGCTGAATGCAATGCTCTGCCTCGTTTAAAATATTTGAGAATGGTCGATCGCGTGACCGGTGATCTGTGCTATCAAGACTCGCGTTGTCAGCAGTCATGTCTCAGTAGGGCTGTTGCCATCTAGCGGTTGAGAAATGTAATTGCATTTTTATTTAATTTAAAATGAAAAACAGTCAAATAAAACCGTAGATTTTTAATTAATGTGTGACTGTGACAGCAAACATGAAGCTGCGTGGGTGAAAAACAAGAAAACAATTTTAAGATTTATTTTGGCAATAGCCTACTAATCGCTGGTCTAAATCAGGGCTATAGCTAAGCCGTTAAACGTAGACCTCTGATTGCCTCGATTTCGCCAGTGGGCTAAAAGCAGACTGCACATAGCCCATCCAATTCAGAGGATCGTGACTACAAATCGACCATGTCATGATATGACACTGGCACCTTGTAGATATGTTTACCAATGCGAACATGATGGGATATCAACTATCTCATGCGTTGCCTGCCCAACAATTCATTAAAACGACAATTAATCAGTTTCGACTAGAAGTGGGCTATAAATAGCCGGACAGACTATACGAGCTAGATCGCGTCTTCACACAGCCTACACATAGAAAATGTCAAAGAAATCAAACCAAACACCTTGTAATCACAGTTGACTTTGCTTACATGATGGAATATAATACATTTTGCAAGTTATTTTGGAAAAAATACATTTAGCCATGATTCAATGTTATTTTGGCTAGAAGTGGGTTACACATAGCCGGACTATATCGGGTCTCTATTTAACCTAGACGGTGAAATGAGGGCTATTGCTTGCTGGGTTGTCTCTTCATAGTTTGCAAGAGACATTCAATAAACTGAGCGTATTTGATAAACTGAGCGTAGCCTATGCATCTATCAATATATATAGGCTAACCTCATTCTTTTTAATGATCGGAAGAACGCGTATCGACCACCGTTACAGTACAATATGCATGTATGTCCATTTAAACTCGATTTTGGGTCAAATATGGATTATATCATGACACTGGCAAGAATATGGTTACATTTAAAGATGTTGTGCCAAGCATGAGAATGCTACGTTCAGCTGCTTTTGAAATAACATGTTTTTTTCCACTTCCTGAAAAGTAACCGTTTTGGACATACGTGAGTTTCATCGGGCAGCGACGATATATTAAAGATACTAAATCAGGCATGTACTGGCCATCGGGACTACCGGGAGATTCCCGGTGGGCCGCGGTCTGGTTGGGCCGGCGGCCCGGCGCGTTATGTATTTTGTTTTTAAATCATTATTAATTGTAAATATATTCTATCGTAAGTATATTGTTAAATTGTCCAATTCCGGACTTATGCGTCTCTCTCATGAAGCCGCATGAAGCTGACGCGAGCTAAGAGACTGACAGGTCTGACACTGGCCAATCGGAATCAAGTTCAGATTCTAGACCTGAGAAGCGGCCGCTTACACCGTGTCCTAACTACACACGACTCCGCGACA
Organism: Cyprinella venusta; assembly: GCA_038021265.1. NCBI lineage: Eukaryota > Metazoa > Chordata > Actinopteri > Cypriniformes > Leuciscidae > Cyprinella > Cyprinella venusta. The sequence goes on along the minus strand of CM075877.1, from coordinate 9,107,408 downwards.
CGCGATAAAAGGTATCTTTTCCATGTAAATCAGAGTTTTTGTCCTAACCAGACGCGACGGCGACATGCGAAGTTTCTAATTTAGAAACGTTCCTATTTCTGCGACGTCGCGGCTGACAGAATGAAGAAATTACACTGGTTATGAGTACACATTATTTATTTTTAGTTAAAAATAGGTCACTGTGCCACAAGCCATAACGGATAATTTACCTCAGATTTTGAAAGCATGTAATATTATAGTGTTCAAAATGAATTCTATGCAAACATACGACTGTATTTCATAACAACGATAACTTGAGGCAGATGCCACCAAATGTGTTAAAATAAATGAATTAATTGCTGGACTTAAGTGAAAAGGAAAGCCATTTAATGACCATAGCACATAGTTGATGTGAAAAAATGAGTATTTTGCATATAAATATGCACATAAATACATATTTTTTCAATTTGTATCCCTGAAAGTGCCTGGCAGAAGCCTATACTGTCTGTGTCATAAATGTGAACATAATATTATCTACTGTCTGTGTAATAAATGTGAACATAATATTGTAACAGAATATTCTTATGCTATATTATATAAACTATATTTCATGAGGTGAAACATCACTGCCAGGAGCTACAGAATATATATTTCTGTAGGTCCTCACCGTGATGTTGCACTTCATGAAATATATGTAGTATAGCCTAAGAATATTCTATTAGAATATTAAGTGACACATAAACAAGCCCTTCAGCACACTTCTTTTTGACAGTCAAAGCGGGGGTTATGTTTTTGCACGTCATGTAGAATAACCCTAAAAGCACCAAGGTGGCGGTGCCACCGGCTTTATATATATATATATATATATATATATATATATATATATAAATATAGCTGCGAGCAGCGATTGCGGGCCAAAGCCGGCGGTACCGCCATCCCGGTGCCTTTAGGTAACTATATTTAAGCTATATTTTTTTTTTTTTTTTTTTTTCTAACGACTATCCGGGCACTTTTGGGGCCCTTAACATGCTCAAAAACTCTTGAAACTTTGCACACAGGTCAGAACCCGCGGCCATCAGAGCCGGGCTGAAGCTGGTACCCGGGCGTGGCAGGGCGGCTCGTCAGCGCCCCCTGGAACAGGGTCTGAACACTTTGTCCATAAATCAAACACGCTTGCATGTAATAATATGAAACTCGGTACACATGTCAATCTCATCGTTTCATATATTCATCGCACTTTTACTTTTTACCCCAGCCCAACAGGAAGTCAGATATTTACGGTTGTTTTTAAAATGCTTGCAATGGAATTTAATGTACTCCTCCTAGAGCATTCATCCGCATGGAACGAAACTCGGTCAGCCTGAAGTCAAGACATAGATGATCAAAAATTGCGAGGGGATTTTTGATATCTCGAACGGTTTGGCTGTGGCGAGGAAACAAAATTATGGTAAGAAACGTGAAACAGGAAGTGTGTCCTAACTTCAGCATACATTAACTGATCTTGATGAAACTTCAGGAGTGTGTTCGCCGTAAGAGGACGATCACATGGATATGACTATTGTGTGTCAAAGTTATAGCGCCACCAACTGGCAGCAGGAAGTGTGTCACTTTCAAAATGCTTTGAAATCACCCTCTTATTTTAACCCGATTTGCTTCAAACTTCATCTGTATAATGTAAACATACGGCAGATGTAGACCTGTGAATGGATTCTTAATATCTTTGAAACCGTTGCCGTGGTGACGCATCAAACTTTACTATTCTTTTAGGGTGCTTTTGAGACCCTTAGCATGCTTCAAATTGCATGAAACTCCTCAGACACATCACATTTATTAGCCAGTAGACATGTGCAAAGTTTCAGAAACGGGCGTGGTGAGGGCTCAGTAGCGCCACCTTTTGACAAAAGTTGGGTTGTTAGTTTTATCTACAGTTACAAAAATCAGTATGTATATTGTACTCCTCGAGCCGGACAACTTTCTAATTGACACTCTTTAACTAGGACCCACAGAAAGTAAGATATGTTTGTTTGAATCTGGTCATGCTCCCTTTGAGCCTACATCTCTGTCTCTCTCTGTGTGTGTGTTAGTAGGGGGAGGGGCTTAACTTAACTATTTCAGTGCTGTGTGTTTTTTTCTGCTGTGTAATTTCTTAATACATTTCTTAAGCCTGGTATGTTTTAAATACGTTTTTATTTTAATTTTTATAAGTGAAGGCATAATATAACCAGTTAAATTGTAGTGCATTGACAATAGTTTTATATAATTAGTTTATTAATTAAATTAACTTGGTCCATAAACTTGGTCCAGCTGCGAGACTGACAGGTCTGACTGTCTGACACTGGCCAATCGGAATCAAGAGCGGAGAAGCGGCCGCTCCCATAGGCAGTATAGTATCTCCCCGCCCTGTGGAGGCATTCCGCCGGTCTCGTGAAGTTTCTCGCCGGTCTCGTCTCTGAGACCCCTACACCTGGTATTAAAATGCGATCTGTATCCAGATAAGTTATCCGGATAATAAAAAAGAAATATCAATGCAAGGTATTACGTTGTGATCGGATTGTGATCGATTTGCCTGACCATCTGGAGGTAGTCTGGCTCGCATTGTGTTCGGATCTTTACGTGTAAACGCAATCTGGTTGTTGATATCACACATGTATATTTTACTCCTCCCAAAAATGCTAAAAAATAAACGAGTGAGAGCGTTTACAGGCTGTTATAGTCAGACATGTCGGCGCTACTGCGACACGCATCACCACCGCAGATAAGCAGCAGCTGAGCGTCAAACCAACGTGCAAACATCGCAAATAAAAGTGAAAGTAAGTCAGAGACGCTTAATCATCTACACAATCATCTTCAAGTAAAGAAAGAAATGATCTCTTGACTCTTACAAGGGCTGTTGCCACTCTCTCTTAATGATGTCTATTGATGAAATTAGCTGATGATCAATAAAATGCATGCTAATATCTGTAATAAACAACCGACAAAATTACTGTATGATGGTGTAAATAAAGAATCAGTCCAGCATCGCCATCAGTGTGTATTGATTCATCATTGTCTCTTCATAGTTTGCAAGAGACATTTAATAAACTGAGCGTATTTGATAAACTGAGCGTAGCCTATTCATCTGTCAATATAACCTCATTCTTTTTAATGATCAGAAGAACGCGTATCGACTACCGTTACAGTACAATATGTCCTAACTACACACGACGCCGCGACACGCGATAAAAGGTATCTTTTCCATGTAAATCAGAGTTTTTGTCCTAACCAGACGCGACGGCGACATGCGAAGTTTCTAATTTAGAAACGGTTCCTATTTCTGCGATGTCGCGGTTGACAGAATGAAGAAATTACACTGGTTATGAGTACACATTATTTATTTTTAGTTAAAAATAGGTCACTGTGCCACAAGCCATAACGGATAATTTACCTCAGATTTTGAAAGCATGTAATAGCCTATTATAGTGTTCAAAATGAATTCTATGCAAACATACGACTGTATTTCATAACAACGACAATAACTTGAGGCAGATGCCACCAAATGTGTTAAAATAAATGAATTATTTGCTGGACTTAAGTGAAAAGGATAGCCATTTAACACTAGAACTCCCAAGGCGGTCATTTTGACCGTTTTTAAAATTTACAGTGTAATAACTTTGTTAAAATAAAATCAATGTGGCTGTAGGACTCTGACTTTTCCTAAATATGTGTATATTTTATTCTGGCACTGTTATTTTATGACAATCACAAAACAGTTGCGTCCTATTTCTACCTAGAATGGCCATGGCGGTCATTTTGACCGCACGCATTATAAATATCATAAGTCCGCTATATTTCCCGCGATCAACACGCACATATTGTAGAAGTGCACAAATGAGCAAGTTTCGCGTCCATCACGCAACTGGCAAGCGAATTTCGCTCCGACAACATGAAATCAAAAGCCACTCAACTGGTGCGAGAGTCGGGTAGGCGGTCCGGGACGAAGATGATGAAGGCAGTGCCAAGTAAGGAGAAACTGCAAAAATTAAATCAAGGAGTCATGTGCCAAATGTCACAAAGTAGTGTGAGGGACTGAAGCTGCACGCGAAGCGGTGTTTTCCTATGTGTGTGTGCGTAACGTCAGTGAATGAAGCGGGGGTTTCCCACCGTTCAAATGAGCCCACATCTTTATTATCATCTATCTTAACATTGTATATCTATTTATTTTTAGATTTCACATTGATTGTATTTGTATAACAGGGCTGTAGGCTACTGTATGAAGCTTTGACGTTTCCTGGATTTTTTGCATGTCTATTCACGTGGAGAGTGCGGTGAAAAAATATTTTTGACGCAAAACTTTCCTCGGCAGCACCTGTCGGGAAATATTTTTGTATTGGCTTTATAATATGATATAATATTTTGGTTGTTTTAAGGGCGATGGCATTATAACATGACAACAGGAATTATAAGTGTCACTGGAAAACTTAAAGAGAAAGGTTCAAATGCAGATATGACATGACGAAAATGACGTTCAGTACAGCCAAATGAACGTTAAAGTTTGAACGGTCAGAATGACCGCTATGGTCGTTGTAGTAGTTATGGAATTCCGGTAGTTCTAGTGTTAATGACCATAGCACATAGTTGATGTGAAAAAAGGAGTATTTTGCATATAAATATGCACATAAATACATAATTTTTAAATTTGTCTCCCTGAAAGTGCCTGGCAGAAGCCTATACTGTCTGTGTCATAAATGTGAACATAATATTATCTACTGTCTGTGTCATAAATGTGAACATAATATTGTAACAGAATATTCTTATGCTATATTATATAAACTATATTTCATGAGGTGAAACATCACTGCCAGGAGCTACAGAATATATATTTCTGTAGGTCCTCACCGTGATGTTGCACTTCATGAAATATATGTAGCCTAAGAATATTCTATTAAAATATTAAGTGGCACATAAATTCAGACCAGTTATTTACAATAAAGCCTTATAAAATCATTTCCATTCCCTTTGTTTATTATTTTAATAGTTTTTTCTTGGTTTTGATAGTAAATAAAATCTAATCAGTAATTTTACATGCAGATTAATGCACGTATAGATTAATGCACGTGTGTGTGTGTGTTTGCATAGTGGGCCGGTCTGGATGAAGTGTCCAGGGCTGATTTTTTGTCCCAGTCCAGCCCTGAATGGCAATATTCACATTACTTTCAGTTTATTGCTCGAAAGTACAAAAATATTTGAGTGAAATGTAGGCTATAGTAAACCCTAAGATTATTATTTGTGACATTAGAACAAAATATGTGGATATAAAAACTAAAGAAACTAAAGGCTAAAGAACTAAATGAACGATCTCTATTTTCTAATTTCACGACGTCCACACAAGACCAGGCTTGGGAGGGTTACTTTAAAAAATGTATTCCGATACAGTTACAAATTATTTCATAAAAAAGGGTCCCACTTTATATTAATTGGCTTTAAGTACTTTATACTTTTTCAAAAAGTAACTACAATCTGATTACTTTTTTTGATGTAACTCATTGTAATAATATACAGTTACTGGATTTTTGTTTCCTGATTACATAATGCTGTTACATGTATTCTGTTGCTCCCACAAGACATTAGTCTGAATATTTTCCTGTATGAACAAAATGGAGTTTCCATTGTTCACACACAAACACACACAGAGTTCGATCGCGCCTCTCTCGTGACTGTGTGTGCGTGTCATGTGTTCTAGGCTGTGTGCATGCACTTCTGAAGCTGCTCAGAAAATAATAAAATGCCATGCAGAGGACTAATGCAAAATGTGTGGGAAAATCCATTTGATTGTAGTTTAAGTGAGAAATAATTTCAGTGCTCTGGTCAATAGCTGTAGAGTGAAAACTGGTGAATGCAGTATACAGCTTTCACAGAAAGAGAATGATGTGAGCACGTACGATTGGCAGTGAATCTTTTATGCGGACAAAATAGCTCAATAAGAGTAACAAAATACATGTGGAAAAAATCACATCGTAATGTTTTAAAGAAGAGTGGTTTAATTAAAGTGGTGTAAATATACCCGATCCGGCAAAGATGGCAGTATCGGAGCTGATAACGATCCTGAGTATCGGATCGGCGCATCCCTACATACTATAATGTAAACACAGTACAGATGTAGACCTTGATGTACACCTGACCTTTCAGAAGGTTGCTCATGCATACTTTGTGGTTAAAATGTGCCCTCGATCCGCACTTTTGCAGAGCCTTCACTGCTGCAAGCTCTTCAGCACACTTCTTTTTGACAGTCAAAGCGGGGGTTACGTTTTTCCACGTCATCTAGAATAACCCTAAAAGCACCAAGGGTGCGGTGCCACCGGCTTTATATATATATATATATATATATAAATATAGCTGCGAGCAGCGATTGCGGGCCAAAGCCGGCGGTACCGCCATCCCGGTGCCTTTAGGTAACTAAAGGCACCGGGGTGGCGGTGCCACCGGCTTGGGCCCGCAATCGCTGCTCGCAGCTATATTTATTATTATTATTTTTTTTTTTTTTTTTTTTTTTTTTTCTAACGACTATCCGGTCACTTTTGGGGCCCTTAACATGCTCAAAAACTCTTGAAACTTTGCACACGGGTCAGAACCCGCGGCCATCAGAGCCGGGCTGAAGCTGGTACCCGGGCGTGGCAGGGCGGCTCGTCAGCGCCCCCTGGAACAGGGTCTGAACACTTTGTCCATAAATCAAACACGCTTGCATGTAATAATATGAAACTCGGTACACATTTCGATCTCATCGTTTCATATATTCATCGCACTTTTACTTTTTACCCCAGCCCAACAGGAAGTCAGATATTTACGTTTTTTTTAAATGCTTGCAATGGAATTTAATGTACTCCTCCTAGAGCATTCATCCGCATGGAACGAAACTCGGTCAGCCTGAAGTCAAGACATAGACGATCAAAAATTGCGAGGGGATTTTTGATATCTCGAACGGTTTGGCTGTGGCGAGGAAACAAAATTATGGTGAGAAACGTGAAACAGGAAGTGTGTCCTAACTTCAGCATACATTAACTGATCTTGATGAATCTTCAGGAGTGTGTTCGCCGTAAGAGGACGATCACATGGATGTGACTATTGTGTGTCAAAGTTATAGCGCCACCAACTGGCAGCAGGAAGTGTGTCACTTTCAAAATGCTTTGAAATCACCCTCTTATTTTAACCCGATTTGCTTCAAACTTCATCTGTATAATGTAAACATACGGCAGATGTAGACCTGTGAATGGATTCTTAATATCTTTGAAACTGTTGCCGTGGTGACGCATCAAACTTTACCATTCTTTTAGGATGCTTTTGAGACCCTTAGCATGCTTCAAATTGCATGAAACTCCTCAGACACATCACATTTATTAGCCAGTAGACACATGCAAAGTTTCAGAAACGGGCGTGGTGAGGGCTCAGTAGCGCCACCTTTTGACAAAAGTTGGGTTGTTAGTTTTATCTACAGTTACAAAAATCAGTATGTATATTGTACTCCTCGAGCCGGACAACTTTCTAATTGACACTCTTTAACTAGGACCCACAGAAAGTAAGATATGTTTGTTTGAATCTGGTCATGCTCCCTTTGAGCCTACATCTCTGTCTCTCTCTGTGTGTGTGTTAGTAGGGGGAGGGGCTTAACTTAACCATTTCAGTGCTGTGTGTTTTTTTCTGCTGTGTAATTTCTTAATACATTTCTTAAGCCTGGTATGTTTTAAATAAGTTTTTATTTTAATTTTTATAAGTGAAGGCATAATATAACCAGTTAAATTGTAGTGCATTGACAATAGTTTTATATAATTAGTTTATTAATTAAATTAACTTGGTCCATAAACTTGGTCCAGCTGCGAGACTGACAGGTCTGACTGACACTGGCCAATCGGAATCAAGAGCGGAGAAGCGGCCGCTCCCATAGGCAGTATAGTATCTCCCCGCCCTGTGGAGGCATTCCGCCGGTCTCGTCTCTGAAACCCCTACACCTGGTATTAAAATGCGATCTGTATCCAGATAAGTTATCCGGATAATAAAAAAGAAATATCAATGCAAGGTATTACGTTGTGATCGGATTGTGATCGATTTGCCTGACCATCTGGAGGTAGTCTGGCTCGCATTGTGTTCGGATCTTTACGTGTAAACGCAATCTGGTAGTTGATATCACACATGTATATTTTACTCCTCCCAAAAATGCTAAAAAATAAACGAGTGAGAGCGTTTACAGGCTATGTTATAGTCAGACATGACGGCATCATCGCCGCAGATGAGCAGCAGCTGAGCGTCAAACCAACGTGCAAACATCGCAAATAAAAGTGAAAGTAAGTCAGAGACGCTTAATCATCTACACAATCATCTTCAAGTAAAGAAAGAAATGATCTCTTGACTCTTACAAGGGCTGTTGCCACTCTCTCTTATTGATGTCTATTGGTGAAATTAGCTGATGATCAATAAAATGCATGCTAATATCTGTAATAAACAACCGACAAAATTACTGTATGATGGTGTAAATAAAGAATCAGTCCAGAATCGCCATGTCAGTGTGTATTGATTCATCATTGTCTCTTCATAGTTTGCAAGAGACATTTAATAAACTGAGCGTATTTGATAAACTGAGCGTAGCCTATTCATCTGTCAATATAACCTCATTCTTTTTAATGATCAGAAGAACGCGTATCGACTACCGTTACAGTACAATATGTCCTAACTACACACGACGCCGCGACACGCGATAAAAGGTATCTTTTCAATGTAAATCAGAGTTTTTGTCCTAACCACACGCGACGGCGACATGCGAAGTTTTTTTCTAATTTAGAAACGGTTCCTATTTCTGCGACGTCGCGGCTGACAGAATGAAGAAATTACACTGGTTATGAGTACACATTATTTATTTTTAGTTAAAAATAGGTCACTGTTTCACAAGCCATAACGGATAATTTACCTCAGATTTTGAAAGCATGTAATATTATAGTGTTCAAAATGAATTCTATGCAAACATACGACTGTATTTCATAACAACGACAATAACTTGAGGCAGATGCCACCAAATGTGTTAAAATAAATGAATTATTTGCTGGACTTAAGTGAAAAGGATAGCCATTTAATGACCATAGCACATAGTTGATGTGAAAAAAGGAGTATTTTGCATATAAATATGCACATAAATACATATTTTTTCAATTTGTCTCCCTGAAAGTGCCTGGCAGAAGCCTATACTGTCTGTGTCATAAATGTGAACATAATATTATCTACTGTCTGTGTCATAAATGTGAACATAATATTGTAACAGAATATTCTTATGCTATATTATATAAACTATATTTCATGAGGTGAAACATCACTGCCAGGAGCTACAGAATATATATTTCTGTAGGTCCTCACCGTGATGTTGCACTTCATGAAATATATGTAGTATAGCCTAAGAATATTCTATTAAAATATTAAGTGGCACATAAATTCAGACCAGTTATTTACAAAAAAGCCTTATAAAATCATTTCCATTCCCTTTGTTTATTATTTTAATAGTTTTTTTCTTGGTTTTGATAGTAAATAAAATCTAATCAGTAATTTTACATGCAGATTAATGCACGTATTAATGCACGTGTGTGTGTGTGTGTTTGCATAGTGGGCCGGTCTGGATGAAGTGTCCAGGGCTGATTTTTTGTCCCAGTCCAGCCCTGAATGGCAATATTCACATTACTTTCAGTTTATTGCTCGAAAGTACAAAAATATTTGAGTGAAATGTAGGCTATAGTAAACCCAAAGATTATTATTTGTGACATTAGAACAAAATATGTGGATATAAAAACATGTATATAGGCTAAAGAACTAAATGAACGATCTCTATTTTCTAATTTCACGACGTCCACACAAGACCAGGCTTGGGAGGGTTACTTTAAAAAATGTATTCCAATACAGTTACAAATTATTTCATAAAAAAGGGTCCCACTTTATATTAATTGGCTTTAAGTACTTTATACTTTTTCAAAAAGTAACTACAATCTGATTACTTTTTTTGATGTAACTCACTGTAATAATATACAGTTACTGGATTTTTGTTTCCTGATTACATAATGCTGTTACATGTATTCTGTTGCTCCCACAAGACATTAGTCTGAATATTTTCCTGTATGAACAAAATGGAGTTTCCATTGTTCACACACAAACACACACAGAGTTCGATTGCGCCTCTCTCGTGACTGAGTGTGTGTGCGTGTCATGTGTTCTAGGCTGTGTGCATGCACTTCTGAAGCTGCTCAGAAAATAATAAAATGCCATGCAGAGGACTAATGCAAAATGTGTGGGAAAATCCATTTGATTGTAGTTTAAGTGAGAAATAATTTCAGTGCTCTGGTCAATAGCTGTAGAGTGAAAACTGGTGAATGCAGTATACAGCTTTCACAGAAAGAGAATGATGTGAGCACGTACGATTGGCAGTGAATCTTTTATGCGGACAAAATAGCTCAATAAGAGTAACAAAATACATGTGGAAAAAATCACATCGTAATGTTTTAAAGAAGAGTGGTTTGATTAAAGTGGTGTAAATATACCCGATCCGGCAAAGATGGCAGTATCGGAGCTGATAACGATCCTGAGTATCGGATCGGCGCATCCCTACATACTATAATGTAAACACAGTACAGATGTAGACCTTGATGTACACCTGACCTTTCAGAAGGTTGCTCATGCATACTTTGTGGTTAAAATGTGCCCTCGATCCGCACTTTTGCAGAGCCTTCACTGCTGCAAGCTCTTCAGCACACTTCTTTTTGACAGTCAAAGCGGGGGTTACGTTTTTGCACGTCATGTAGAATTACCCTAAAAGCACCAAGGGTGCGGTGCCACCGGCTTTATATATATATATATATATATATATATATATATATATATATATATATATATATATATATAAATATAGCTGCGAGCAGCGATTGCGGGCCAAAGCCGGCGGTACCGCCATCCCGGTGCCTTTAGGTAACTAAAGGCACCGGGGTTGCGGTGCCACCGGCTTGGGCCCGCAATCGCTGCTCGCAGCTATATTTTCTGTTTGATGCTAATTATTTTATCTTATGTTGTTTATTAAGTAACGATGTGACGGTAGAACGTGTGACAGACAGTTATACGAGTTCGATTTGTGAGATGTCAATCGTCTCCTTGAGTCTGTCTGGCATCGCGTAATTGCGTCACTTCATAACGTTCCCATGGAAACGGGGGGAAATGGCGGCTCTTGTGTGAAGCAAACGCAACATGTTTCAACTTTCTGCTAAGATACATGTGACTTTTAATGCAACGAAAATGCGAGGATTATGAAATTATGCAAACCCCGCATATTTTGCACGGAAATTGGCAATTTATGCAGCGAAAGTGCGGCGTATTTGAAAAAATGCGGCCCCCGCATAAATATGCGAACTTTGACTGATTTTGCATTGAATTCAGCGATCGCATAATCACGTTTTTCTGGAGGGACTGATTTTTAGTTAAAAATAGGTCACTGTGCCACAAGCCATAACGGATAATTTACCTCAGATTTTGAAAGCATTATAGTGTTCAAAATGAATTATGCAAACATACGACTGTACTTCATAACAACGACAATAACTGGCAGATGCCACCAAATGTGTTAAAATAAATGAATTATTTGCTGGACTTAAGTGAAAAGGAAAGCCATTTAATGACCATAGCACATAGTTGACGTGAAAAAAAGAAGTATTTTGCATATAAATATGCACATATAGCCTATACATATTTTTTCGATTTGTATACCGATACCGATCCTGAGTATCGGATCGGCGCATTCCTAAATACTATAATGTAAACACAGTACAGATGTAGACCTGGATGTACACCTGACCTTTCAGAAGGTTGCTCACGCATACTTTGTGGTTAAAATGTGCCCTCAATGTGCACTTTTGCAGAGCCTTCACTGATGCAAGCTCTTCAGCACACTTCTTTTTGACAGTCAAAGCGGAGGTTATGTTTTTGCATGTCAAGTAGAATAACCCTAAAAGCACCAAGGTGGCGGTGCCACCGGCTTTATATATATATATATATATATATATATATATATATAAATATAGCTGCGAGCAGCGATTGCGGGCCAAAGCCGGCGGTACCGCCATCCCGGTGCCTTTAGGTAACTAAAGGCACCGGGGTTGCGGTGCCACCGGCTTGGGCCCGCAATCGCTGCTCGTTATTATTATTATTATTATTATTATTATTATTTATACGACTATTTGGGCACTTTTGGGGCCCTTAACGTGCTCGAAAACTCTTGAAACTTTGCACACTGGTCAGAACCCGCGGCCATTAGGGCCGGGCTGAAGATGGTACCCGGGCGTGGCAGGGGGGCTCGACAGCGCCACCTGGAATGGGGTCCGAACACTTGGTCCATAAATCAAACACGCTTGTATGTACTAATATGAAACTCGGTACACATGTTGATCTCATCACTTCATATATACGTCGCACTTTTACTTTTTACCCCAGCCCAACAGGAAGTCGGTTATTTAAGGTTCTTTGTAAAACACTTACAATGGAATTTTTAATACTCCTCCTAGAGCTCTTATCCGAATTCTACGAAACTCAGTCAGCGTGAAGTCAAGACATTGAGGATGAAAGTTTGCGAGGGGATTTTTGATATCTCGAACGGTTTGGCCGTGGCGAGGAAATGAAATCATGGCGAGAAACGTGAAACAGGAAGTGTGTCATAACTTCAGCATACATCAACCGATCTTGATGAAACTTCAGGAGTGTGTTCGCTGTAAGAGGACAATCACATGGATGTGACTATTGTGTGTCAAAGTTATAGCGCCACCAACTGGCAGCAGGAAGTGTGTCACTTTCAAAATGCTTTAAAATCACCCTCTTATTTTAACCCGATTTGCTTCAAACTTCATCTGTATAATGTAAACATACGGCAGATGAAGACCTGTGAATGGATTCTTGATATCTTTGAAACTGTTGCCGTGGCGACGCATCAAACTTTACCATTCTTTTAGGATGCTTTTGAGACCCTTAGCATGCTTCAAATTGCATGAAACTCGACAGACACATCACATTTATTAGCCAGTAGACACATGCAAAGTTTCAGAAACGGGCGTGGTGAGGGCTCGGTAGCGCCACCTTTTGACAAAAGTGGGGTTGTTAGTTTTATCTACAGTTACAAAAATCGGTATGTATATTGTACTCTTCGAGCCGTACAACTTTCTAATTCACACTCAATAGCTAGGACCCACAGAAAGTCAGATATTTTAGTTTGAATGTAGTCATACTCCCTCTGAGCATATGTCTGAGCCTTTGCCTGTGTGTGTGTGTGTGTGTGTGTGTGTGTTAGCAGGGAGAGGGGGCTTAATTAACCATTTAACTGCTGTGTGTCTGGCCAGCATAAATAAAATACATTTCTTAAGCCTGGGATTTTTTAAATAAGTTTTTATTTTATTTTTTTATAAGTAAAGGCACATAGCCAGTTTAATTGTAGTGCATTGACAATAGTTTTATATAATTAGTTCATTAATTAAATTAACTTGGTCCATTAACTTGGTCTGAAAATTGGGTCCATAAATCAAACACACTTGCATATAATAATATTAAACTCGGTACACTTATAGATCTCATTAGCCCAAGCAACTTTAAGCCAGCAAAACAGGAAGTCGGTTGTTTCAGTCTGTATGTGACTGTTTTGCAAAACCAGCCTTTACATTTTTATTTCCCCCCTCTTAAGTAATTTTTAATTATTCCCACACCAAACTTCTTCAAAATTATGAAAATATATTAAAGATACTAAGGCATGTACTGGCCATCGGGACTACCGGGAGATTCCCGGTGGGCCGCGGTCTGGTTGGGCCGGCGGCCCGGCGCGTTATGTATTTTGTTTTTAAATCATTATTAATTGTAAATATATTATATCGTAAGTATATTGTTAAATTGTCCAATTCCGGACTTATGCGTCTCTCTCATGAAGCCACATGAAGCTGACGTGAGCTGCGAAACTGACAGGTCTGACTTTCTGACACTGGCCAATCGGAATCAAGTTCAGATTCTAGACTTGAGAAGCGGCCGCTTACACCGTGTCCTAACTACACACGACGCCGCGACACGCGATAAAAGGTATCTTTTCCATGTTAATAAATCAGAGTTTTTGTCCTAACCATACGCGACGGCGACATGCGAAGTTTCTAATTTAGAAACGGTTCCTATTTCTGCGACGTCGCGGCTGACAGAATGAAGAAATTACACTGGTTATGAGTACACATTATTTATTTTTAGTTAAAAATAGGTCACTGTGCCACAAGCCTTAACGGATAATTTACCTCAGATTTTGAAAGCATTATAGTGTTCAAAATGAATTATGCAAACATACGACTGTACTTCATAACAACGACAATAACTGGCAGATGCCACCAAATGTGTTAAAATAAATGAATTATTTGCTGGACTTAAGTGAAAAGGAAAGCCATTTAATGACCATAGCACATAGTTGACGTGAAAAAAGGAGTATTTTGCATATAAATATGCACATATAGCCTATACATATTTTTTCGATTTGTATCCCTGAAAGTGCCTGGCAGAAGCCTATATCTACTGTCTGTGTCATAAATGTGAACATAATATTATCTACTGTCTGTGTCATAAATGTGAACATAAACTATATTTCATGAGGTGAAACATCACTGCCAGGAGCTACAGAATAGGGGAGCGCGGGGATAAATGTAGGCCTAACGCGGGGTTAAATGTAACACGGACATTTTACATAGTTTGTCAGTATCTAGCCGGCTTTCTTTCCGCTCTTTTTCTCTTGCTGCCAGAAGACGGTCTCCCGCGAATTTGCAGAACGTTTTGATTATATTTCGTGAAGATAATGGACAAAGAGTGTTTTGACATCATGAAAGTAAATTTTTTCATCGTAGATTTTTTTCTGTTTCCGGGTTGGATGTATACCGCCAAAGCCGGCGGTACCGCCATCCCGGTGCCTTTAGGTAACTAAAGGCACCGGGGTTGCGGTGCCACCGGCTTGGGCCCGCAATCGCTGCTCGCAGCTATATTTAGGGCCCAAGCCCTGAAAGGGCGAAGGCCCTATTGTTTTCCTTAGGATTATTATTTTTTTTTTTTTTCTAACGACTATTCGGGCACTTTCGGGGCCCTTAACATGCTCAAAAACTCTTGAAACTTTGCACACTGGTCAGAACCCGCGGCCATTAGAGCCGGGCTCAAGCTGGTACCCGGGCGTGGCAGGGCGGCTCGTCAGCGCCCCCTGGAACAGGGTCTGAACACTTTGTCCATAAATCAAACACGCTTGCATGTAATAATATGAAACTCGGTACACATGTCGATCTCATCGTTTCATATATACATCGCGCTTTTACTTTTTACCCCAGCCCAACAGGAAGTCAGATATTTACGGTTGTTTTTAAAACGCATGCAATGGAAATTAATGTACTCCTCCTAGAGCATTCATCCGCATGGAACGAAACTCGGTCAGCCTGAAGTTAAGACATAGAGGATCAAAAATTGCGAGGGGATTTTTGATATCTCGAACGGTTTGGCTGTGGCGAGGAAACAAAATTATGGCGAGAAACGTGAAACAGGAAGTGTGTCATAACTTCAGCATACATCAACCGATCTTGATGAAACTTCAGGAGTGTGTTCGCTGTAAGAGGACGATCACATGGATGTGACTATTGTGTGTCAAAGTTATAGCGCCACCAACTGACAGCAGGAAGTGTGTCACTTTCAAAATGCTTTGAAATCACCCTCTTATTTTAACCCGATTTGCTTCAATCTTCATCTGTATAATGTAAATACACGGCAGATGTAGACCTGTGAATGGATTCTTGACATCTTTGAAACTGTTTCCGTGGCGACGCATCAAACTTTACCATTCTTTTAGGATGCCTTTGAAACTCTTAGCATGCTTGAAATTGCATGAAACTCGACAGACACATCACATTTATTAGCCAGTAGACACATGCAAAGTTTCAGAAACGGGCGTGGTGAGGGCTCAGTAGCGCCACCTTTTGACAAAAGTGGGGTTGTTAGTTTTATCTACAGTTACAAAAATCGGTTTGTATATTGTACTCTTCGAGCCGGACAACTTTCTAATTCACACTCAATAGCTAGGACCCACAGAAAGTCAGATATTTTAGTTTGAATGTAGTCATACTCCCTCTGAGCATATGTCTGAGCCTGTGTGTGTGTGTGTGTGTGTGTAGAGCAGGGGGAGGGGGCTTAATTAACCATTTAACTGCTGTGTGTCTGGCCAGCATAAAGAAAATACATTTCTTAAGCCTGGGATTTTTTAAATAAGTTTTTATTTTATTTTTTTATAAGTAAAGGCACATAGCCAGTTTAATTGTAGTGCATTGACAATAGTTTTATATAATTAGTTCATTAATTAAATTAACTTGGTCCATTAACTTGGTCTGAAAATTGGGTCCATAAATCAAACACACTTAGGAAGTCGGTTGTTTCAGTCTGTATGTTACTTATGCGTCTCTCTCATGAAGCCGCATGAAGCTGACGCGAGCTGCGAGACTGACAGGTCTGACTGTCTGACACTGGCCAATCGGAATCAAGTTCAGATTCTAGACTTGAGAAGCGGCCGCTTACACCGTGTCCTAACTACACACGACGCCGCGACACGCGATAAAAGGTATCTTTTCCATGTTAATAAATCAGAGTTTTTGTCCTAACCATACGCGACGGCGACATGCGAAGTTTCTAATTTAGAAACGGTTCCTATTTCTGCGACGTCGCGGCTGACAGAATGAAGAAATTACACTGGTTATGAGTACACATTAGGCCTATTTATTTTTAGTTAAAAATAGGTCACTGTGCCACAACCCATAACGGATAATTTACCTCAGATTTTGAAAGCATTATAGTGTTCAAAATGAATTATGCAAACATACGACTGTACTTCATAACAACGACAATAACTTGAGGCAGATGCCACCAAATATGTTAAAATAAATGAATTATTTGCTGGACTTAAGTGAAAAGGAAAGCCATTTAATGACCATAGCACATAGTTGACGTGAAAAAAGGAGTATTTTGCATATAAATATGCACATATATACATATTTTTTCGATTTGTATCCCTGAAAGTGCCTGGCAGAAGCCTATATCTACTGTCTGTGTCATAAATGTGAACATAATATCATCTACTGTCTGTGTCATAAATGTGAACATAAACTATATTTCATGAGGTGAAACATCACTGCCAGGAGCTACAGAATAGGGGAGCGCGGGGATAAAGGTAGGCCTAACGCGGGGTTAAATGTAACACGGACATTTTACATAGTTTGTCAGTATCTAGCCGGCTGTCTTTCCGCTCTTTTTCTCTTGCTGCCAGAAGACGGTCTCCCGCGAATTTGCGGAACGTTTTGATTATATTTCGTGAAGATAATGGACAAAGAGTGTTTTGACATCATGAAAGTAAATTTTTTCATCGTAGATTTTTTTCTGTTTCCGGGTTGGATGTATACGCGTCCAAATCTAACTTTATATTGCCTTAATCACTGTCTTGTTGGCTTAAACACAGCACCGTTTTGAAACATGTCAGTAATTCCTAGCGACTGTTAGCTAGGTTTAAAATATGTAATACACAGCGGGGTTAGCTGTAACACAGTGTTCCAACTGCTGCCACAATGATAATCAAATGAAAACGGAGCCACACAACTTTTCAGGTTTGAGTATACATTTAACTTTGTTGGACTTTCACAAACAATGTTGTAATTTAAAATGTTTAAAATTTAGTGCACTATGAATGATAACTTATTTATTTATTAAAATATGGCCTGTTTTTAATGTAATAAACCATTTAAATTTTTATTCTAAGCTCATTTGTATTATTATTAATGTTATTATTATTAATAATAATAATTGTACATGCAGCTGCCACACACAAATCTAATTTAATTGCAATTACAATATTTATATATGTTTATTTTATTTATTATTATTTATTGCAAAACCGTGCAGCCCTTTTCTACGTCTCTAGCTATGATATTGATCCATAACAAAAGGATGATTGGATGAGGGATGGATGTATGGATATCTATCCATACAGATGCACAAACAATATCAAACTATAAAAATAAAATAGTACTGAATTATGTCTGTTACACACAAGTGTTACCACTAACCCCTCTGTCTGTTACAATTAACCCCGCATATGGGGTAAGTTGTAACATTTGCACTTCTGTCACTTTCAGTGCAACTGTACAAAAATGGTAGGTCCTAGAAAAAAACTTTAAGTGTTCATTTGTAGCAGAGATGTGTATGTTGCTTGTGTAAAAAAAGTATTAATCTAACCTAATTATTTTTTAATTAATTGAGCCAAAACCAAAATGCGTTACTTTGTGCCCCGCTCTCCCCTATATATATTCTTAGGTCCTCACCGTGATGTTGCACTTCATGAAATATAGTTTATGTAGTATAGCCTAAGAATATTCTATAAGAATATTAAGTGGCACATAAATTAAGACCAGTTATTTACAATAAAGCCTTATAAAATCATTTCCATTTCCTTTGTTTATTATTTTAATAGTTTTTTCTTGGTTTTGATAGTAAATAAAATCTAATCAGTAATTTTACATGCAGATTAATGCACGTATAGATTAATGCACGTGTGTGTGTGTGTGTGTGTGTGTGTGTGTGTGTTTACATGCATAGTGGGCGGCCCATGTGGGCCGGTCTGGATGAAGTGTCCAGGGCTGATTTTTTGTCCCAGTCCAGCCCTGAATGGCAATATTCACATTACTTTCAGTTTATTGCTCGAAAGCACAAAAATATTTGAGTGAAATGTAGGCTATAGTAAACCCTAAGATTATTATTTGTGACATTAGAACAAAATATGTGGATATAAAAACATGTATAGGCTAAAAAACTAAATGAACAATCTCTATTTTCTAATTTCACTAAACATTTCATTAAGTTTCGTGGACATTTTATAAAACATGGATCTTAGGCTCATTTTGTAAACATAAATAACTGATTTAGATGCGCAAACTGGGTGCCGTTGCGGAGATGTAGGCTCCATGTTCGGTGCAGGTTCGGCTTCTTGTCGTTCATCCTCGGATGCGGCATCGCGTGCGCTGTTTGCCGCGCGCACCTTTCCGCTCGTTCGGACCAGTCAAGTAAAAACAAGGCTCGAAAGTCTTGGATAACACAAAACGAAATGAACAGGATTGTTGCAGGGTTCATTGTAGAAGACATGCTTCCCCTGTCGACCATTAATCCCCCAGGTTTAGAAAAATACATTTTAAATTAGGATTAAGAATTTTATGGGATAAAGTGACCTTTATTTTATTATTTTTCATTGACATCTTTTATTTTTTTTTTAAATTATTATTATTACCATGAGTCGACTAAAAAGCTGGTTTTGTTCTCAGGAGAAGAGTTTTATTCTCCCAGCCTGTTTTGAAACTTCTGTGTTAAACACCATTTTAAAATTTTGAATTTTGAACCCCATTTTGTTTGTGAATTTTACAGTGCGGCATATTTATTTGTGGAGACAGGGATATTGTTCTTTCATGTCATTTTGTATACATTTTTACAATAAAGTGATGATAGGGCAAAAACTGATAGGATGTTTGTCCATGTAGGCTACACGGTAAATTAAGAAACAGGAAATTAAAGTAATAAGTAGTGAAGTTATTTTTCCAACGCAGTAACTAGTAAAGTAATCTCATTAAAATTTACAGAAGTAACTAGTAACTAATTACTTTTTTGACTAACTACCCCAACACTGTATAAGACTATACCAATATTGGAACTATAGCCATTTTATTCCTTTTTTTTAATTTAAGAATTATGTTTAAGTTTAAAAACAGACAGAATGGTTTAGTCAAAAAAGAAAAAAATCATTCATAGTGCTATACTGCCCTCTTGTGTTCAAAATTAGGTAGAACTATTGATTCAATATCCACACATTAATACAGTTGGCAATACAGTATAATAGGTAATACAGTAGGATTGGGGCCTTAAAAATCTCTAACTTAAAAAGTGAAAGTAACGGACGTCCACACAAGACCAGGCTTGGGAGGGTTACTTTAAAAATGTATTCCGATACAGTTACAAATTATTTCATAAAAAAAGGGTCCCACTTTATATTAAATGGCTTTAAGTACTATATACTTTTTCAAAAAGTAACTACAATCTGATTACTACTTTTTTTGATGTAACTCACTAGATTTTTGTATCCTGATTACATAATGCCGTTGCATGTATTCTGTTGCTCCCACAAGACATTAGTCTGAATATTTTCCTGTATGAACAAAAAGGAGTTTCCATTGTTCGCACACAAACACACATTCGATGGCGCCTCTCTCGTGACTGTGTGTGCGTGTCATGTGTTCTAGGCTGTGTGCATGCACTTCTGAAGCTGCGCAGAAAATAATAAAATGCCATGCGGAGGACTAACGCAAAATGTGTGAGAAAATCCATTTGATTGTAGTGTAAGTGAGAAATAATTTCAGTGCTCTGGTCAATAGCTGTAGAGTGAAAACTGGTGAGTGCAGTATACAGCTTTCACAGAAAGAGAATGATGCGAGCACGTACGATTGGCAGTGAGTCCTGTGTGTGGACAAAATAGCTCAATAAGAGTAATAAAATACATGTGAAAAAAATCACATCATAATGTTTTAAAGAAGAGTGGTTGGATTAAAGTGGTGTAAATATACCCGATCCGGCAAAGATGGCAGTATCGGAGCTGATACCGATCCTGAGTATCGGACCGGCGCATTCCTAAATACTATAATGTGAACACAGTACAGATGTAGACCTGGATGTACACCTGACCTTTCAGAAGGTTGCTCACGCATACTTTGTGGTTAAAATGTGCCCTCAATGTGCACTTTTGCAGAGCCTTCACTGATGCAAGCTCTTCAGCACACTTCTTTTTGACAGTCAAAGCGGGGGTTATGTTTTTGCATGTCAAGTAGAATAACCCTAAAAGCACCAAGGTGGCGGTGCCACCGGCTTTATATATATATATATATATATAAATATAGCTGCGAGCAGCGATTGCGGGCCAAAGCCGGCGGTACCGCCATCCCGGTGCCTTTAGGTAACTAAAGGCACCGGGGTTGCGGTGCCACCGGCTTGGGCCCGCAATCGCTGCTCGCAGCTATATTTCTTATTATTATTATTATTTATACGACTATTTGGGCACTTTTGGGGCCCTTAACGTGCTCGAAAACTCTTGAAACTTTGCACACGGGTCAGAACCCGCTGCCATTAGGGCCGGGCTGAAGATGGTACCCGGGCGTGGCAGGGGGGCTCGACAGCGCCACCTGGAAAGGGGTCCGAACACTTGGTCCATAAATCAAACACGCTTGTATGTACTAATATGAAACTCGGTACACATGTTGATCTCATCATTTCATATATACGTCGCACTTTTACTTTTTACCCCAGCCCAACAGGAAGTCGGTTATTTAAGGTTCTTTGTAAAACACTTGCAATGGAATTTTTAATACTCCTCATAGAGCTCTTATCCAAATTCTACGAAACTCAGTCAGCGTGAAGTCAAGACATTGAGGATGAAAGTTTGCGAGGGGATTTTTGATATCTCGAACGGTTTGGCCGTGGCGAGGAAATGAAATCATGGCAAAAAATGTGAAACAGGAAGTGTGTCATAACTTCAGCATACATCAACCGATCGTGATGAAACTTCAGGAGTGTGTTCGCTGTAAGAGGACGATCACATGGATGTGACTATTGTGTGTCAAAGTTATAGCGCCACCAACTGGCAGCAGAAAGTGTGTCATTTTCAAAATGCTTTGAAATCACCCTCTTATTTTAATCCAATTTGCTTCAAACTTCATCTGTATAATGTAAACATACGGCAGATGTAGACCTGTGAATGGATTCTTGATATCTTTGAAACTGTTGCCGTGGCGACGCATCAAACTTTCCAATTCTTTTAGGATGCTTTTGAGACCCTTAGCATGCTTCAAATTGCATGAAACTCATCAGACACATCACATTTAATAGCCAGTAGACATGTGCAAAGTTTCAGAAACGGGCGTGGTGAGGGCTCAGTAGCGCCACCTTTTGACAAAAGTGGGGTTGTTAGTTTTATCTACAGTTACAAAAATCAGTATGTATATTGTACTCCTCAAGCCGGACAACTTTCTAATTCACACTCAATAGCTAGGACCCACAGAAAGTCAGATATTTTAGTTTGAATGTAGTCATACTCCCTCTGAGCATATGTCTGAGCCTTTGCCTGTCTCTCTCTCTCTCTCTCTGTGTGTGTGTGTGTGTGTGTGTTAGCAGGAGGAGGGGGCTTAATTAACCATTTAACTGCTGTGTGTCTGGCCAGCATAAATAAAATACATTTCTTAAGCCTGGGATTTTTTAAATAAGTTTTTATTTTATTTTTTTATAAGTAAAGGCACATAGCCAGTTTAATTGTAGTGCATTGACAATAGTTTTATATAATTAGTTCATTAATTAAATTAACTTGGTCCATTAACTTGGTCTGAAAATTGGGTCCATAAATCAAACACACTTGCATATAATAATATTAAACTCGGTACACTTATAGATCTCATTAGCCCAAGCAACTTTAAGCCAGCAAAACAAAGTCGGTTGTTTCAGTCTGTATGTGAATGTTTTGCAAAACCAGCCTTTACATTTTTATTTCCCCCCTCTTAAGTAATTTTTAATTATTCCCACACCAAACTTCTTCAAAATTATGAAAATATATTAAAGGTACTAAGGCATGTACTGGCCATCGGGACTACCGGGAGATTCCTGGTGGGCCGCGGTCTGCTTGGGCCGGCGGCCCGGCGCGTTATGTATTTTGTTTTTAAATCATTATTAATTGTAAATATATTCTATCGTAAGTATATTGTTAAATTGTCCAATTCCGGACTTATGCGTCTCTCTCATGAAGCCGCATGAAGCTGACGCGAGCTGCGAGACTGACAGGTCTGACTGTCTGACACTGGCCAATCGGAATCAAGTTCAGATTCTAGACTTGAGAAGCGGCCGCTTACACCGTGTCCTAACTACACACGACGCCGCGACACGCGATAAAAGGTATCTTTTCCATGTTAATAAATCAGAGTTTTTGTCCTAACCATACGCGACGGCGACATGCGAAGTTTCTAATTTAGAAACGGTTCCTATTTCTGCGACGTCGCGGCTGACAGAATGAAGAAATTACACTGGTTATGAGTACACATTATTAATTTTTAGTTAAAAATAGGTCACTGTGCCACAAGCCATAACGGATAATTTACCTCAGATTTTGAAAGCATTATAGTGTTCAAAATGAATTATGCAAACATACATACGACTGTACTTCATAACAACGACAATAACTGGCAGATGCCACCAAATGTGTTAAAATAAATGAATTATTTGCTGGACTTAAGTGAAAAGGAAAGCCATTTAATGACCATAGCACATAGTTGACGTGAAAAAAGGAGTATTTTGCATATAAATATGCACATATAGACTATACATATTTTTTCGATTTGTATCCCTGAAAGTGCCTGGTAGAAGCCTACTGTCTGTGTCATAAATGTGAACATAATATTATCTACTGTCTGTGTCATAAATATGAACATAAACTATATTTCATGAGGTGAAACATCACTGCCAGGAGCTACAGAATAGGGGAGCGCGGGGATAAATGTAGGCCTAACGCGGGGTTAAATGTAACACGGACATTTTACATAGTTTGTCAGTTCTCTTGCTGCCAGAAGACGGTCTCCCGCGAATTTGCGGAACGTTTTGATTATATTTCGTGAAGATAATGGACAAAGAGTGTTTTGACATCATGAAAGTAAATTTTTTCATCGTAGATTTTTTTCTGTTTCCGGATGTATACGCGTCCAAATCTAACTTTATATTGCCTTAATCACTGTCTTGTTGGCTCAAACACAGCACCGTTTTGAAACATGTCAGTAATTCCTAGCGACTGTTAGGTTTAAAATATGTAATTGTTACGAGGCGGTAAACGAGATTAGATCCAAATGCAGCTTTATTGAGAATCGTCAAACAGGCACGGATCAGGCAACAGCAAAACAGGGTTATCAGAGAATCAGCACAGAGAGTAGTCAGGTCACAGGCAAGAGTTCGGGGCAGGCAGCAATAAACAAAGTCCAGTAACAGTCCAAGGTCAGGCCAGGCAGAGATCGATCACAGAATCCAAAACAGTCCAAAGTACAAAACCAGAAAACCAGGAACAGGGAAAATAACGCTCAGAGATTACAGCCGTGGCAATGCAATACTTCGCACTGAACCAGTGTATGGGTGTGGTTAATATAGGAAGTCCGATGAGGTTCAGGTGTGTGCGTAATCAGTCCAGCGAGGTGCATGATGGGAAACGGAGTTCTTGAAATAAGTGAACAGTTCTGATGCGGAGTGCCCTCTGGTGGTTTTCTCGGGCACTCCACCTGGTGATCGTCACATAGCCCCACCCCAAAGAGCGGCTTCCAGACGCTCAAACCAACCAACCAAACAAAACTGTCCAGGTGGGCGGTGGAGCGGAGGCGGATCTGGGGGTGGGATGGAGGGCCAGGTCCATGGATCAGACGAGGAGCAGGCGACCAGAGCGTATCAAGCTGAGCAGGCGACCAGAGCGGAGCAGGCTGTGCAGGGGACCTGGGCGAAGCAGGCTGTGCAGACGACCAGGGCGGAGTTGGCTGTGCAGGCGAAGGCCAGGGCGGAGCTGGACGAGGTGAAGGCCAGGGCGGAGCTGTCGGACCCTCGGGCGTCCAAGGCGGAGCAGACTGTGGGCATGGCCAGGGCAGAGCTGTGGAACCCACAAGCGTCCACGGCGGTAAAGACCTCTCAGGCGACCACGGCGGTGAAGAGCTCTCAGATGGCCACAGCGGTGAAGACCTCTCAGGCGGCCACGGCGGTGAAGAGCTCTCAGATGGCCACAGCGGTGAAGACCTCTCAGGCGGCCACGGCGGTGAAGAGCTCTCAGGCGGCCACGGCGGTGAAGAGCTCTCAGATGGCCACAGCAGTGAAGACCTCTCAGGAGACCATGGTGATGAAGACCTCTCAGAAGACCTTTCAGGAGACCACAGCAGTGAAGACCTCTCAGGAGACCACGGTGATGAAGACTTCTCAGAAGACCACAGTGGTGACGACCCCTCAGCTGACCACGGCGGTGCAGACCCCTCAGACGGCCACGGCGGTGAAGTCCCCTTGGGTGGCCATGTCTGCAACGCCTTCATGGCCCTCACAGAGTGCCTACTGCCCCCCCCCAAAAAATACTTGGGAAAATCCCCAGGGATCTGAAGGGCACAGCTTGAACAGAGCTTGAATGGCACTGGTAAGGCGAGGCGCAGAGGCGGGGCTGGCAGGGCGAGGCGCAGAGGCGAAGCCGGTAGAGCGAGGCGCAGAGGCGGGGCTGGCAGGGCGAGGCGCTGAGGCGAGGCCAGCAGAGCGAGGCGCAGAGGCAGGACCGGCAGGACGAGGAGTCCTGGTACGCTCACCGGAGCCTGGCGAGCCGAACGATTCCTCCTTCTCCTTCTGCGGCGGCGTATCACAGGGTTAGACACACTCACTGGGCTAGACGATTCACTCATTGGACTTGATGATTCACTCACAGGATTCAATGGTTCATTCACTGGACTCAGTGGTTCACTCAGACTCAATGATTCACTCAATGGATTCGACGATTCACTCACAGGATTCAATGGTTCATTCACTGGACTCAGTGGTTCACTCAGACTCAATGATTCACTTACTTGACGCAATGGTTCACTCACTGGACTCGGTGACTCACTCACAGGGCTGACGTGAATCGTGTGCTCGGCTGAACTGACGTGAACCTTGGGCTCGTTAAAGTTCATGTGGAGCGCGGGCTCGGCAGGGCTGACGGTGAGCGCGGGCTCGGCAGGACTGACGGTGAGCGCGGGCTCGGCAGGGCTGACGGTGAGCGCGGGCTCGGCAGGGCTGACGGTGAGCTCACGGAGGTCCTCCGCCACTTCCACCGTAAACGATGATCCGCTTAACAGAAGGGCCTGGTCGATATATTGTTCTAAAGTCCAGTGAGGATCATGCAAGGGCATGAATGAACTGAGCGGTTCAGAAAGTCCTCCCCGAAAGAATATCATCAGGCATTCCGTGCTCATTGAGGTAAGATGTGCTATATCAATAAACTCCATTACATACTCCTCAATTGTCCGATCTCCCTGACGGAGACACATAATCCGTGCACCAGGGTTCCCGCTGGTCATTGCTGCTGGATCTGAAGCGGCGAAGTATTCTGTTACGAGGCGGTAAACGAGATTAGATCCAAATGCAGCTTTATTGAGAATCGTCAAACAGGCACGGATCAGGCAACAGCAAAACAGGGTTATCAGAGAATCAGCACAGAGAGTAGTCAGGTCACAGGCAAGAGTTCGGGGCAGGCAGCAATAAACAAAGTCCAGTAACAGTCCAAGGTCAGGCCAGGCAGAGATCGATCACAGAATCCAAAACAGTCCAAAGTACAAAACCAGAAAACCAGGAACAGGGAAAATAACGCTCAGAGATTACAGCCGTGGCAATGCAATACTTCGCACTGAACCAGTGTATGGGTGTGGTTAATA
The DNA here is from genome assembly GCA_038021265.1 of Cyprinella venusta. Taxonomy (NCBI): domain Eukaryota; kingdom Metazoa; phylum Chordata; class Actinopteri; order Cypriniformes; family Leuciscidae; genus Cyprinella; species Cyprinella venusta. The sequence continues at coordinate 9,080,874 of CM075877.1, read as the reverse complement.
TAGGAAGTCCGATGAGGTTCAGGTGTGTGCGTAATCAGTCCAGCGAGGTGCATGATGGGAAACGGAGTTCTTGAAATAAGTGAACAGTTCTGATGCGGAGTGCCCTCTGGTGGTTTTCTCGGGCACTCCACCTGGTGATCGTCACAGTAATACACAGCGGGGTTAATTGTAACACAGTGTTCCAACTGCTGCCACAATGATAATCAAATGAAAACGGAGCCACACAACTTTTCAGGTTTGAGTATACATTTAACTTTGTTGGACTTTCACAAACAATGTTGTAATTTAAAATGTTTCAAATTTAGTGCACTATGAATGATAGCTTATTTATTTATTAAAAATATGGCCTGTTTTTAATGTAATAAACCATTTAATATTTTATTCTAAGCTCATTTGTATTATTATTAATGTTATTATTATTAATAATAATAATTGTACATGCAGCTGCCACACAAATCTAATTTAATTGCAATTACAATATTTATATGTTTATTTTATTTTATTTATTATTATTTATTGCAAAACCGTGCAGCCCTTTTCTACGTCTCTAGCTATGATATTGATCCATAACAAAAGGATGATTGGATGAGGAATTAAAAATGTTATTATTCACCATTTATTTTCTATAAGACCAGTGTTGGGGGTAACGAGTTACAAACGAGTTTGGGTAAGTAAAGTAACGCATTACACTAAAAATATTGGTAACTACACTACTTTACTATACTAAAGGAACGCGCTTTCCTGCGTTACCCAAGCCGTGTTTGCCTGTGTGGAGAGTTCCGTCTAGTGGTGCGTGCGCGCCGTTGCCATAGAGACCGATTTGAGTGAAGGAGAGAGGGAAGTGGAGAGAGAGAGACGGGTTTCAACAAATGGCAATATTCACATTACTTTCAGTTTATTGCTCGAAAGCACAAAAATATTTGAGTGAAATGTAGGCTATAGTAAATCCTAAGATTATTATTTGTGACATTCGAACAAAATATGTGGATATAAAAACATGTATATAGGCTAGGCTAAAGAACTAAATGAACGATCTCTATTTTCTAATTTCACTAAACATTTCATTAAGTTTCGTGGACATTTTATAAAACATGGATCTTAGGCTCATTTTGTAAACATAAATAACTGATTTAGATGCGCAAACTGGGTGCCGTTGCGGAGATGTAGGCTCCATGTTCGGTGCAGGTTCGGCTTCTTGTCGTTCATCCTCGGATGCGGCATCGCGTGCGCTGTTTGCCGCGCGCACCTTTCCGCTCGTTCGGACGCGTCAAGTAAAAACAAGGCTCGAAAGTCTTGGAAAACGAAATGAACAGGATTGTTGCAGGGTTCATTGTAGAAGACATGCTTTCCCTGTCGACCATTAATTCCCCAGGTTTAGAAAAATACATTTTAAATTAGGATTAAGAATTTTATGGGATAAAGTGACCTTTATTTTATTATTTTTCATTGACATCTTTTATTTTTTTTAATTATTATTATTACCATGAGCCGAATAAAAAGCTGGTTTTGTTCTCAGGAGAAGAGTTTTATTCTCCCAGCCTGTTTTGAAACTTCTGTGATAAACACCATTTTAAAATTTTGAATTTTGAACCCCATTTTGTTTGTGAATTTTACAGTGCGGCATATTTATTTGTGCAGACAGGGATATTGCTCTTTCATGTCATTTTGTATACATTTTTACAATAAAGTGATGATAGGGCAAAAACTGATATGATGTTTGTCCATGTAGGCTACACGGTAAATTAAGAAACAGGAAAGTAAAGTAATTAGTAGTGAAGTTATTTTTCCAACGCAGTAACTAGTAAAGTAATCTCATTACAATTTACAGAAGTAACTAGTAACTAATTACTTTTTTGAGTAACTACCCCAACACTGTATAAGACTATACCAATATTGGAACTATAACCATTTTATTCCTTTTTTTAATTTAAGAATTATGTTTAAGTTTAAAAACAGACAGAATGGTTTAGTCAAAAAAGAAAAAAATCATTCATAGTGCTATACTGCCCTCTTGTGTTCAAAATTAGGTAGAACTTTTGGATCAATATCCACACATTAATACAGTTGGCAATACAGTATAATAGGTAATACTGTAGGATTGGGGCCTTAAAAATCGCTAACTTAAAAAGTGAAATTAACGGACGTGCACACAAGACCAGGCTTGGGAGGGTTACTTTAAAAATGTATTCCGATACAGTTACAAATTATTTCATAAAAAAAGGGTCCCACTTTATATTAAATGGCTTTAAGTACTATATACTTTTTCAAAAAGTAACTACAATCTGATTACTACTTTTTTTGATGTAACTCACTAGATTTTTGTATCCTGATTACATAATGCCGTTGCATGTATTCTGTTGCTCCCACAAGATATTAGTCTGAATATTTTCCTGTATGAACAAAAAGGAGTTTCCATTGTTCGCACACAAACACACATTCGATCGTGCCTCTCTCGTGACTGTGTGTGCGTGTCATGTGTTCTAGGCTGTGTGCATGCACTTCTGAAGCTGCGCAGAAAATAATAAAATGCCATGCGGAGGACTAACGCAAAATGTGTGAGAAAATCCATTTGATTGTAGTTTAAGTGAGAAATAATTTCAGTGCTCTGGTCAATAGCTGTAGAGTGAAAACTGGTGAGTGCAGTATACAGCTTTCACAGAAAGAGAATGATGTGAGCACGTACGATTGGCAGTGAGTCCTGTGTGTGGACAAAATAGCTCAATAAGAGTAATAAAATACATGTGAAAAAAATCACATCATAATGTTTTAAAGAAGAGTGGTTTGATTAAAGTGGTGTAAATATACCCGATCCGGCAAAGATGGCAGTATCGGAGCTGATACCGATCCTGAGTATCGGATCGGCGCATTCCTAAATACTATAATGTAAACACAGTACAGACCTGGATGTACACCTGACCTTTCAGAAGGTTGCTCACGCATACTTTGTGGTTAAAATGTGCCCTCAATGTGCACTTTTGCAGAGCCTTCACTGATGCAAGCTCTTCAGCACACTTCTTTTTGACAGTCAAAGCGGGGGTTATGTTTTTGCATGTCAAGTAGAATAACTCTAAAATCACCAAGGTGGCGGTGCCACCGGCTTTATATATATATATATATATATATATATATATATATATATATATATATATATATATATATATATATATATATATATAAATATAGCTGCGAGCAGCGATTGCGGGCCAAAGCCGGCGGTACCGCCATCCCGGTGCCTTTAGGTAACTTAAGGCACCGGGGTTGCGGTGCCACCGGCTTGGGCCCGCAATCGCTGCTCGCAGCTATATTTAGGGCCCAAGCCCTGAAAGGGCGAAGGCCCTATTGTTTTCCTTAGGATTATTAGGGCCCAAGCCCTGAAAGGGCGAAGGCCCTATTGTTTTCCTTAGGATTATTAGGGCCCAAGCCCTGAAAGGGCGAAGGCCCTATTGTTTTCCTTAGGATTATTTTTTTTTTATTATTATTATTTTTTTTCTAACGACTATCCGGGCACTTTTGGGGCCCTTAACATGCTCAAAAACTCTTGAAACTTTGCACACGGGTCAGAACCCGCGGCCATCTGAGCCGGGCTGAAGCTGGTACCCGGGCGTGGCAGGGCGGCTCGTCAGCGCCCCCTGGAACAGGGTTTGAACACTTTGTCCATAAATCAAACACGCTTGCATGTAATAATATGAAACTCGGTACACATGTCGATCTCATCGTTTCATATATTCATCGCACTTTTACTTTTTACCCCAGCCCAACAGGAAGTCAGATATTTACGTTTTTTTTTTAAATGCTTGCAATGGAATTTAATGTACTCCTCCTAGAGCATTCATCCGCATGGAACGAAACTCGGTCAGCCTGAAGTCAAGACATAGACGATCAAAAATTGCGAGGGGATTTTTAATATCTCGAACGGTTTGGCTGTGGCGAGGAAACAAAATTATGGTGAGAAACGTGAAACAGGAAGTGTGTCCTAACTTCAGCATACATTAACTGATCTTGATGAAACTTCAGGAGTGTGTTCGCCGTAAGAGGACGATCACATGGATGTGACTATTGTGTGTCAAAGTTATAGCGCCACCAACTGGCAGCAGGAAGTGTGTCACTTTCAAAATGCTTTGAAATCACCCTCTTATTTTAACCCGATTTGCTTCAAACTTCATCTGTATAATGTAAACATACGGCAGATGTAGACCTGTGAATGGATTCTTAATATCTTTGAAACTGTTGCCGTGGTGATGCATCAAACTTTACAATTCTTTTAGGATGCTTTTGAGACCCTTAGCATGCTTCAAATTGCATGAAACTCCTCAGACACATCACATTTAATAGCCAGTAGACATGTGCAAAGTTTCAGAAACGGGCGTGGTGAGGGCTCAGTAGCGCCACCTTTTGACAAAAGTTGGGTTGTTAGTTTTATCTACAGTTACAAAAATCAGTATGTATATTGTACTCCTCGAGCCGGACAACTTTCTAATTGACACTCTTTAACTAGGACCCACAGAAAGTAAGATATGTTTGTTTGAATCTGGTCATGCTCCCTTTGAGCCTACATCTCTGTCTCTCTCTGTGTGTGTGTTAGTAGGGGGAGGGGCTTAACTTAACCATTTCAGTGCTGTGTTTTTTTCTGCTGTGTAATTTCTTAATACATTTCTTAAGCCTGGTATGTTTTAAATAAGTTTTTATTTTATTTTTTATAAGTGAAGGCATAATATAACCAGTTAAATTGTAGTGCATTGACAATAGTTTTATATAATTAGTTTATTAATTAAATTAACTTGGTCCATAAACTTGGTCCAGCTGCGAGACTGACAGGTCTGACTGTCTGACACTGGCCAATCGGAATCAAGAGCGGAGAAGCGGCCGCTCCCATAGGCAGTATAGTATCTCCCCGCCCTGTGGAGGCATTCCGCCGGTCTCGTGACGTTTCTCGCCGGTCTCGTCTCTGAGACCCCTACACCTGGTATTAAAATGCGATCTGTTTCCAGATAAGTTATCCGGATAATAAAAAAGAAATATCAATGCAAGGTATTACGTTGTGATCGGATTGTGATCGATTTACCTGACCATCTGGAGGTAGTCTGGCTCGCATTGTGTTCGGATCTTTACGTGTAAACGCAATCTGGTTGTTGATATCACACATGTATATTTTACTCCTCCCAAAAATGCTAAAAAATAAACGAGTGAGAGCGTTTACAGGCTGTTATAGTCAGACATGATGCGCTACTGCGACACGCTTCACCAACGCAGATAAGCAGCAGCTGAGCGTCAAACCAACGTGCAAACATCGCAAATAAAAGTGAAAGTAAGTCAGAGAAGCTTAATCATCTACACTATCATCTTCAAGTAAAGAAAGAAATGATCTCTTGACTCTTACAAGGGCTGTTGCCACTCTCTCTTATTGATGTCTATTGATGAAATTAGCTGATGATCAATAAAATGCATATCTGTAATAAACAACCGACAAAATTACTGTATGATGGTGTAAATAAAGAATCAGTCCAGCATCGCCATGTCAGTGTGTATTGATTCATCATTGCCTCTTCATAGTTTGCAAGAGACATTTAATAAACTGAGCGTATTTGATAAACTGAGCGTAGCCTATTCATCTGTCAATATAACCTCATTCTTTTTAATGATCAGAAGAACGCGTATCGACTACCGTTACAGTACAATATTACACGACGCCGCGACACGCGATAAAAGGTATCTTTTCCATGTAAATCAGAGTTTTTGTCCTAACCAGACGCGACGGCGACATGCGAAGTTTCTAATTTAGAAACGGTTCCTATTTCTGCGATGTCGCGGCTGACAGAATGAAGAAATTACACTGGTTATGAGTACACATTATTTATTTTTAGTTAAAAATAGGTCACTGTGCCACAAGCCATAACGGATAATTTACCTCAGATTTTGAAAGCATGTAATATTATAGTGTTCAAAATGAATTCTATGCAAACATACGACTGTATTTCATAACAACGACAATAACTTGAGGCAGATGCCACCAAATGTGTTAAAATAAATGAATTATTTGTTGGACTTAAGTGAAAAGGATAGCCATTTAATGACCATAGCACATAGTTGATGTGAAAAAAGGAGTATTTTGCATATAAATATGCACATAAATACATATTTTTTCAATTTGTCTCCCTGAAAGTGCCTGGCAGAAGCCTATACTCTCTGTCATAAATGTGAACATAATATTATCTAATGTCTGTGTCATAAATGTGAACATAATATTGTAACAGAATATTCTTATGCTATATTATATAAACTATATTTCATGAGGTGAAACATCACTGCCAGGAGCTACAGAATATATATTTCTGTAGGTCCTCACCGTGATGTTGCACTTCATGAAATATATGTAGTATAGCCTAAGAATATTCTATTAAAATATTAAGTGGCACATACATTCAGACCAGTTATTTACGTACAATAAAGCCTTATAAAATCATTTCCATTCCCTTTGTTTATTATTTTAATAGTTTTTTCTTGGTTTTGATAGTAAATAAAATCTAATCAGTAATTTTACATGCAGATTAATGCACGTATAGATTAATGCACGTGTGTGTGTGTTTGCATAGTGGGCCGGTCTGGATGAAGTGGCTGGGGCTGATTTTTTGTCCCAGTCCAGCCCTGAATGGCAATATTCACATTACTTTCAGTTTATTGCTCGAAAGTACAAAAATATTTGAGTGAAATGTAGGCTATAGTAAACCCTAAGATTATTATTTGTGACATTAGAACAAAATATGTGGATATAAAAACATGTATATAGGCTAAAGAACTAAATGAACGATCTCTATTTTCTAATTTCACGACGTCCACACAAGACCAGGCTTGGGAGGGTTACTTTAAAAAATGTATTCCGATACAGTTACAAATTATTTCATAAAAAAGGGTCCCACTTTATATTAATTGGCTTTAAGTACTTTATACTTTTTCAAAAAGTAACTACAATCTGATTACTTTTTTTGATGTAACTCACTGTAATAATATACAGTTACTGGATTTTTGTTTCCTGATTACATAATGCTGTTAAATGTATTCTGTTGCTCCCACAAGACATTAGTCTGAATATTTTCCTGTATGAACAAAATGGAGTTTCCATTGTTCACACACAAACACACACAGAGTTCGATCGCGCCTCTCTCGTGACTGTGTGTGCGTGTCATGTGTTCTAGGCTGTGTGCATGCACTTCTGAAGCTGCTCAGAAAATAATAAAATGCCATGCAGAGGACTAATGCAAAATGTGTGGGAAAATTCATTTGATTGTAGTTTAAGTGAGAAATAATTTCAGTGCTCTGGTCAATAGCTGTAGAGTGAGAACTGGTGAATGCAGTATGCAGCTTTCACAGAAAGAGAATAATGTGAGCACGTACGATTGGCAGTGAATCTTTTATGCGGACAAAATAGCTCAATAAGAGTAACAAAATACATGTGGAAAAAATCACATCGTAATGTTTTAAAGAAGAGTGGTTTGATTAAAGTGGTGTAAATATACCCGATCCGGCAAAGATGGCAGTATCGGAGCTGATAACGATCCTGAGTATCGGATCGGCGCATCCCTACATACTATAATGTAAACACAGTACAGATGTAGACCTTGATGTACACCTGACCTTTCAGAAGGTTGCTCATGCATACTTTGTGGTTAAAATGTGCCCTCGATCCGCACTTTTGCAGAGCCTTCACTGATGCAAGCTCTTCAGCACACTTCTTTTTGACAGTCAAAGCGGGGGTTACGTTTTTGCACGTCATGTAGAATAACCCTAAAAGCACCAAGGGTGCGGTGCCACCGGCTTTATATATATATATATATATATATATATATATATATAAATATAGCTGCGAGCAGCGATTGCGGGCCAAAGCCGGCGGTACCGCCATCCCGGTGCCTTTAGGTAACTAAAGGCACCGGGGTTGCGGTGCCACCGGCTTGGGCCCGCAATCGCTGCTCGCAGCTATATTTATATATATATATATATATATTTTAATTATTCCCACACCAAACTTCTTCAAAATTATGAAAATATATTAAAGATAATAAGGCATGTACTGGCCATCGGGACTACCGGGAGATTCCTGGTGGGCCGCGGTCTGGTTGGGCCGGCGGCCCGGCGCGTTATGTATTTTGTTTTTAAATCATTATTAATTGTAAATATATTCTATCGTTTGTATATTGTTAAATTGTCCAATTCCGGACTTATGCGTCTCTCTCATGAAGCCGCATGAAGCTGACGCGAGCTGCGAGACTGACAGGTCTGACTGTCTGACACTGGCCAATCGGAATCAAGTTCAGATTCTAGACTTGAGAAGCGGCCGCTTACACCGTGTCCTAACTACACACGACGCCGCGACACGCGATAAAAGGTATCTTTTCCATGTTAATAAATCAGAGTTTTTGTCCTAACCATACGCGACGGCGACATGCGAAGTTTCTAATTTAGAAACGTTTCCTATTTCTGCGACGTCGCGGCTGACAGAATGAAGAAATTACACTGGTTATGAGTACACATTATTTATTTTTCAGTCCCTCCAGGATTTCACGAGTTTTTTGTGTGATTTTTGCGATCAAAATGACTGATTTTGTGGTGGTAATTTCCAAAAATTTGTGAAAAAATTTGCGATTTAAATATAACATTTACCATAAAAGGATTCAGTCCTTGAGAGTTTTTTTGTGATTGTTGTGGGCAAAAATTGATTGATTACGCGGCCCGTTTTCTTTAAAAATGCGACGGAATTAGCGGGATATTTATGCAATTTTATAAGATGAAATTGCAGGAATTTGCAAAAATTGAGGGAACTTGCAAAAATTGCGGTTTGATGAAAAAGAGAAAAAAAGTGATTCCCCAACATCCTGTTCTCACTAGGCTAATGTAAGAGTCATTTCTTATTACTTCCTTTAATAAGCAAGCATTCTACATCATAGAGAGTGCTGGGAATATTTAATTTCTCATCATGCTTTATTTCAGACTGTAACGAGTGTAAATAAGGTGTGGCCCCTTTAAGAGCTGCGCGCTCCTGTTGAACTCTCTGCAGTGTTTATTATATGTGCGCCTCCAACACTCCATGTGCGCGGGTAATTTCTGTTTGATGCTAATTATTTTATCTTATGTTGTTTATTAAGTAACGATGTGACGGTAGAACGTGTGACAGACAGTTATACGAGTTCGATTTGTGAGATGTCAATCGTCTCCTTGAGTCTGTCTGGCGTCGCGTAATTGCGTCACTTCATAACGTTCCCATGGAAACGGGGGGAAATGGCGGCTCTTGTGTGAAGCAAACGCAACATGTTTCAACTTTCTGCTAAGATACATGTGACTTTTAATGCAACGAAAATGCGAGGATTATGAAATTATGCAAACCCCGCATATTTTGCACGGTAATTGGCAATTTATGCAGCGAAAGTGCGGCGTATTTGAAAAAATGCGGCCCCCGCATAAATATGCGAACTTTGACTGATTTTGCATTGAATTCAGCGATCGCATAATCACGTTTTTCTGGAGGGACTGATTTTTAGTTAAAAATAGGTCACTGTGCCACAAGCCATAACGGATAATTTACCTCAGATTTTGAAAGCATTATAGTGTTCAAAATGAATTATGCAAACATACGACTACTTCATAACAACGACAATAACTGGCAGATGCCACCAAATGTGTTAAAATAAATGAATTATTTGCTGGACTTAAGTGAAAAGGAAAGCCATTTAATGACCATAGCACATAGTTGACGTGAAAAAAAGAAGTATTTTGCATATAAATATGCACATATAGCCTATACATATTTTTTCGATTTGTATACCGATACCGATCCTGAGTATCGGATCGGCGCATTCCTAAATACTATAATGTAAACACAGTACAGATGTAGACCTGGATGTACACCTGACCTTTCAGAAGGTTGCTCACGCATACTTTGTGGTTAAAATGTGCCCTCAATGTGCACTTTTGCAGAGCCTTCACTGATGCAAGCTCTTCAGCACACTTCTTTTTGACAGTCAAAGCGGGGGTTATGTTTTTGCATGTCAAGTAGAATAACCCTAAAAGCACCAAGGTGGCGGTGCCACCGGCTTTATATATATATATATATATATATATATATATATATAAATATAGCTGCGAGCAGCGATTGCGGGCCAAAGCCGGCGGTACCGCCATCCCGGTGCCTTTAGGTAACTAAAGGCACCGGGGTTGCGGTGCCACCGGCTTGGGCCCGCAATCGCTGCTCGCAGCTATATTTTCTGTTTGATGCTAATTATTTTATCTTATGTTGTTTATTAAGTAACGATGTGACGGTAGAACGTGTGACAGACAGTTATACGAGTTCGATTTGTGAGATGTCAATCGTCTCCTTGAGTCTGTCTGGCATCGCGTAATTGCGTCACTTCATAACGTTCCCATGGAAACGGGGGGAAATGGCGGCTCTTGTGTGAAGCAAACGCAACATGTTTCAACTTTCTGCTAAGATACATGTGACTTTTAATGCAACGAAAATGCGAGGATTATGAAATTATGCAAACCCCGCATATTTTGCACGGAAATTGGCAATTTATGCAGCGAAAGTGCGGCGTATTTGAAAAAATGCGGCCCCCGCATAAATATGCGAACTTTGACTGATTTTGCATTGAATTCAGCGATCGCATAATCACGTTTTTCTGGAGGGACTGATTTTTAGTTAAAAATAGGTCACTGTGCCACAAGCCATAACGGATAATTTACCTCAGATTTTGAAAGCATTATAGTGTTCAAAATGAATTATGCAAACATACGACTGTACTTCATAACAACGACAATAACTGGCAGATGCCACCAAATGTGTTAAAATAAATGAATTATTTGCTGGACTTAAGTGAAAAGGAAAGCCATTTAATGACCATAGCACATAGTTGACGTGAAAAAAAGAAGTATTTTGCATATAAATATGCACATATAGCCTATACATATTTTTTCGATTTGTATACCGATACCGATCCTGAGTATCGGATCGGCGCATTCCTAAATACTATAATGTAAACACAGTACAGATGTAGACCTGGATGTACACCTGACCTTTCAGAAGGTTGCTCACGCATACTTTGTGGTTAAAATGTGCCCTCAATGTGCACTTTTGCAGAGCCTTCACTGATGCAAGCTCTTCAGCACACTTCTTTTTGACAGTCAAAGCGGAGGTTATGTTTTTGCATGTCAAGTAGAATAACCCTAAAAGCACCAAGGTGGCGGTGCCACCGGCTTTATATATATATATATATATATATATATATATATATAAATATAGCTGCGAGCAGCGATTGCGGGCCAAAGCCGGCGGTACCGCCATCCCGGTGCCTTTAGGTAACTAAAGGCACCGGGGTTGCGGTGCCACCGGCTTGGGCCCGCAATCGCTGCTCGTTATTATTATTATTAGGGCCCAAGCCCTGAAAGGGCGAAGGCCCTATTGTTTTCCTTAGGATTATTATTATTATTATTATTATTATTATTATTTATACGACTATTTGGGCACTTTTGGGGCTCTTAACGTGCTCGAAAACTCTTGAAACTTTGCACACGGGTCAGAACCCGCCGCCATTAGGGCCGGGCTGAAGATGGTACCCGGGCGTGGCAGGGGGGCTCGACAGCGCCACCTGGAATGGGGTCCGAACACTTGGTCCATAAATCAAACACGCTTGTATGTAATAATATGAAACTCGGTACACATGTTGATCTCATCATTTCATATATACGTCGCACTTTTACTTTTTACCCCAGCCCAACAGGAAGTCGGTTATTTAAGGTTCTTTGTAAAACACTTGCAATGGATTTTTTAATACTCCTCCTAGAGTTCTTATCCAAATTCTACGAAACTCAGTCAGCGTGAAGTCAAGACATTGAGGATGAAAGTTTGCGAGGGGATTTTTGATATCTCGAATGCTTTGGCCGTGGCGAGGAAATGAAATCATGGCGAGAAACGTGAAACAGGAAGTGTATCATAACTTCAGCATACATCAACCGATCTTGATGAAACTTCAGGAGTGCGTTCGCTGTAAGAGGACGATCACATGGATGTGACTATTGTGTGTCAAAGTTATAGCGCCACCAACTGGCAGCAGGAAGTGTGTCACTTTCAAAATGCTTTAAAATCACCCTCTTATTTTAACCCGATTTGCTTCAAACTTCATCTGTATAATGTAAACATACGGCAGATGAAGACCTGTGAATGGATTCTTGATATCTTTTAAACTGTTGCCGTGGCGACGCATCAAACTTTACCATTCTTTTAGGATGCTTCTGAGATCCTTAGCATGCTTCAAATTGCATGAAACTCATCAGACACATCACATTTATTAGCCAGTAGACATGTGCAAAGTTTCAGAAACGGGCGTGGTGAGGGCTCAGTAGCGCCACCTTTTGAAAAAAGTGGGGTTGTTAGTTTTATCTACAGTTACAAAAATCAGTATGTATATTGTACTCCTCGAGCCGGACAACTTTCTAATTGACACTTATTAGCTAGGACCCACAGAAAGTAAGATATGTTTGCTTGAATCTGGTCATGCTCTGTTTGAGCCTACATCTCTGTCTCTGTCTGTGTGTTTGCCTGTCTGTGTGTGTGTGTGTGCATGTCTGTGTGTGTGTGCAGGGGGAGGGGCACACACACATTTCACTGCTGTGTGTGTAGCCTGCATAAAAGAAAATAAATGCCTTAAGCCTGGTATTTTTTAAATAAGTTTTTTATTTTTTATAAGTAATGGCATATAACCAGTTTAATTGTAGTGCATTGACAATAGTTTTATATAATTAGTTTATTAATTAAATTAACTTGGTCCATAAACTTGGTCTGAAAATTTGGTCCATAAATCAAACACACTTGCATATAATAATATTAAACTCGGTACACATATAGATCTCATTAGCCCAAACAACTTTAAGCCAGCCCAACAGGAAAGTCGGTTATTTTGGTCTGTATGTGAATGTTTTGCAAAAGCAGCCTTTACATTTTTATTACCCCCTCTTAAGTGTTTTTTTTAATTATTCCCACCAAACTTCTTCAAAATTATGAAAATACATTAAAGATACTAAATTGTGAACGGATATTTATTATGTCAAACAGTTTTACTATGGCGAGGGATTATGTCAAAAAGAGAATCAGGAAACGTCTCATATCGTCTAAAAATTTTAATATTCACCATTTATTTTTCTATAAACGATACCAATATTGGAACTACAGCCATTTTATTCCTTTTTTAAATTTAAGACTTATGTCTAATTTTAAAAACAGCCAGAATGTTTTAGTCAAAAGAGTAAAAAATCATTCATAGTGCTGCTATACTGCCCTCTTGTGTTCAAAATCAGGTAGAACTATTGGATCAATATCCACACAGTACTACAGTAGGATTGGGGCCTTAAAAAGCGCTAACTTAAAAAGTGAAAGTAACGGACGTCCACACAAGACCAGGCTTGGGAGGGTTACTTTAAAAATGTATTCCGATACAGTTACAAATTATTTCATAAAAAAGGGTCCCACTTTATATTAAGTGGCTTTAAGTACTATATACTTTTTCAAAAAGTAACTACAATCTGATTACTACTTGTTTTGATGTAACTCACTGTAATAATATACAGTTACTGGATTTTTGTTTCCTGATTACATAATGCTGTTACATGTATTCTGTTGCTCCCACAAGACATTAGTCTGAATATTTTCCTGTATGAACAAAATTGAGTTTCCATTGTTCACACACAAACACACACAGAGTTCGATCGCGCCTCTCTCGTGACTGAGTGTGTGTGCGTGTCATGTGTTCTAAGCTGTGTGCGTGCACTTCTGAAGCTGCGCAGAAAATAATAAAATGCCATGCAGAGGACTAATGCAAAATGTGTGGGAAAATCCATTTGATTGTAGTTTAAGTGAGAAATAATTTCAGTGCTCTGGTCAGCTGTAGAGTGAAAACTGGTGAATGCAGAACAGCTTTCACAGAAAGAGAATGATGTGAGCACATACGATTGGCAGTGAGTCCTGTATGTGGACAAAATAGCTCAATAAGAGTAACAAAATACATGTGAAACAAATCACATCGTAATGTTTTAAAGAAGAGTGGTTTGATTAAAGCGGTGTAAATATACCCGATCCGGCAAAGATGGCAGTATCGGAGCTGATAACGATCCTGAATATCGGATCGGCGCATCCCTAAATTCTATAATGTAAACACAGTACAGATGTAGACCTTGATGTACACCTGACCTTTCAGAAGGTTGCTCATGCATACTTTGTGGTTAAAATGTGCCCTCGATCCGCACTTTTGCAGAGCCTTCACTGCTGCAAGCTCTTCAGCACACTTCTTTTTGACAGTCAAAGCGGGGGTTACGTTTTTGCACGTCATGTAGAATAACCCTAAAAGCACCAAGGTGGCGGTGCCACTGGCTAAATATATATATATATATATATATATATATATATATAGGGCTGGGCGATATGGCCAAAAAAATTTTCACGATAATTTTTTTTATATCAGTCGATATCGATAATTATCACGATATATGTCAAATCTTTATTTCTTTCAAGTTTAAAGGCAGATTTTTGCTCCTAAGTGAAAGTTGTATTAACCAGAGAGTAAATTGTGGTTTTAAACTTCTCTTTGAAGAACATATCAGAACATATCATGACAAACACTTGCCAAACAGGTGAACGTTTCACAAATATGAGGTAGAACATTCAAACATTTTTTCCTTAAAATAAATATATGAATAGAAAAATATTTCTTCAGCACAGTTTGCAGTGCAGGCTGCAATATTAAAATTACATGTTTTATCTCAAAATGCATATTAAGTTGACAGTGAGTTGACAGTAAATATGCATCCTAACTCAAGCTAATACTAAGCTAATGTTAAATTTATGCTCATTAACAAAAACAGTAACATCTGGGTTTTTTTTAATATAACGACCACATTTTTATTTTGTAAAATGTAATATTCTGACTGAGTTGTATTAAAATTAACCATTGGTCATCCAGTCTCATGCATTTAGATGATGATAACCACAGATAAAACCAGGTAACGTTATAGCCTATAACTTAGCACCTCACTATCATGGCAAAATGTAACTTTATGGTTTCTGTGGTATTTGTATGAAAACAGTGGCCTAACAGTTAAATACATTATTAAATGC
This sequence comes from Cyprinella venusta, assembly GCA_038021265.1. NCBI lineage: Eukaryota > Metazoa > Chordata > Actinopteri > Cypriniformes > Leuciscidae > Cyprinella > Cyprinella venusta. Next base: position 9,065,723 of record CM075877.1, on the reverse strand, counting down.
TGTACTTATAAGACATGTACTTAAAAAGAAATTTAATGAATTGTCTACATTAATGATATTATACAATTAAATATGTATATCCCATGCACATTTCAAGGTGCAGTTAATATTACTAGGCTAACCTTACAGTAAATCCATGGCTAAATGGATTCAGTATCAATTCAGATTCTGACTGGATCGTTGCACGCAGTGTTTCTCCTTTTTGTCAGCGGTGTTTTATCTGCCCTAAACTGGTTTAAACTTGACATTTGTGTTCTTCGCTGAACTCAAGCGCTTCTCGCTGGATGTCTTGAGCGAGACGATCAAAGCAATCGCGTCTACTCTAGCGAGCTCGCGCTGCACTCATTGCAGTTTCAGTGCAGTTTGGACTTTGACCCGAGCGGTTAAATGCTCCGTGTGGCGAGCGCGGTTCAAATGAGTTTAGTTCCGCTTTTGGCGCATAAACATTATCGAACATTTATCGACCTCTTGATATCATTTTATCGAGAAAAATTATATTGCGATAATAATCGTTATCGTTTTATCGCCCAGCCCTATATATATATATATATATATATATATATATATATATATATATATATATATAAATATAGCTGCGAGCAGCGATTGCGGGCCAAAGCCGGCGGTACCGCCATCCCGGTGCCTTTAGGTAACTAAAGGCACCGGGGTTGCGGTGCCACCGGCTTGGGCCCGCAATCGCTGCTCGCAGCTATATTTATATATATATATATATATATATATATTTATTATTATTATTATTATTTATACGACTATTTGGGCACTTTTGGGGCCCTTAACGTGCTCGAAAACTCTTGAAACTTTGCACACTGGTCAGAACCCGCGGCCATTAGGGCCGGGCTGAAGATGGTACCCGGGCGTGGCAGGGGGGCTCGACAGCGCCACCTGGAATGGGGTCCGAACACTTGGTCCATAAATCAAACACGCTTGTATGTACTAATATGAAACTCGGTACACATGTTGATCTCATCACTTCATATATACGTCGCACTTTTACTTTTTACCCCAGCCCAACAGGAAGTCGGTTATTTAAGGTTCTTTGTAAAACACTTACAATGGAATTTTTAATACTCCTCCTAGAGCTCTTATCCGAATTCTACGAAACTCAGTCAGCGTGAAGTCAAGACATTGAGGATGAAAGTTTGCGAGGGGATTTTTGATATCTCGAACGGTTTGGCCGTGGCGAGGAAATGAAATCATGGCGAGAAACGTGAAACAGGAAGTGTGTCATAACTTCAGCATACATCAACCGATCTTGATGAAACTTCAGGAGTGTGTTCGCTGTAAGAGGACAATCACATGGATGTGACTATTGTGTGTCAAAGTTATAGCGCCACCAACTGGCAGCAGGAAGTGTGTCACTTTCAAAATGCTTTAAAATCACCCTCTTATTTTAACCCGATTTGCTTCAAACTTCATCTGTATAATGTAAACATACGGCAGATGAAGACCTGTGAATGGATTCTTGATATCTTTGAAACTGTTGCCGTGGCGACGCATCAAACTTTACCATTCTTTTAGGATGCTTTTGAGACCCTTAGCATGCTTCAAATTGCATGAAACTCGACAGACACATCACATTTATTAGCCAGTAGACACATGCAAAGTTTCAGAAACGGGCGTGGTGAGGGCTCGGTAGCGCCACCTTTTGACAAAAGTGGGGTTGTTAGTTTTATCTACAGTTACAAAAATCGGTATGTATATTGTACTCTTCGAGCCGTACAACTTTCTAATTCACACTCAATAGCTAGGACCCACAGAAAGTCAGATATTTTAGTTTGAATGTAGTCATACTCCCTCTGAGCATATGTCTGAGCCTTTGCCTGTGTGTGTGTGTGTGTGTGTGTGTGTGTTAGCAGGGAGAGGGGGCTTAATTAACCATTTAACTGCTGTGTGTCTGGCCAGCATAAATAAAATACATTTCTTAAGCCTGGGATTTTTTAAATAAGTTTTTATTTTATTTTTTTATAAGTAAAGGCACATAGCCAGTTTAATTGTAGTGCATTGACAATAGTTTTATATAATTAGTTCATTAATTAAATTAACTTGGTCCATTAACTTGGTCTGAAAATTGGGTCCATAAATCAAACACACTTGCATATAATAATATTAAACTCGGTACACTTATAGATCTCATTAGCCCAAGCAACTTTAAGCCAGCAAAACAGGAAGTCGGTTGTTTCAGTCTGTATGTGACTGTTTTGCAAAACCAGCCTTTACATTTTTATTTCCCCCCTCTTAAGTAATTTTTAATTATTCCCACACCAAACTTCTTCAAAATTATGAAAATATATTAAAGATACTAAGGCATGTACTGGCCATCGGGACTACCGGGAGATTCCCGGTGGGCCGCGGTCTGGTTGGGCCGGCGGCCCGGCGCGTTATGTATTTTGTTTTTAAATCATTATTAATTGTAAATATATTATATCGTAAGTATATTGTTAAATTGTCCAATTCCGGACTTATGCGTCTCTCTCATGAAGCCACATGAAGCTGACGTGAGCTGCGAGACTGACAGGTCTGACTTTCTGACACTGGCCAATCGGAATCAAGTTCAGATTCTAGACTTGAGAAGCGGCCGCTTACACCGTGTCCTAACTACACACGACGCCGCGACACGCGATAAAAGGTATCTTTTCCATGTTAATAAATCAGAGTTTTTGTCCTAACCATACGCGACGGCGACATGCGAAGTTTCTAATTTAGAAACGGTTCCTATTTCTGCGACGTCGCGGCTGACAGAATGAAGAAATTACACTGGTTATGAGTACACATTATTTATTTTTAGTTAAAAATAGGTCACTGTGCCACAAGCCTTAACGGATAATTTACCTCAGATTTTGAAAGCATTATAGTGTTCAAAATGAATTATGCAAACATACGACTGTACTTCATAACAACGACAATAACTGGCAGATGCCACCAAATGTGTTAAAATAAATGAATTATTTGCTGGACTTAAGTGAAAAGGAAAGCCATTTAATGACCATAGCACATAGTTGACGTGAAAAAAGGAGTATTTTGCATATAAATATGCACATATAGCCTATACATATTTTTTCGATTTGTATCCCTGAAAGTGCCTGGCAGAAGCCTATATCTACTGTCTGTGTCATAAATGTGAACATAATATTATCTACTGTCTGTGTCATAAATGTGAACATAAACTATATTTCATGAGGTGAAACATCACTGCCAGGAGCTACAGAATAGGGGAGCGCGGGGATAAATGTAGGCCTAACGCGGGGTTAAATGTAACACGGACATTTTACATAGTTTGTCAGTATCTAGCCGGCTTTCTTTCCGCTCTTTTTCTCTTGCTGCCAGAAGACGGTCTCCCGCGAATTTGCAGAACGTTTTGATTATATTTCGTGAAGATAATGGACAAAGAGTGTTTTGACATCATGAAAGTAAATTTTTTCATCGTAGATTTTTTTCTGTTTCCGGGTTGGATGTATACCGCCAAAGCCGGCGGTACCGCCATCCCGGTGCCTTTAGGTAACTAAAGGCACCGGGGTTGCGGTGCCACCGGCTTGGGCCCGCAATCGCTGCTCGCAGCTATATTTAGGGCCCAAGCCCTGAAAGGGCGAAGGCCCTATTGTTTTCCTTAGGATTATTAGGGCCCAAGCCCTGAAAGGGCGAAGGCCCTATTGTTTTCCTTAGGATTATTTTTTTTTTTTTTCTAACGACTATTCGGGCACTTTCGGGGCCCTTAACATGCTCAAAAACTCTTGAAACTTTGCACACTGGTCAGAACCCGCGGCCATTAGAGCCGGGCTCAAGCTGGTACCCGGGCGTGGCAGGGCGGCTCGTCAGCGCCCCCTGGAACAGGGTCTGAACACTTTGTCCATAAATCAAACACGCTTGCATGTAATAATATGAAATTCGGTACACATGTCGATCTCATCGTTTCATATATACATCGCGCTTTTACTTTTTACCCCAGCCCAACAGGAAGTCAGATATTTACGGTTGTTTTTAAAACGCATGCAATGGAAATTAATGTACTCCTCCTAGAGCATTCATCCGCATGGAACGAAACTCGGTCAGCCTGAAGTTAAGACATAGAGGATCAAAAATTGCGAGGGGATTTTTGATATCTCGAACGGTTTGGCTGTGGCGAGGAAACAAAATTATGGCGAGAAACGTGAAACAGGAAGTGTGTCATAACTTCAGCATACATCAACCGATCTTGATGAAACTTAAGGAGTGTGTTCGCTGTAAGAGGACGATCACATGGATGTGACTATTGTGTGTCAAAGTTATAGCGCCACCAACTGGCAGCAGGAAGTGTGTCACTTTCAAAATGCTTTGAAATCACCCTCTTATTTTAACCCGATTTGCTTCAATCTTCATCTGTATAATGTAAATACACGGCAGATGTAGACCTGTGAATGGATTCTTGACATCTTTGAAACTGTTTCCGTGGCGACGCATCAAACTTTACCATTCTTTTAGGATGCCTTTGAAACTCTTAGCATGCTTGAAATTGCATGAAACTCGACAGACACATCACATTTATTAGCCAGTAGACACATGCAAAGTTTCAGAAACGGGCGTGGTGAGGGCTCAGTAGCGCCACCTTTTGACAAAAGTGGGGTTGTTAGTTTTATCTACAGTTACAAAAATCGGTATGTATATTGTACTCTTCGAGCCGGACAACTTTCTAATTCACACTCAATAGCTAGGACCCACAGAAAGTCAGATATTTTAGTTTGAATGTAGTCATACTCCCTCTGAGCATATGTCTGAGCCTTTGCCTGTGTGTGTGTGTGTAGAGCAGGGGGAGGGGGCTTAATTAACCATTTAACTGCTGTGTGTCTGGCCAGCATAAAGAAAATACATTTCTTAAGCCTGGGATTTTTTAAATAAGTTTTTATTTTATTTTTTTATAAGTAAAGGCACATAGCCAGTTTAATTGTAGTGGATTGACAATAGCTTTATATAATTAGTTCATTAATTAAATTAACTTGGTCCATTAACTTGGTCAAAAAAATTGGGTCCATAAATCAAACACACTTGCATATAATAATATTAAACTCGGTACACTTATAGATCTCATTAGCCCAAACAACTTTAAGCCAGCAAAACAGGAAGTCGGTTGTTTCAGTCTGTATGTTACTTATGCGTCTCTCTCATGAAACCGCATGAAGCTGACGCGAGCTGCGAGACTGACAGGTCTGACAGTCTGACACTGGCCAATCGGAATCAAGTTCAGATTCTAGACTTAAGAAGCGGCCGCTTACACCGTGTCCTAACTACACACGACGCCGCGACACGCGATAAAAGGTATCTTTTCCATGTTAATAAATCAGAGTTTTTGTCCTAACCATACGCGACGGCGACATGCGAAGTTTCTAATTTAGAAACGGTTCCTATTTCTGCGACGTCGCGGCTGACAGAATGAAGAAATTACACTGGTTATGAGTACACATTATTTATTTTTAGTTAAAAATAGGTCACTGTGCCACAACCCATAACGGATAATTTACCTCAGATTTTGAAAGCATTATAGTGTTCAAAATGAATTATGCAAACATACGACTGTACTTCATAACAACGACAATAACTTGAGGCAGATGCCACCAAATATGTTAAAATAAATGAATTATTTGCTGGACTTAAGTGAAAAGGAAAGCCATTTAATGACCATAGCACATAGTTGACGTGAAAAAAGGAGTATTTTGCATATAAATATGCACATAGCCTATATACATATTTTTTCGATTTGTATCCCTGAAAGTGCCTGGCAGAAGCCTATATCTACTGTCTGTGTCATAAATGTGAACATAATATCATCTACTGTCTGTGTCATAAATGTGAACATAAACTATATTTCATGAGGTGAAACATCACTGCCAGGAGCTACAGAATAGGGGAGCGCGGGGATAAATGTAGACCTAACGCGGGGTTAAATGTAACACGGACATTTTACATAGTTTGTCAGTATCTAGCCGGCTGTCTTTCCGCTCTTTTTCTCTTGCTGCCAGAAGACAGTCTCCCGCGAATTTGCGGAACGTTTTGATTATATTTCGTGAAGATAATGGACAAAGAGTGTTTTGACATCATGAAAGTAAATTTTTTCATCGTAGATTTTTTTCTGTTTCCGGGTTGGATGTATACGCGTCCAAATCTAGCTTTATATTGCCTTAATCACTGTCTTGTTGGCTTAAACACAGCACCGTTTTGAAACATGTCAGTAATTCCTAGCGACTGTTAGCTAGGTTTAAAATATGTAATACACAGCAGGATTAGTTGTAACACAGTGTTCCAACTGCTGCCACAATGATAATCAAATGAAAACGGAGCCACACAACTTTTCAGGTTTGAGTATACATTTAACTTTGTTGGACTTTCACAAACAATGTTGTAATTTAAAATGTTTAAAATTTAGTGCACTATGAATGATAACTTATTTATTTATTAAAATATGGCCTTTTTTTATTGTAATAAACCATTTACATTTTTATTCTAAGCTCATTTGTATTATTATTAATGTTATTATTATTAATAATAATAATTGTACATGCAGCTGCCACACACAAATCTAATTTAATTGCAATTACAATATTTATATATGTTTATTTTATTTATTATTATTTATTGCAAAACCGTGCAGCCCTTTTCTACGTCTCTAGCTATGATATTGATCCATAACAAAAGGATGATTGGATGAGGGATGGATGTATGGATATCTACCCATACAGATGCACAAACAATATCAAACTATAAAAATAAAATAGTACTGAATTATGTCTGTTACACACAAGTGTTACAACTAACCCCTCTGTCTGTTACAATTAACCCCGCATATGGGGTAAGTTGTAACATTTGCACTTCTGTCACTTTCAGTGCAACTGTACAAAAATGGTAGGTCCTAGAAAAAAACTTTAAGTGTTCATTTGTAGCAGAGATGTGTATGTTGCTTGTGTAAAAAAAGTATTAATCTAACCTAATTATTTTTTAATTAATTGAGCCAAAACCAAAATGCGTTACTTTGTGCCCCGCTCTCCCCTATATATATTCTTAGGTCCTCACCGTGATGTTGCACTTCATGAAATATAGTTTATGTAGTATAGCCTAAGAATATTCTATAAGAATATTAAGTGGCACATAAATTAAGACCAGTTATTTACAATAAAGCCTTATAAAATAATTTCCATTTCCTTTGTTTATTATTTTAATAGTTTTTTCTTGGTTTTGATAGTAAATAAAATCTAATCAGTAATTTTACATGCAGATTAATGCACGTATAGATTAATGCACGTGTGTGTGTGTGTGTGTGTGTGTGTTTACATGCTGTTACAATGGAGGCTCCCGCTCTGTCTCCTCTCCGCCACCAGAGGGAGCCTTCACCAGAATACTGATCATTGGCTACAAACTCAAATTCCCATCATGCCGCTTACCTGGGACTGATTGCGTCACACACCTGCACGCCATTAACACACACACATAAAAGCCACGTCCACACACCACACCAGTGCGAAGTCTTGATTTGCCCCGGTGATCATTTCTGAGCGTTTGTATCCTGATTCTGGTTTTCTGGTTTTGGACTTTGGACTGTTTGATTATTCTACGACTGCTATCTGCCTGGCCTGAACTTGGACTGCTTATTGACTACGATTATTGCTGCCTGCCCTGATCTTTGCCTGTCTCCTGTTTATCCTGTTGTCTGCTCTGCATTGCCCTGTCTGCCTCGTTCTGACCCTGCCTGTACGACCTTGTTTAATAAAAGCTGCAAATGGATTCCTCTGTGCTTCGTGAATCATTACAGAAGACTTCGCCACTAAACAATCCAGCAGCCGTCATGGAACTCACGTCTGAACTTACCTCCCAAGCTTCTCGTTTGGATTTACATCACCATCAGCTCAGTCACCTGACCACGCTCACTGAACAGCTCGTACAGGGTATGCAGGAGCTTCGCACTGCTGTGGGTATTGTGCCTAACGCACCTGCTACACCCACACCACCACCGAGTGTTCCCACCGAAGCCGTGAGTACAGCAGTAAATCCCCGACTCGCATTTCCTGACAAATTCGACGGTAATCCGACTAAATGCAAGGGATTTCTTTTGCAATGCACACTCTTTGTCGACCAGCAACCGACATTGTACTCCACTCAAGCCAGTCGCATTGCATTTGTTTGTTCCCTGCTCACGGGCAAAGCATTGGAGTGGGCTACGGCAGTCTGGAAACCAGAGGGGTCTTCATTTACCACATTTCAAGAATTCCTTCAACAGTTTCGTCAAGTCTTCGAACACTCTTCTGAGAAAGGGAACGCCGGAGAGCAGCTTCTAAATCTCACCCAGGGAAAGAGTACCGCCGCCGAGTATGCACTCACGTTTCGCACTCTCGCTGCACAGACGAACTGGGTCGAAGACACCTTAAAGACGCTGTTCAGGAAGGGACTCTCTATTGAACTTCAATCTGAATTAGCCTGTCGAGATGAAGGAAAGAGCTTGAACGAGTATGTAAGTCTGGCCATTCAAGTCGATAATCTCGTGCGTTCCAGACGCATCACCCGGGCACCTACCCGTCAATCACTCGAGGCAGCTCCCGCTCACGAACCTATGCAGATCGGGTTCACGCACATCACTCCAGAAGAACGGGAACGCAGACTGCAACACCGTCTCTGTATGTACTGTGGTCAATCCGGCCATATGAAGCTCTCCTGTCCAGTCCGACCACCAACTCGCACTCTTGCGGTGAGTTCAGTAACTCAATATCAAAGATCTCCATCCAGTTTCACCCTTCCCATTCGTTTCACCATACAAAACCAATGCATTGAAGCCACAGCCCTCATAGACTCTGGAGCCGCTGGAAATTTCATTTCTCAAACATTCGCCCATCAGATCAAACTCAAACTTAATCCTTGTCATTCTTTTTTGTCAGTGGAGGCGCTAGATGGTCATCCCATTGGAGACGGCAAAATCCAGTTCGAAACGGAGAAGGTTCAAATGCAGATCGGTTCTCTTCATTCTGAGCAGATCAAATTTTACGTCATTCACGCTCCACATCACTCTATCATCCTCGGCCACCCTTGGTTACACACTCACAACCCACACATTTCCTGGAAGGAGGGACAAATCATCCGTTGGAGTGAAGCCTGTAACAACCATTGTTTGTCTAAAGTCAAAAGAGTAACCTGTTCCAAACCAGAACCAGACACCCAAAACCATGAGCTAGGAGAGCTACCGGCAGTCTATTCCGACCTCACAGAAGCCTTCAGTAAAGAAAAAGCTTCTCAACTTCCCGAACATCGTCCAACAGACTGTGCCATTGAGTTAATGCCCGGCGCCACACCCCCTAAAGGCAGAATCTTTCCCCTATCAAAGCCTGAGTCTGAAGCCATGAAAAAGTACATTGAGGAAGAGACAGCCAAAGGGTTCATTCGACCTTCCACCTCACCAGCCGCTGCGGGGTTTTTCTTCGTCAAGAAGAAGGATGGAGGACTCAGGCCTTGCATTGACTATCGCGGGTTAAATGATATCACCGTCAAGTATCGATACCCCTTACCTCTGGTGCCAGCCGCACTGGAGCAGCTGAGACAGGCGCAATACTACACCAAGCTCGATCTGCGCAATGCATATAACTTGATCCGCATTCGAGAGGGGGATGAATGGAAAACAGCCTTCTCCACCACTAGTGGGCACTATGAATATCTGGTCATGCCTTTCGGCTTATCTAACAGTCCTTCCGTCTTTCAGGCCTTTATGAACGATGTGTTTCGTGACATGCTGGACAAATGGGTAATCGTGTACATCGATGACATCCTGATTTACTCAAACTCACTGGAGGAACACATCCAACACGTCAGATCCGTACTTCAACGCTTGATTCAGTTCCAGTTGTATGCCAAGATCGAGAAATGTGAGTTTCATCAAACTAGCGTTTCATTTCTGGGTTACATCTTCAGCCGAGCGGAATTATGATGTGGGGAATCGCGAACTGCTAGCAATGAAACTGGCTCTAGAGGAATGGCGACACTGGCTGGAGGGAGCTTCAGAACCATTCATCATTCTCACAGATCATAAAAACCTTGAGTATCTCCGATCCGCCAAACGTCTCAACCCTCGTCAAGCAAGATGGGCACTGTTCTTTACACGTTTCAACTTCACTGTCACTTACCGCCCAGGCACCAAGAACGTCAAAGCCGATGCCCTCTCTCGTCAAACAGAAGAAGCAGTCCACAAAGATAACCCCGAAAACATCATCCACGAGAACCTCTTAGTAGCTCCAGTCCAGTGGGACATCATAACCGAAATCCAACAGGCCAATCTTCAGACTCCAACCCCCAGCAATTGTCCAGCCAATCTCCTCTTTGTCCCTGAAGCACTACGATCTCGCCTCATCGATCAAGTCCATTCCACACCAAGCTCCGGTCATCCTGGTATCTCTGCCACAATCCAACTACTGCAGAATCGATTTTGGTGGCCTACTCTCTCATCCGACACCATCAAATATGTCCAGAACTGTATCAATTGTCAAACTTCCAAATCCACCCGTAAACTACCAGCAGGCCTTCTATGTCCCCTTCCAACACCTCAACGACCCTGGTCACACATTGCCGTAGACTTCATCACAGATCTCCCCAATTCTCAAGGACACACGACAATTCTCACCATTGTGGATCGATTCTCCAAAGCCTGCCGTCTCATTCCCCTCACTAAACTTCCCACTGCCTTCGAAACAGCTGAACTACTATGCAACCAAGTTTTCAGATTTTACGGACTACCTGAGGATATAGTATCTGACAGAGGACCTCAGTTTACTTCCAGAGTCTGGTCCGCATTCTTCAAACATTTAAACGTGAACATCAGCCTCACTTCCGGTTATCACCCTCAGTCCAATGGTCAGACCGAACGTCTTAATCAAGATATCATCCGCTTCCTAAGAACATACTGCCAGCAACACCAACAGGATTGGAGCAGATATTTATTCTGGGCTGAGTACGCTCAAAATTCGTTGGTCAAACCTGCTACTGGTATCACCCCCTTCAAATGTATACTGGGTTTTCAGCCTCCTCTCTTCCCATGGTCCGGTGAGCCCACTGAACTCCCATCCGTTACAGAATGGTTACACAAAAGTGAAGAGGTTTGGGATCAAGCACACACTCATCTGAGGCATGCTGTCAGGCGTCAGGAACACCAGGCCAACCGTCGTCGTCGCCCAGCTCCAGAATACCAGAGTGGTCAATGGGTATGGCTATCAACCAGAGACTTACGCCTCAAACTTCCATGTCGCAAACTCAGTCCCAGGTATGTTGGTCCGTTCCAAATTATAAGACAAATATCACCTGTTTCATTCCGTTTAGACCTGCCCGCTAACTATCGTATCTCTCCCACTTTTCATGTTTCTCTGTTAAAACCCGCTGTTGGTCCGAGGGGAGAGACGGAGGAGGGGGCCGCCTCTCAGGGCCCTCCTGCCTTTCTGGTTGACGGCGAGGAGGCCTACAGAGTGCACAAGTTGCTGGATTCCAGACGTCGGGGTAACATGCTCCAATATCTGGTCGATTGGGAGGGGTACGGTCCGGAGGAACAGTCCTGGGTCAATTCAAGGGATATCCTGGACCCCACTCTCACTGAAGAGTTCCATAGGACATACCCGGAGAAACCGGCCCCTCGACCCCGTGGGAGACCCCGACGACAACCGCCTCCTCGCGTCAGGAGCCGCTCGCAGGGGGGGGGCTCTGTTACAATGGAGGCTCCCGCTCTGTCTCCTCTCCGCCACCAGAGGGAGCCTTCACCAGAATACTGATCATTGGCTACAAACTCAAATTCCCATCATGCCGCTTACCTGGGACTGATTGCGTCACACACCTGCACGCCATTAACACACACACATAAAAGCCACGTCCACACACCACACCAGTGCGAAGTCTTGATTTGCCCCGGTGATCATTTCTGAGCGTTTGTATCCTGATTCTGGTTTTCTGGTTTTGGACTTTGGACTGTTTGATTATTCTACGACTGCTATCTGCCTGGCCTGAACTTGGACTGCTTATTGACTACGATTATTGCTGCCTGCCCTGATCTTTGCCTGTCTCCTGTTTATCCTGTTGTCTGCTCTGCATTGCCCTGTCTGCCTCGTTCTGACCCTGCCCGTACGACCTTGTTTAATAAAAGCTGCAAATGGATTCCTCTGTGCTTCGTGAATCATTACACATGCATAGTGGGCGGCCCATGTGGGCCGGTCTGGATGAAGTGTCCAGGGCTGATTTTTTGTCCCAGTCCAGCCCTGAATGGCAATATTCACATTACTTTCAGTTTATTGCTCGAAAGCACAAAAATATTTGAGTGAAATGTAGGCTATAGTAAACCCTAAGATTATTATTTGTGACATTAGAACAAAATATGTGGATATAAAAACATGTATAGGCTAAAGAACTAAATGAACAATCTCTATTTTCTAATTTCACTAAACATTTCATTAAGTTTCGTGGACATTTTATAAAACATGGATCTTAGGCTCATTTTGTAAACATAAATAACTGATTTAGATGCGCAAACTGGGTGCCGTTGTGGAGATGTAGGCTCCATGTTCGGTGCAGGTTCGGCTTCTTGCTGTTCATCCTCGGATGCGGCATCGCGTGCGCTGTTTGCCGCGCGCACCTTTCCGCTCGTTCGGACCAGTCAAGTAAAAACAAGGCTCGAAAGTCTTGGATAACACAAAACGAAATGAACAGGATTGTTGCAGGGTTCATTGTAGAAGACATGCTTCCCCTGTCGACCATTAATCCCCCAGGTTTAGAAAAATACATTTTAAATTAGGATTAAGAATTTTATGGGATAAAGTGACCTTTATTTTATTATTTTTCATTGACATCTTTTATTTTTTTTTTAATTATTATTATTACCATGAGTCGACTAAAAAGCTGGTTTTGTTCTCAGGAGAAGAGTTTTATTCTCCCAGCCTGTTTTGAAACTTCTGTGTTAAACACCATTTTAAAATTTTGAATTTTGAACCCCATTTTGTTTGTGAATTTTACAGTGCGGCATATTTATTTGTGCAGACAGGGATATTGTTCTTTCATGTCATTTTGTATACATTTTTACAATAAAGTGATGATAGGGCAAAAACTAAATGATGTTTGTCCATGTAGGCTACACGGTAAATTAAGAAACAGGAAATTAAAGTAATAAGTAGTGAAGTTACTTTTCCAAGTAACTAGTAATGTAATCTCATTACAATTTACAGAAGTAACTAGAAACTAATTACTTTTTTGAGTAACTACCCCAACACTGTATAAGACTATACCAATATTGGAACTATGGCCATTTTATTCCTTTTTTTAAATTTAAGAATTATGTTTAAGTTTAAAAACAGACAGAATGGTTTAGTCAAAAGAGAAAAAAATTATTCATAGTGCTATACTGCCCTCTTGTGTTCAAAATTAGGTAGAACTATTGGATCAATATCCACACGGTAATACCGTAGGATTGGGGCCTTAAAAAGCGCTAATTTAAAAAGTGAAAGTAACGGACGTGCACACAAGACCAGGCTTGGGAGGGTTACTTTAAAAATGTATTCCGATACAGTTACAAATTATTTCATAAAAAAGGGTCCCACTTTATATTAAATGGCTTTAAGTACTATATACTTTTTCAAAAAGTAACTACAATCTGATTACTACTTTTTTTGATGTAACTCACTGGATTTTTGTATCCTGATTACATAATGCCGTTACATGTATTCTGTTGCTCCCACAAGACATTAGTCTGAATATTTTCCTGTATGAACAAAATGGAGTTTCCATTGTTCGCACAGAAACACACATTCGATCGCGCCTCTCTCTTGACTGTGTGTCATGTGTTCTAGGCTGTGTGCATCCACTTCTGAAGCTGCTCAGAAAATAATAAAATGCCATGCGGAGGACTAACGCAAAATGTGTGAGAAAATCCATTTGATTGTAGTTTAAGTGAGAAATAATTTCAGTGCTCTGGTCAATAGCTGTAGAGTGAAAACTGGTGAATGCAGTATACAGCTTTCACAGAAAGAGAATGATGTGAGCACGTACGATTAGCAGTGAGTCCTGTGTGTGAACAAAATAGCTCAATAAGAGTAACAAAATACATGTGAAAAAAATCACATCATAATGTTTTAAAGAAGAGTGGTTTGATTAAAGTGGTGTAAATATACCCGATCCGGCAAAGATGGCAGTATCGGAGCTGATACCGATCCTGAGTATCGGATCGGCGCATCCCTAAATACTATAATGTAAACACAGTACAGATATAGACCTGGATGTACACCTGACCTTTCAGAAGGTTGCTCACGCAGACTTTGTGGTTAAAATGTGCCCCCAATGTGCACTTTTGCAGAGCCTTCACTGATGCAAGCTCTTCAGCACACTTCTTTTTGACAGTCAAAGCGGGGGTTATGTTTTTGCACGTCATGTAGAATAACCCTAAAAGCACCAAGGTGGCGGTGCCACCCGCTTTATATATATATATATATATATATATATAAATATAGCTGCGAGCAGCGATTGCGGGCCAAAGCCGGCGGTACCGCCATCCCGGTGCCTTTAGGTAACTAAAGGCACCGGGGTTGCGGTGCCACCGGCTTGGGCCCGCAATCGCTGCTCGCAGCTATATTTATTATTATTATTATTATTTATACGACTATTTGGGCACTTTTGGGGCCCTTAACGTGCTCGAAAACTCTTGAAACTTTGCACACGGGTCAGAACCCGCCGCCATTAGGGCCGGGCTGAAGATGGTACCCGGGCGTGGCAGGGGGGCTCGACAGCGCCACCTGGAAAGGGGTCCGAACACTTGGTCCATAAATCGAACACGCTTGTATGTAATAATATGAAACTCGGTACACATGTTGATCTCATCATTTCATATATACGTCGCACTTTTACTTTTTACCCCAGCCCAACAGGAAGTCGGTTTTTTAAGGTTCTTTATAAAACACTTGCAATGGAATTTTTAATACTCCTCCTAGAGCTCTTATCCAAATTCTACGAAACTCAGTCAGCGTGAAGTCAAGACATTGAGGATGAAAGTTTGCGAGGGGATTTTTGATATCTCGAACGGTTTGGCCGTGGCGAGGAAATGAAATCATGGCAAAAAATGTGAAACAGGAAGTGTGTCTTAACTTCAGCATACATCAACCGATCGTGATGAAACTTCAGGAGTGTGTTCGCTGTAAGAGGACGATCACATGGATGTGACTATTGTGTGTCAAAGTTATAGCGCCACCAACTGGCAGCAGAAAGTGTGTCATTTTCAAAATGCTTTGAAATCATCCTTTTATTTTAATCCAAATTGCTTCAAACTTCATCTGTATAATGTAAACATACGACAGTTGTAGACCTGTGAATGGATTCTTGATATCTTTGAAACTGTTGCCGTGGCGACGCATCAAACTTTCCAATTCTTTTAGGATGCTTTTGAGACCCTTAGCATGCTTCAAATTGCATGAAACTCATCAGACACATCACATTTAATAGCCAGTAGACATGTGCAAAGTTTCAGAAACGGGCGTGGTGAGGGCTCAGTAGCGCCACCTTTTGACAAAAGTGGGGTTGTTAGTTTTATCTACAGTTACAAAAATCAGTATGTATATTGTACTCCTCAAGCCGGACAACTTTCTAATTCACACTCAATAGCTAGGACCCACAGAAAGTCAGATATTTTAGTTTGAATGTAGTCATACTCCCTCTGAGCATATGTCTGAGCCTTTGCCTCTCTCTCTCTCTGTATGTGTGTGTGTGTGTGTGTGTGTGTGTGTGTGTGTGTGTTAGCAGGGGGAGGGGGCTTAATTAACCATTTAACTGCTGTGTGTCTGGCCAGCATAAATAAAATACATTTCTTAAGCCTGGGATTTTTTAAATAAGTTTTTATTTTATTTTTTTATAAGTAAAGGCACATAGCCAGTTTAATTGTAGCGCATTGACAATAGTTTTATATAATTAGTTCATTAATTAAATTAACTTGGTCCATTAACTTGGTCTGAAAATTGGGTCCATAAATCAAACACACTTGCATATAATAATATTAAACTCGGTACACTTATAGATCTCATTAGCCCAAGCAACTTTAAGCCAGCAAAACAGGAAGTCGGTTGTTTCAGTCTGTATGTGAATGTTTTGCAAAACCAGCCTTTACATTTTTATTTCCCCCCTCTTAAGTAATTTTTAATTATTCCCACACCAAACTTCTTCAAAATTATGAAAATATATTAAAGGTACTAAGGCATGTACTGGCCATCGGGACTACCGGGAGATTCCTGGTGGGCCGCGGTCTGCTTGGGCCGGCGGCCCGGCGCGTTATGTATTTTGTTTTTAAATCATTATTAATTGTAAATATATTCTATCGTAAGTATATTGTTAAATTGTCCAATTCCGGACTTATGCGTCTCTCTCATGAAGCCGCATGAAGCTGACGCGAGCTGCGAGACTGACAGGTCTGACTGTCTGACACTGGCCAATCGGAATCAAGTTCAGATTCTAGACTTGAGAAGCGGCCGCTTACACCGTGTCCTAACTACACACGACGCTGCGACACGCGATAAAAGGTATCTTTTCCATGTTAATAAATCAGAGTTTTTGTCCTAACCATACGCGACGGCGACATGCGAAGTTTCTAATTTAGAAACGGTTCCTATTTCTGCGACTGTTACAGTGGAGGCTCCCGCTCTGTCTCCTCTCCGCCACCAGAGGGAGCCTTCACCAGAATACTGATCATTGGCTTCAAACTCAAATTCCCATCATGCCGCTTACCTGGGACTGATTGCGTCACACACCTGCACGCCATTAACACACACACATAAAAGCCACGTCCACACACCACACCAGTGCGAAGTCTTGATTTGCCCCGGTGATCATTTCTGAGCGTTTGTATCCTGATTCTGGTTTTCTGGTTTTGGACTTTGGACTGTTTGACACTTCTACGATTGATATCTGCCTGGCCTGAACTCGGACTGTTATTGACTACGATTATTGCTGCCTGCCCTGATCTCTGCCTGTCTCCTGTTGATCCTGTTGTCTTGTCTGCATTGCCCTGTCTGCCTCGTATTGACCCTGCCTGTACGACCCTGTTTAATAAAAGCTGCAAATGGATTCCTCTGTGCATCGTGAATCATTACAGAAGACTTCGCCGCTAAACAATCCAGCAGCCGTCATGGAACTCACCTCTGAACTCACCTCCCAAGCTTCTCGTCTGGATTTACATCATTATCAGCTCGGCCACCTGACCACGCTCACCGAACAGCTCGTACAGGGTATGCAGGAGTTACGCACCGCTGTTGGTACTGTACCAAGCGCATCTGCTACACCATCACCACCATCGAGTGTTCCCTCTGAAACCGTGAGTACAGCAGTAAATCCTCGACTCGCATTTCCTGACAAATTCGACGGAAATCCAACTAAATGCAAGGGATTTCTTTTGCAATGCACACTCTTTGTCGACCAGCAACCGACATTATATTCCACTCAAGCCAGTCGCATTGCGTTTGTTTGTTCCCTGCTCACCGGCAAGGCGTTGGAATGGGTTACGGCAGTCTGGAAACCAGAGGGGTCTTCATTCACCACATTCCAAGAATTCCTTCAACAGTTTCGTCAAGTCTTTGAGCATACTTCAGAAAGAGGAGACGCTGGAGAACAGCTTCTAAATCTCACCCAGGGAAGGTGTACCACCGCCGAATACGCCCTTACGTTTCGCACCCTCGCTGCACAGACGAACTGGGTCGAAGATACATTAAAAACGCTGTTCAGGAGAGGGCTCACTGCTGAACTTCAATCTGAATTAGCCTGTCGAGATGAGGGAAAAAACCTGAATGAGTATATAAGTCTGGCCATTCAAGTCGATAATCTCATGCGTTCCAGACGCATTACCCGGGCACACATCCGTCACTCACTCGAGGCAGCTAACGCTCACGAACCCATGCAGATCGGGTTCACGCACATCACTCCAGAGGAACGGGAACGCAGACTGCAACATCGTCTCTGCATGTACTGTGGTCAACCCGGCCATATGAAGCTCTCCTGTCCAGTCCGACCTCCAACTCGCACCCTTTCGGTGAGTTCTGTAAACCAATATCAAAGATCTCCATCCAGTTTCACTCTCCCCATTCGTCTAATTATACAAGACCAATGTATTGAATCTACAGCCCTCATAGACTCCGGAGCAGCTGGCAATTTCATTTCTCAAACTTTCGCCAGACAAATCAAGCTCAAACTTCATCCATGTCATTCTTCCTTGTCAGTGGAGGCGTTAGATGGTCATCCCATCGGAGACGGTAAAATCCAGTGTGAAACGGAGAAGGTCCAAATGCAGATTGGTTCCCTTCATTCTGAACAGATTCAATTTTATGTCATTCACGCTCCACATCATTTCATCATTCTCGGCCACCCGTGGTTGCAAACTCACAATCCACACATTTCCTGGAAGGAGGGACAAATCATTCGTTGGAGTGAGACCTGTAACAACCAATGTCTGTCTAAAGTCAAACGAGTGACCAATTCCAAGCCAGAACCAGACACCTTAAATCATGAGCTAGCTGAGCTACCGGCAGTCTATTCTGATCTTACGGAAGCCTTCAGCAAGGAAAAAGCTTCCCAACTCCCTGAACATCGTTCAACAGATTGTGCCATTGACTTAATGCCCGGCGCTTCACCTCCTAAAGGTAGAATCTTTCCCCTATCAAAACCTGAGTCTGAGGCCATGAAAAAATACATTGAGGAAGAGACAGCCAAAGGATTCATTCGACCTTCCACCTCACCTGCCGCTGCTGGTTTCTTCTTCGTCAAGAAGAAAGATGGGGGACTCAGGCCTTGCATTGACTATCGTGGGTTAAATGATATCACCATCAAATATCGTTACCCCTTACCTCTGGTGCCAGCCGCTTTGGAACAGCTGAGACAGGCTCAATATTACACCAAGCTTGATCTACGCAATGCATATAACCTGATTCGCATACGTGAGGGGGATGAATGGAAAACAGCCTTTTCCACCACTAGTGGGCACTATGAATACTTGGTCATGCCTTTCGGCTTATCAAACAGTCCTTCCGTCTTTCAGGCGTTCATGAATGATGTGTTTCGTGACATGCTGGATAAATGGGTGATCGTGTACATCGATGATATTCTGATTTACTCAAACTCACTGGAGGAACACATTCAACATGTCAGAGCAGTGCTTCAACGTCTAATTCAGTTCCAGTTATATGCCAAGATAGAGAAGTGTGAGTTTCATCAAACAAGCGTCTCATTTCTGGGTTACATCATCAGTCAAGAGGGAGTGGCCATGGATGACAAGAAGGTGAGAGGAGTGCTGGATTGGCCATTACCTCAGACGGTCAAAGAATTACAGAGATTCTTGGGATTTGCTAACTTTTATCGACGATTTATTAGAAACTTCAGTCTCATTGCTGCTCCACTAACAGCTCTAACCAAACGCCACAGCTCTCGAATTTCTTGGAACCCCGAAGCACAGCGAGCTTTCCAGGAGTTGAAAACCCGGTTCACCACTGCACCCATTCTACGTCATCCCGATCCAGAGCGTCAATTCATTGTGGAGGTAGATGCTTCGAACACAGGAGTCGGGGCCATATTATCTCAACGACAGGGAGATCCAGCCAAGATGTACCCGTGTGCCTTCTTCTCCCGCAAACTTTCTCCAGCTGAGCGGAATTATGATGTTGGGAACCGCGAGCTTTTAGCCATGAAACTGGCTCTGGAAGAATGGCGACACTGGTTGGAGGGAGCAACAGAACCGTTCATCATTCTTACTGACCACAAGAATCTGGAGTATCTTCGATCCGCCAAACGCCTCAATCCTCGTCAAGCAAGATGGGCACTGTTTTTCACACGATTCAACTTCACTGTCACTTACCGCCCAGGCACCAAGAACGTCAAAGCCGATGCCCTCTCTCGCCAAACAGAAGAGACAGTCCACAAAGACAACCCCGAAAACATCATCCATGAGAATCTCTTAGTAGCTCCAGTCCAGTGGGACATTGTAACCGAGATCCAACAGGCCAATCTTCAGACTCCTGCCCCCATTGAGTGTCCAGCCAACCTCCTCTTTGTTCCAGAAATATTTCGACCCCGTCTCATTGATCAAGTCCATTCTAATCCCAGCTCAGGTCATCCCGGAATCAATGCCACAATCCATCTTCTCCAAAATCGTTTCTGGTGGCCCACGCTTACATCCGATACCACAAACCATGTTCAAAACTGCACCGCCTGTCAAACTTCCAAATCACCCCGAAAATTACCCGCTGGCCTGCTTTGTCCTCTCCCCACACCTCAACGACCATGGTCACACATAGCCATCGACTTTATCACAGATCTTCCCACTTCTCAAGGACACACCACAATCCTCACGATAGTGGATCGATTTTCCAAAGCCTGCCGTCTCATTCCCCTCACTAAACTTCCCACTGCCTTCGAAACTGCTGAACTCTTATGCAACCAAGTATTCAGATTTTACGGACTACCTGAGGACATACTATCTGACAGAGGACCTCAGTTTACTTCCAGAGTCTGGTCCGCATTCTTCAAACATTTAAACGTGAACATCAGCCTTACTTCTGGTTATCACCCCCAGTCCAATGGTCAGACCGAACGTCTAAATCAAGACATCATCCGCTTCCTGAGAACCTACTGCCAGCAACACCAACATGACTGGAGCAGATATTTATTCTGGGCAGAATATGCTCAAAATTCATTGGTCAAACCTGCTACTGGTATCACCCCCTTCAAATGTATACTGGGTTTTCAGCCCCCTCTCTTTCCATGGTCCGGTGAACCCACTGAACTCCCATCTGTCACGGAATGGTTGCACAAGAGCGAAGAGGTCTGGGACCAAGCACACACCCATTTGAGGCATGCTGTCAGGCGTCAAGAACAACAAGCCAACCGTCATCGTCGTCCTGCCCCAGAATACCAGAGTGGTCAATGGGTATGGCTGTCAACCAGAGACTTACGCCTCAAACTTCCATGTCGCAAACTCAGTCCCAGGTATGTTGGTCCCTTCCAAATTATAAGACAAATATCACCTGTTTCATTCCGTTTAGACCTGCCCGCTAACTATCGTATCTCTCCCACTTTTCATGTTTCCCTGTTAAAACCCGCTGGTGGTCCGAGGGGAGAGACGGAGGAGGGGGTCGCCTCTCAGGGCCCTCCTGCCTTTCTGGTTGACGGCGAGGAGGCCTACAGAGTGCACAAGTTGCTGGATTCCAGACGTCGGGGTAACATGCTCCAATATCTGGTCGATTGGGAGGGGTACGGTCCGGAGGAACAGTCCTGGGTCAATTCAAGGGATATCCTGGACCCCACTCTCACTGAAGAGTTCCATAGGACATACCCGGAGAAACCGGCCCCTCGACCCCGTGGGAGACCCCGACGACAACCGCCTCCTCGCGTCAGGAGCCGCTCGCAGGGGGGGGGCTCTGTTACAGTGGAGGCTCCCGCTCTGTCTCCTCTCCGCCACCAGAGGGAGCCTTCACCAGAATACTGATCATTGGCTTCAAACTCAAATTCCCATCATGCCGCTTACCTGGGACTGATTGCGTCACACACCTGCACGCCATTAACACACACACATAAAAGCCACGTCCACACACCACACCAGTGCGAAGTCTTGATTTGCCCCGGTGATCATTTCTGAGCGTTTGTATCCTGATTCTGGTTTTCTGGTTTTGGACTTTGGACTGTTTGACACTTCTACGATTGATATCTGCCTGGCCTGAACTCGGACTGTTATTGACTACGATTATTGCTGCCTGCCCTGATCTCTGCCTGTCTCCTGTTGATCCTGTTGTCTTGTCTGCATTGCCCTGTCTGCCTCGTATTGACCCTGCCTGTACGACCCTGTTTAATAAAAGCTGCAAATGGATTCCTCTGTGCATCGTGAATCATTACAGCGACGTCGCGGCTGACAGAATGAAGAAATTACACTGGTTATGAGTACACATTATTAATTTTTAGTTAAAAATAGGTCACTGTGCCACAAGCCATAACGGATAATTTACCTCAGATTTTGAAAGCATTATAGTGTTCAAAATGAATTATGCAAACATACATACGACTGTACTTCATAACAACGACAATAACTGGCAGATGCCACCAAATGTGTTAAAATAAATGAATTATTTGCTGGACTTAAGTGAAAAGGAAAGCCATTTAATGACCATAGCACATAGTTGACGTGAAAAAAGGAGTATTTTGCATATAAATATGCACATATAGACTATACATATTTTTTCGATTTGTATCCCTGAAAGTGCCTGGCAGAAGCCTACTGTCTGTGTCATAAATGTGAACATAATATTATCTACTGTCTGTGTCATAAATATGAACATAAACTATATTTCATGAGGTGAAACATCACTGCCAGGAGCTACAGAATAGGGGAGCGCGGGGATAAATGTAGGCCTAACGCGGGGTTAAATGTAACACGGACATTTTACATAGTTTGTCAGTTCTCTTGCTGCCAGAAGACGGTCTCCCGCGAATTTGCGGAACGTTTTGATTATATTTCGTGAAGATAATGGACAAAGAGTGTTTTGACATCATGAAAGTAAATTTTTTCATCGTAGATTTTTTTCTGTTTCCGGATGTATACGCGTCCAAATCTAACTTTATATTGCCTTAATCACTGTCTTGTTGGCTCAAACACAGCACCGTTTTGAAACATGTCAGTAATTCCTAGCGACTGTTAGGTTTAAAATATGTAATACACAGCGGGGTTAATTGTAACACAGTGTTCCAACTGCTGCCACAATGATAATCAAATGAAAACGGAGCCACACAACTTTTCAGGTTTGAGTATACATTTAACTTTGTTGGACTTTCACAAACAATGTTGTAATTTAAAATGTTTCAAATTTAGTGCACTATGAATGATAGCTTATTTATTTATTAAAAATATGGCCTGTTTTTAATGTAATAAACCATTTAATATTTTATTTTAAGCTCATTTGTATTATTATTAATGTTATTATTATTAATAATAATAATTGTACATGCAGCTGCCACACAAATCTAATTTAATTGCAATTACAATATTTATATGTTTATTTTATTTTATTTATTATTATTTATTGCAAAACCGTGCAGCCCTTTTCTACGTCTCTAGCTATGATATTGATCCATAACAAAAGGATGATTGGATGAGGAATTAAAAATGTTATTATTCACCATTTATTTTCTATAAGACCAGTGTTGGGGGTAACGAGTTACAAACGAGTTTGGGTAAGTAAAGTAACGCATTACACTAAAAATATTGGTAACTACACTACTTTACTATACTAAAGGAACGCGCTTTCCTGCGTTACCCAAGCCGTGTTTGCCTGTGTGGAGAGTTCCGTCTAGTGGTGCGTGCGCGCCGTTGCCATAGAGACCGATTTGAGTGAAGGAGAGAGGGAAGTGGAGAGAGAGAGACGGGTTTCAACAAATGGCAATATTCACATTACTTTCAGTTTATTGCTCGAAAGCACAAAAATATTTGAGTGAAATGTAGGCTATAGTAAATCCTAAGATTATTATTTGTGACATTCGAACAAAATATGTGGATATAAAAACATGTATATAGGCTAGGCTAAAGAACTAAATGAACGATCTCTATTTTCTAATTTCACTAAACATTTCATTAAGTTTCGTGGACATTTTATAAAACATGGATCTTAGGCTCATTTTGTAAACATAAATAACTGATTTAGATGCGCAAACTGGGTGCCGTTGCGGAGATGTAGGCTCCATGTTCGGTGCAGGTTCGGCTTCTTGTCGTTCATCCTCGGATGCGGCATCGCGTGCGCTGTTTGCCGCGCGCACCTTTCCGCTCGTTCGGACGCGTCAAGTAAAAACAAGGCTCGAAAGTCTTGGAAAACGAAATGAACAGGATTGTTGCAGGGTTCATTGTAGAAGACATGCTTTCCCTGTCGACCATTAATTCCCCAGGTTTAGAAAAATACATTTTAAATTAGGATTAAGAATTTTATGGGATAAAGTGACCTTTATTTTATTATTTTTCCTTGACATCTTTAATTTTTTTTAATTATTATTATTACCATGAGCCGAATAAAAAGCTGGTTTTGTTCTCAGGAGAAGAGTTTTATTCTCCCAGCCTGTTTTGAAACTTCTGTGATAAACACCATTTTAAAATTTTGAATTTTGAACCCCATTGTGTTTGTGAATTTTACAGTGCGGCATATTTATTTGTGCAGACAGGGATATTGTTCTTTCATGTCATTTTGTATACATTTTTACAATAAAGTGATGATAGGGCAAAAACTTATATGATGTTTGTCCATGTAGGCTACACGGTAAATTAAGAAACAGGAAAGTAAAGTAATAAGTAGTGAAGTTATTTTTCCAACGCAGTAACTAGTAAAGTAATCTCATTACAATTTACAGAAGTAACTAGTAACTAATTACTTTTTTGAGTAACTACCCCAACACTGTATAAGACTATACCAATATTGGAACTATAACCATTTTATTCCTTTTTTTAATTTAAGAATTATGTTTAAGTTTAAAAACAGACAGAATGGTTTAGTCAAAAAAGAAAAAAATCATTCATAGTGCTATACTGCCCTCTTGTGTTCAAAATTAGGTAGAACTTTTGGATCAATATCCACACATTAATACAGTTGGCAATACAGTATAATAGGTAATACTGTAGGATTGGGGCCTTAAAAATCGCTAACTTAAAAAGTGAAATTAACGGACGTGCACACAAGACCAGGCTTGGGAGGGTTACTTTAAAAATGTATTCCGATACAGTTACAAATTATTTCATAAAAAAAGGGTCCCACTTTATATTAAATGGCTTTAAGTACTATATACTTTTTCAAAAAGTAACTACAATCTGATTACTACTTTTTTTGATGTAACTCACTAGATTTTTGTATCCTGATTACATAATGCCGTTGCATGTATTCTGTTGCTCCCACAAGATATTAGTCTGAATATTTTCCTGTATGAACAAAAAGGAGTTTCCATTGTTCGCACACAAACACACATTCGATCGTGCCTCTCTCGTGACTGTGTGTGCGTGTCATGTGTTCTAGGCTGTGTGCATGCACTTCTGAAGCTGCGCAGAAAATAATAAAATGCCATGCGGAGGACTAACGCAAAATGTGTGAGAAAATCCATTTGATTGTAGTTTAAGTGAGAAATAATTTCAGTGCTCTGGTCAATAGCTGTAGAGTGAAAACTGGTGAGTGCAGTATACAGCTTTCACAGAAAGAGAATGATGTGAGCACGTACGATTGGCAGTGAGTCCTGTGTGTGGACAAAATAGCTCAATAAGAGTAATAAAATACATGTGAAAAAAATCACATCATAATGTTTTAAAGAAGAGTGGTTTGATTAAAGTGGTGTAAATATACCCGATCCGGCAAAGATGGCAGTATCGGAGCTGATACCGATCCTGAGTATCGGATCGGCGCATTCCTAAATACTATAATGTAAACACAGTACAGACCTGGATGTACACCT
The DNA here is from genome assembly GCA_038021265.1 of Cyprinella venusta. Taxonomy (NCBI): domain Eukaryota; kingdom Metazoa; phylum Chordata; class Actinopteri; order Cypriniformes; family Leuciscidae; genus Cyprinella; species Cyprinella venusta. The sequence continues at coordinate 9,040,250 of CM075877.1, read as the reverse complement.
GACCTTTCAGAAGGTTGCTCACGCATACTTTGTGGTTAAAATGTGCCCTCAATGTGCACTTTTGCAGAGCCTTCACTGATGCAAGCTCTTCAGCACACTTCTTTTTGACAGTCAAAGCGGGGGTTATGTTTTTGCATGTCAAGTAGAATAACTCTAAAAGCACCAAGGTGGCGGTGCCACCGGCTTTATATATATATATATATATATATATATATATATATATATATATATATATATATATAAATATAGCTGCGAGCAGCGATTGCGGGCCAAAGCCGGCGGTACCGCCATCCCGGTGCCTTTAGGTAACTTAAGGCACCGGGGTTGCGGTGCCACCGGCTTGGGCCCGCAATCGCTGCTCGCAGCTATATTTAGGGCCCAAGCCCTGAAAGGGCGAAGGCCCTATTTTTTCCTTAGGATTATTAGGGCCCAAGCCCTGAAAGGGCGAAGGCCCTATTGTTTTCCTTAGGATTATTTTTTTTTTTATTTTTTTTTTTCTAACGACTATCCGGGCACTTTTGGGGCCCTTAACATGCTCAAAAACTCTTGAAACTTTGCACACAGGTCAGAACCCGCGGCCATCAGAGCCGGGCTGAAGCTGGTACCCGGGCGTGGCAGGGCGGCTCGTCAGCGCCCCCTGGAACAGGGTCTGAACACTTTGTCCATAAATCAAACACGCTTGCATGTAATAATATGAAACTCGGTACACATGTCAATCTCATCGTTTCATATATTCATCGCACTTTTACTTTTTACCCCAGCCCAACAGGAAGTCAGATATTTACGGTTGTTTTTAAAATGCTTGCAATGGAATTTAATGTACTCCTCCTAGAGCATTCATCCGCATGGAACGAAACTCGGTCAGCCTGAAGTCAAGACATAGACGATCAAAAATTGTGAGGGGATTTTTGATATCTCGAACGGTTTGGCTGTGGCGAGGAAACAAAATTATGGTGAGAAACGTGAAACAGGAAGTGTGTCCTAACTTCAGCATACATTAACTGATCTTGATGAAACTTCAGGAGTGTGTTCGCCGTAAGAGGACGATCACATGGATGTGACTATTGTGTGTCAAAGTTATAGCGCCACCAACTGGCAGCAGGAAGTGTGTCACTTTCAAAATGCTTTGAAATCACCCTCTTATTTTAACCCGATTTGCTTCAAACTTCATCTGTATAATGTAAACATACGGCAGATGTAGACCTGTGAATGGATTCTTAATATCTTTGAAACTGTTGCCGTGGTGACGCATCAAACTTTACCATTCTTTTAGGATGCTTTTGAGACCCTTAGCATGCTTCAAATTGCATGAAACTCCTCAGACACATCACATTTATTAGCCAGTAGACATGTGCAAAGTTTCAGAAACGGGCGTGGTGAGGGCTCAGTAGCGCCACCTTTTGACAAAAGTTGGGTTGTTAGTTTTATCTACAGTTACAAAAATCAGTATGTATATTGTACTCCTCGAGCCGGACAACTTTCTAATTGACACTCTTTAACTAGGACCCACAGAAAGTAAGATATGTTTGTTTGAATCTGGTCATGCTCCCTTTGAGCCTACATCTCTGTCTCTCTCTGTGTGTGTGTTAGTAGGGGGAGGGGCTTAACTTAACCATTTCAGTGCTGTGTGTTTTTTTCTGCTGTGTAATTTCTTAATACATTTCTTAAGCCTGGTATGTTTTAAATAAGTTTTTATTTTAATTTTTATAAGTGAAGGCATAATATAACCAGTTAAATTGTAGTGCATTGACAATAGTTTTATATAATTAGTTTATTAATTAAATTAACTTGGTCCATAAACTTGGTCCAGCTGCGAGACTGACAGGTCTGACTGTCTGACACTGGCCAGTCGGAATCAAGAGCGGAGAAGCGGCCGCTCCCATAGGCAGTATAGTATCTCCCCGCCCTGTGGAGGTATTCCGCCGGTCTCGTCTCTGAGACCCCTACACCTGGTATTAAAATGCGATCTGTATCCAGATAAGTTATCCGGATAATAAAAAAGAAATATCAATGCAAGGTATTACGTTGTGATCGGATTGTGATCGATTTGCCTGACCATCTGGAGGTAGTCTGGCTAGCATTGTGTTCGGATCTTTACGTGTAAACGCAATCTGGTTGTTGATATCACACATGTATATTTTACTCCTCCCAAAAATGCTAAAAAATAAACGAGTGAGAGCGTTTACAGGCTGTTATAGTCAGACGCGCTACTGCGACACGCATCACCAACGCAGATAAGCAGCAGCTGAGCGTCAAACCAACGTGCAAACATCGCAAATAAAAGTGAAAGTAAGTCAGAGACGCTTAATCATCTACACAATCATCTTCAAGTAAAGAAAGAAATGATCTCTTGACTCTTACAAGGGCTGTTGCCACTCTCTCTTATTGATGTCTATTGATGAAATTAGCTGATGATCAATAAAATGCATGCTAATATCTGTAATAAACAACCGACAAAATTACTGTATGATGGTGTAAATAAAGAATCAGTCCAGCATCGCCATGTCAGTGTGTATTGATTCATCATTGTCTCTTCATAGTTTGCAAGAGACATTTAATAAACTGAGCGTATTTGATAAACTGAGCGTAGCCTATTCATCTGTCAATATAACCTCATTCTTTTTAATGATCAGAAGAACGCGTATCGACTACCGTTACAGTATGTCCTAACTACACACGACGCCGCGACACGCGATAAAAGGTATCTTTTCCATGTAAATCAGAGTTTTTGTCCTAACCAGACGCGACGGCGACATGCGAAGTTTCTAATTTAGAAACGGTTCCTATTTCTGCGATGTCGCGGCTGACAGAATGAAGAAATTACACTGGTTATGAGTACACATTATTGATTTTTAGTTAAAAATAGGTCACTGTGCCACAAGCGATAACGGAAAATTTACCTCAGATTTTGAAAGCATGTAATATTATAGCGTTCAAAATGAATTCTATGCAAACATACGACTGTATTTCATTACAAGGACAATAACTTCAGGCAGATGCCACCAAATGTGTTAAAATAAATGAATTATTTGCTGGACTTAAGTGAAAAGGATAGCCATTTAATGACCATAGCACATAGTTGATGTGAAAAAAGGAGTATTTTGCATATAAATATGCACATAAATACATATTTTTTCAATTTGTCTCCCTGAAAGTGCCTGGCAGAAGCCTATACTGTCTGTGTCATAAATGTGAACATAATATTATCTACTGTCTGTGTCATAAATGTGAACATAATATTGTAACAGAATATTCTTATGCTATATTATATAAACTATATTTCATGAGGTGAAACATCACTGCCAGGAGCTACAGAATATATATTTCTGTAGGTCCTCACCGTGATGTTGCACTTCATGAAATATATGTAGTATAGCCTAAGAATATTCTATTAAAATATTAAGTGGCACATAAATTCAGACCAGTTATTTACAATAAAGCCTTATAAAATCATTTCCATTCCCTTTGTTTATTATTTTTATAGTTTTTTCTTGGTTTTGATAGTAAATAAAATCTAATCAGTAATTTTACATGCAGATTAATGCACGTATAGATTAATGCACATGTGTGTGTGTTTGCATAGTGGGCCGGTCTGGATGAAGTGTCCAGGGCTGATTTTTTGTCCCAGTCCAGCCCTGAATGGCAATATTCACATTACTTTCAGTTTATTGCTCGAAAGTACAAAAATATTTGAGTGAAATGTAGGCTATAGTAAACCCTAAGATTATTATTTGTGACATTAGAACAAAATATGTGGATATAAAAACATGTATATAGGCTAAAGAACTAAATGAACGATCTCTATTTTCTAATTTCACGACGTCCACACAAGACCAGGCTTGGGAGGGTTACTTTAAAAAATGTATTCCGATACAGTTACAAATTATTTCATAAAAAAGGGTCCCACTTTATATTAATTGGCTTTAAGTACTTTATACTTTTTCAAAAAGTAACTACAATCTGATTACTTTTTTTGATGTAACTCACTGTAATAAAATACAGTTACTGGTTTTTTGTTTCCTGATTACATAATGCTGTTACATGTATTCTGTTGCTCCCACAAGACATTAGTCTGAATATTTTCCTGTATGAACAAAATGGAGTTTCCATTGTTCACACACAAACACACACAGAGTTCGATTGCGCCTCTCTCGTGACTGAGTGTGTGTGCGTGTCATGTGTTCTAGGCTGTGTGCATGCACTTCTGAAGCTGCTCAGAAAATAATAAAATGCCATGCAGAGGACTAATGCAAAATGTGTGGGAAAATCCATTTGATTGTAGTTTAAGTGAGAAATAATTTCAGTGCTCTGGTCAATAGCTGTTGAGTGAAAACTGGTGAATGCAGTATACAGCTTTCACAGAAAGAGAATGATGTGAGCACGTGCGATTGGCAGTGAATCTTTTATGCGGACAAAATAGCTCAATAAGAGTAATAAAATACATGTGGAAAAAATCACATCGTAATGTTTTAAAGAAGAGTGGTTTGATTAAAGTGGTGTAAATATACCCGATCCGGCAAAGATGGCAGTATCGGAGCTGATAACGATCCTGAGTATCGGATCGGCGCATCCCTACATACTATAATGTAAACACAGTACAGATGTAGACCTTGATGTACACCTGACCTTTCAGAAGGTTGCTAATGCATACTTTGTGGTTAAAATGTGCCCTCGATCCGCACTTTTGCAGAGCCTTCACTGCTGCAAGCTCTTCAGCACACTTCTTTTTGACAGTCAAAGCGGGGGTTACGTTTTTGCACGTCATGTAGAATAACCCTAAAAGCACCAAGGGTGCGGTGCCACCGGCTTTATATATATATATATATATATATATATATATATATATATATATATATATATATATATATATATATATATATATATAGCTGCGAGCAGCGATTGCGGGCCAAAGCCGGCGGTACCGCCATCCCGGTGCCTTTAGGTAACTAAAGGCACCGGGGTTGCGGTGCCACCGGCTTGGGCCCGCAATCGCTGCTCGCAGCTATATTTATTATTATTATTATTATTAGGGCCCAAGCCCTGAAAGGGCGAAGGCCCTATTGTTTTCCTTAGGATTATTATTATTATTAGGGCCCAAGCCCTGAAAGGGCGAAGGCCCTATTGTTTTCCTTAGGATTATTATTATTTTTTTTTTTTTTTTTTTTTTTCTAACGACTATCCGGGCACTTTTGGGTCCCTTAACATGCTCAAAAACTCTTGAAACTTTGCACACAGGTCAGAACCCGCGACCATCAGAGCCGGGCTGAAGCTGGTACCCGGGCGTGGCAGGGCGGCTCGTCAGCGCCCCCTGGAACAGGGTCTGAACACTTTGTCCATAAATCAAACACGCTTGCATGTAATAATATGAAACTCGGTACACATGTCAATCTCATCGTTTCATATATTCATCGCACTTTTACTTTTTACCCCAGCCCAACAGGAAGTCAGATATTTACGGTTGTTTTTAAAATGCTTGCAATGGAATTTAATGTACTCCTCCTAGAGCATTCATCCGCATGGAACGAAACTCGGTCAGCCTGAAGTCAAGACATAGACGATCAAAAATTGTGAGGGGATTTTTGATATCTCGAACGGTTTGGCTGTGGCGAGGAAACAAAATTATGGTGAGAAACGTGAAACAGGAAGTGTGTCCTAACTTCAGCATACATTAACTGATCTTGATGAAACTTCAGGAGTGTGTTCGCCGTAAGAGGACGATCACATGGATGTGACTATTGTGTGTCAAAGTTATAGCGCCACCAACTGGCAGCAGGAAGTGTGTCACTTTCAAAATGCTTTGAAATCACCCTCTTATTTTAACCCGATTTGCTTCAAACTTCATCTGTATAATGTAAACATACGGCAGATGTAGACCTGTGAATGGATTCTTAATATCTTTGAAACTGTTGCCGTGGTGACGCATCAAACTTTACCATTCTTTTAGGATGCTTTTGAGACCCTTAGCATGCTTCAAATTGCATGAAACTCCTCAGACACATCACATTTATTAGCCAGTAGACATGTGCAAAGTTTCAGAAACGGGCGTGGTGAGGGCTCAGTAGCGCCACCTTTTGACAAAAGTTGGGTTGTTAGTTTTATCTACAGTTACAAAAATCAGTATGTATATTGTACTCCTCGAGCCGGACAACTTTCTAATTGACACTCTTTAACTAGGACCCACAGAAAGTAAGATATGTTTGTTTGAATCTGGTCATGCTCCCTTTGAGCCTACATCTCTGTCTCTCTCTGTGTGTGTGTTAGTAGGGGGAGGGGCTTAACTTAACCATTTCAGTGCTGTGTGTTTTTTTCTGCTGTGTAATTTCTTAATACATTTCTTAAGCCTGGTATGTTTTAAATAAGTTTTTATTTTAATTTTTATAAGTGAAGGCATAATATAACCAGTTAAATTGTAGTGCATTGACAATAGTTTTATATAATTAGTTTATTAATTAAATTAACTTGGTCCATAAACTTGGTCCAGCTGCGAGACTGACAGGTCTGACTGTCTGACACTGGCCAGTCGGAATCAAGAGCGGAGAAGCGGCCGCTCCCATAGGCAGTATAGTATCTCCCCGCCCTGTGGAGGTATTCCGCCGGTCTCGTCTCTGAGACCCCTACACCTGGTATTAAAATGCGATCTGTATCCAGATAAGTTATCCGGATAATAAAAAAGAAATATCAATGCAAGGTATTACGTTGTGATCGGATTGTGATCGATTTGCCTGACCATCTGGAGGTAGTCTGGCTAGCATTGTGTTCGGATCTTTACGTGTAAACGCAATCTGGTTGTTGATATCACACATGTATATTTTACTCCTCCCAAAAATGCTAAAAAATAAACGAGTGAGAGCGTTTACAGGCTGTTATAGTCAGACGCGCTACTGCGACACGCATTACCAACGCAGATAAGCAGCAGCTGAGCGTCAAACCAACGTGCAAACATCGCAAATAAAAGTGAAAGTAAGTCAGAGACGCTTAATCATCTACACAATCATCTTCAAGTAAAGAAAGAAATGATCTCTTGACTCTTACAAGGGCTGTTGCCACTCTCTCTTATTGATGTCTATTGATGAAATTAGCTGATGATCAATAAAATGCATGCTAATATCTGTAATAAACAACCGACAAAATTACTGTATGATGGTGTAAATAAAGAATCAGTCCAGCATCGCCATGTCAGTGTGTATTGATTCATCATTGTCTCTTCATAGTTTGCAAGAGACATTTAATAAACTGAGCGTATTTGATAAACTGAGCGTAGCCTATTCATCTGTCAATATAACCTCATTCTTTTTAATGATCAGAAGAACGCGTATCGACTACCGTTACAGTATGTCCTAACTACACACGACGCCGCGACACGCGATAAAAGGTATCTTTTCCATGTAAATCAGAGTTTTTGTCCTAACCAGACGCGACGGCGACATGCGAAGTTTCTAATTTAGAAACGGTTCCTATTTCTGCGATGTCGCGGCTGACAGAATGAAGAAATTACACTGGTTATGAGTACACATTATTGATTTTTAGTTAAAAATAGGTCACTGTGCCACAAGCGATAACGGAAAATTTACCTCAGATTTTGAAAGCATGTAATATTATAGCGTTCAAAATGAATTCTATGCAAACATACGACTGTATTTCATTACAAGGACAATAACTTCAGGCAGATGCCACCAAATGTGTTAAAATAAATGAATTATTTGCTGGACTTAAGTGAAAAGGATAGCCATTTAATGACCATAGCACATAGTTGATGTGAAAAAAGGAGTATTTTGCATATAAATATGCACATAAATACATATTTTTTCAATTTGTCTCCCTGAAAGTGCCTGGCAGAAGCCTATACTGTCTGTGTCATAAATGTGAACATAATATTATCTACTGTCTGTGTCATAAATGTGAACATAATATTGTAACAGAATATTCTTATGCTATATTATATAAACTATATTTCATGAGGTGAAACATCACTGCCAGGAGCTACAGAATATATATTTCTGTAGGTCCTCACCGTGATGTTGCACTTCATGAAATATATGTAGTATAGCCTAAGAATATTCTATTAAAATATTAAGTGGCACATAAATTCAGACCAGTTATTTACAATAAAGCCTTATAAAATCATTTCCATTCCCTTTGTTTATTATTTTTATAGTTTTTTCTTGGTTTTGATAGTAAATAAAATCTAATCAGTAATTTTACATGCAGATTAATGCACGTATAGATTAATGCACATGTGTGTGTGTTTGCATAGTGGGCCGGTCTGGATGAAGTGTCCAGGGCTGATTTTTTGTCCCAGTCCAGCCCTGAATGGCAATATTCACATTACTTTCAGTTTATTGCTCGAAAGTACAAAAATATTTGAGTGAAATGTAGGCTATAGTAAACCCTAAGATTATTATTTGTGACATTAGAACAAAATATGTGGATATAAAAACATGTATATAGGCTAAAGAACTAAATGAACGATCTCTATTTTCTAATTTCACGACGTCCACACAAGACCAGGCTTGGGAGGGTTACTTTAAAAAATGTATTCCGATACAGTTACAAATTATTTCATAAAAAAGGGTCCCACTTTATATTAATTGGCTTTAAGTACTTTATACTTTTTCAAAAAGTAACTACAATCTGATTACTTTTTTTGATGTAACTCACTGTAATAAAATACAGTTACTGGTTTTTTGTTTCCTGATTACATAATGCTGTTACATGTATTCTGTTGCTCCCACAAGACATTAGTCTGAATATTTTCCTGTATGAACAAAATGGAGTTTCCATTGTTCACACACAAACACACACAGAGTTCGATTGCGCCTCTCTCGTGACTGAGTGTGTGTGCGTGTCATGTGTTCTAGGCTGTGTGCATGCACTTCTGAAGCTGCTCAGAAAATAATAAAATGCCATGCAGAGGACTAATGCAAAATGTGTGGGAAAATCCATTTGATTGTAGTTTAAGTGAGAAATAATTTCAGTGCTCTGGTCAATAGCTGTTGAGTGAAAACTGGTGAATGCAGTATACAGCTTTCACAGAAAGAGAATGATGTGAGCACGTGCGATTGGCAGTGAATCTTTTATGCGGACAAAATAGCTCAATAAGAGTAATAAAATACATGTGGAAAAAATCACATCGTAATGTTTTAAAGAAGAGTGGTTTGATTAAAGTGGTGTAAATATACCCGATCCGGCAAAGATGGCAGTATCGGAGCTGATAACGATCCTGAGTATCGGATCGGCGCATCCCTACATACTATAATGTAAACACAGTACAGATGTAGACCTTGATGTACACCTGACCTTTCAGAAGGTTGCTAATGCATACTTTGTGGTTAAAATGTGCCCTCGATCCGCACTTTTGCAGAGCCTTCACTGCTGCAAGCTCTTCAGCACACTTCTTTTTGACAGTCAAAGCGGGGGTTACGTTTTTGCACGTCATGTAGAATAACCCTAAAAGCACCAAGGGTGCGGTGCCACCGGCTTTATATATATATATATATATATATATATATATATATATATATATATATATATATATATATATATATATATATAAATATAGCTGCGAGCAGCGATTGCGGGCCAAAGCCGGCGGTACCGCCATCCCGGTGCCTTTAGGTAACTAAAGGCACCGGGGTTGCGGTGCCACCGGCTTGGGCCCGCAATCGCTGCTCGCAGCTATATTTATTATTATTATTATTATTAGGGCCCAAGCCCTGAAAGGGCGAAGGCCCTATTGTTTTCCTTAGGATTATTATTATTATTAGGGCCCAAGCCCTGAAAGGGCGAAGGCCCTATTGTTTTCCTTAGGATTATTATTATTTTTTTTTTTTTTTTTTTTTTTCTAACGACTATCCGGGCACTTTTGGGTCCCTTAACATGCTCAAAAACTCTTGAAACTTTGCACACAGGTCAGAACCCGCGACCATCAGAGCCGGGCTGAAGCTGGTACCCGGGCGTGGCAGGGCGGCTCGTCAGCGCCCCCTGGAACAGGGTCTGAACACTTTGTCCATAAATCAAACACGCTTGCATGTAATAATATGAAACTCGGTACACATGTCAATCTCATCGTTTCATATATTCATCGCACTTTTACTTTTTACCCCAGCCCAACAGGAAGTCAGATATTTACGGTTGTTTTTAAAATGCTTGCAATGGAATTTAATGTACTCCTCCTAGAGCATTCATCCGCATGGAACGAAACTCGGTCAGCCTGAAGTCAAGACATAGACGATCAAAAATTGCGAGGGGATTTTTGATATCTCGACCGGTTTGGCTGTGGTGAGGAAACAAAATTATGGTGAGAAACGTGAAACAGGAAGTGTGTCCTAACTTCAGCATACATTAACTGATCTTGATGAAACTTCAGGAGTGTGTTCGCCGTAAGAGGACGATCACATGGATGTGACTATTGTGTGTCAAAGTTATCATGCCACCAACTGGCAGCAGGAAGTGTGTCACTTTCAAAATGCTTTGAAATCACCCTCTTATTTTAACCCGATTTGCTTCAAACTTCATCTGTATAATGTAAACATACGGCAGATGTAGACCTGTGAATGGATTCTTAATATCTTTGAAACTGTTGCCGTGGTGACGCATCAAACTTTACCATTCTTTTAGGATGCTTTTGAGACCCTTAGCATGCTTCAAATTGCATGAAACTCCTCAGACACATCACATTTATTAGCCAGTAGACATGTGCAAAGTTTCAGAAACGGGCGTGGTGAGGGCTCAGTAGCGCCACCTTTTGACAAAAGTTGGGTTGTTAGTTTTATCTACAGTTACAAAAATCAGTATGTATATTGTACTCCTCGAGCCGGACAACTTTCTAATTGACACTCTTTAACTAGGACCCACAGAAAGTAAGATATGTTTGTTTGAATCTGGTCATGCTCCCTTTGAGCCTACATCTCTGTCTCTCTCTGTGTGTGTGTTAGTAGGGGGAGGAGCTTAACTTAACCATTTCAGTGCTGTGTGTTTTTTTCTGCTGTGTAATTTCTTAATACATTTCTTAAGCCTGGTATGTTTTAAATAAGTTTTTATTTTAATTTTTATAAGTGAAGGCATAATATAACCAGTTAAATTGTAGTGCATTGACAATAGTTTTATATAATTAGTTTATTAATTAAATTAACTTGGTCCATAAACTTGGTCCAGCTGCGAGACTGACAGGTCTGACTGTCTGACACTGGCCAATCGGAATCAAGAGCGGAGAAGCGGCCGCTCCCATAGGCAGTATAGTATCTCCCCGCCCTGTGGAGGCATTCCGCCGGTCTCGTGAAGTTTCTCGCCGGTCTCGTCTCTGAGACCCCTACACCTGGTATTAAAATGCGATCTGTATCCAGATAAGTTATCCGGATAATAAAAAAGAAATATCAATGCAAGGTATTACGTTGTGATCGGATTGTGATCGATTTGCCTGACCATCTGGAGGTAGTCTGGCTCGCATTGTGTTCGGATCTTTACGTGTAAACGCAATCTGGTTGTTATCACACGTGTATATTTTACTCCTCCCAAAAATGCTAAAAAATAAACGAGTGAGAGCGTTTACAGGCTGTTATAGTCAGAGATGACGGCGCTACTGCGACACGCATCACCGCCGCAGATAAGCAGCAGCTGAGCGTCAAACCAACGTGCAAACATCGCAAATAAAAGTGAAAGTAAGTCAGAGACGCTTAATCATCTACACAATCATCTTCAAGTAAAGAAAGAAATGATCTCTTGACTCTTACAAGGGCTGTTGCCACTCTCTCTTATTGATGTCTATTGATGAAATTAGCTGATGATCAATAAAATGCATGCTAATATCTGTAATAAACAACCGACAAAATTACTGTATGATGGTGTAAATAAAGAATCAGTCCAGCATCGCCATGTCAGTGTGTATTGATTCATCATTGTCTCTTCATAGTTTGCAAGAGACATTTAATAAACTGAGCGTATTTGATAAACTGAGCGTAGCCTATTCATCTGTCAATATAACCTCATTCTTTTTAATGATCAGAAGAACGCGTATCGACTACCGTTACAGTACAATATGTCCTAACTACACACGACGCCGCGACACGCGATAAAAGGTATCTTTTCCATGTAAATCAGAGTTTTTGTCCTAACCAGACGCGACGGCGACATGCGAAGTTTCTAATTTAGAAACGGTTCCTATTTCTGCGATGTCGCGGCTGACAGAATGAAGAAATTACACTGGTTATGAGTACACATTATTTATTTTTAGTTAAAAATAGGTCACTGTGCCACAAGCCATAACGGATAATTTACCTCAGATTTTGAAAGCATGTAATATTATAGTGTTCAAAATGAATTCTATGCAAACATACGACTGTATTTCATAACAACGACAATAACTTGAGGCAGATGCCACCAAATGTGTTAAAATAAATGAATTATTTGTTGGACTTAAGTGAAAAGGATAGCCATTTAATGACCATAGCACATAGTTGATGTGAAAAAAGGAGTATTTTGCATATAAATATGCACATAAATACATATTTTTTCAATTTGTCTCCCTGAAAGTGCCTGGCAGAAGCCTATACTGTCTGTCATAAATGTGAACATAATATTATCTAATGTCTGTGTCATAAATGTGAACATAATATTGTAACAGAATATTCTTATGCTATATTATATAAACTATATTTCATGAGGTGAAACATCACTGCCAGGAGCTACAGAATATATATTTCTGTAGGTCCTCACCGTGATGTTGCACTTCATGAAATATATGTAGTATAGCCTAAGAATATTCTATTAAAATATTAAGTGGCACATACATTCAGACCAGTTATTTACGTACAATAAAGCCTTATAAAATCATTTCCATTCCCTTTGTTTATTATTTTAATAGTTTTTTCTTGGTTTTGATAGTAAATGAAATCTAATCAGTAATTTTACATGCAGATTAATGCACGTATAGATTAATGCACGTGTGTGTGTGTTTGCATAGTGGGCTGGTCTGGATGAAGTGTCCAGGGCTGATTTTTTGTCCCAGTCCAGCCCTGAATGGCAATATTCACATTACTTTCAGTTTATTGCTCGAAAGTACAAAATATTTGAGTGAAATGTAGGCTATAGTAAACCCTAAAATTATTATTTGTGACATTAGAACAAAATATGTGGATATAAAAACATGTATATAGGCTAAAGAACTAAATGAACGATCTCTATTTTCTAATTTCACGACGTCCACACAAGACCAGGCTTGGGAGGGTTACTTTAAAAAATGTATTCTGATACAGTTACAAATTATTTCATAAAAAAGGGTCCCACTTTATATTAATTGGCTTTAAGTACTTTATACTTTTTCAAAAAGTAACTACAATCTGATTACTTTTTTTGATGTAACTCACTGTAATAATATACAGTTACTGGATTTTTGTTTCCTGATTACATAATGCTGTTACATGTATTCTGTTGCTCCCACAAGACATTAGTCTGAATATTTTCCTGTATGAACAAAATGGAGTTTCCATTGTTCACACACAAACACACACAGAGTTCGATCGCGCCTCTCTCGTGACTGAGTGTGTGTGCGTGTCATGTGTTCTAGGCTGTGTGCATGCACTTCTGAAGCTGCTCAGAAAATAATAAAATGCCATGCAGAGGACTAATGCAAAATGTGTGGGAAAATCCATTTGATTGTAGTTTAAGTGAGAAATAATTTCAGTGCTCTGGTCAATAGCTGTAGAGTGAAAACTGGTGAATGCAGTATACAGCTTTCACAGAAAGAGAATGATGTGAGCACGTACGATTGGCAGTGAATCTTTTATGCGGACAAAATAGCTCAATAAGAGTAACAAAATACATGTGGAAAAAATCACATCGTAATGTTTTAAAGAAGAGTGGTTTGATTAAAGTGGTGTAAATATACCCGATCCGGCAAAGATGGCAGTATCGGAGCTGATAACGATCCTGAGTATCGGATCGGCGCATCCCTACATACTATAATGTAAACACAGTACAGATGTACACCTGACCTTTCAGAAGGTTGCTCATGCATACTTTGTGGTTAAAATGTGCCCTCGATCCGCACTTTTGCAGAGCCTTCACTGCTGCAAGCTCTTCAGCACACTTCTTTTTGACAGTCAAAACGGGAGTTATGTTTTTGCACGTCATGTAGAATAACCCTAAAAGCACCAAGGGTGCGGTGCCACCGGCTTTATATATATATATATATATATATATATATATAAATATAGCTGCGAGCAGCGATTGCGGGCCAAAGCCGGCGGTACCGCCATCCCGGTGCCTTTAGGTAACTAAAGGCACCGGGGTTGCGGTGCCACCGGCTTGGGCCCGCAATCGCTGCTCGCAGCTATATTTATTATTTTTTTTTTCTAACGACTATCCGGGCACTTTTGGGTCCCTTAACATGCTCAAAAACTCTTGAAACTTTGCACACAGGTCAGAACCCGCGGCCATCAGAGCCGGGCTGAAGCTGGTACCCGGGCGTGGAAGGGCGGCTCGTCAGCGCCCCCTGGAACAGGGTCTGAACACTTTGTCCATAAATCAAACACGCTTGCATGTAATAATATGAAACTCGGTACACATGTCAATCTCATCGTTTCATATATTCATCGCACTTTTACTTTTTACCCCAGCCCAACAGGAAGTCAGATATTTACGGTTGTTTTTAAAATGCTTGCAATGGAATTTAATGTACTCCTCCTAGAGCATTCATCCGCATGGAACGAAACTCGGTCAGCCTGAAGTCAAGACATAGACGATCAAAAATTGCGAGGGGATTTTTGATATCTCGAACGGTTTGGCTGTGGCGAGGAAACAAAATTATGGTGAGAAACGTGAAACAGGAAGTGTGTCCTAACTTCAGCATACATTAACTGATCTTGATGAAACTTCAGGAGTGTGTTCGCCGTAAGAGGACGATCACATGGATGTGACTATTGTGTGTCAAAGTTATAGCGCCACCAACTGGCAGCAGGAAGTGTGTCACTTTCAAAATGCTTTGAAATCACCCTCTTATTTTAACCCGATTTGCTTCAAACTTCATCTGTATAATGTAAACATACGGCAGATGTAGACCTGTGAATGGATTCTTAATATCTTTGAAACTGTTGCCGTGGTGACGCATCAAACTTTACCATTCTTTTAGGATGCCTTTGAGACCCTTAGCATGCTTCAAATTGCATGAAACTCCTCAGACACATCACATTTATTAGCCAGTAGACATGTGCAAAGTTTCAGAAACGGGCGTGGTGAGGGCTCAGTAGCGCCACCTTTTGACAAAAGTTGGGTTGTTAGTTTTATCTACAGTTACAAAAATCAGTATGTATATTGTACTCCTCGAGCCGGACAACTTTCTAATTGACACTCTTTAACTAGGACCCACAGAAAGTAAGATATGTTTGTTTGAATCTGGTCATGCTCCCTTTGAGCCTACATCTCTGTCTCTCTCTGTGTGTGTGTTAGTAGGGGGAGGGGCTTAACTTAACCATTTCAGTGCTGTGTGTTTTTTTCTGCTGTGTAATTTCTTAATACATTTCTTAAGCCTGGTATGTTTTAAATAAGTTTTTATTTTAATTTTTATAAGTGAAGGCATAATATAACCAGTTAAATTGTAGTGCATTGACAATAGTTTTATATAATTAGTTTATTAATTAAATTAACTTGGTCCATAAACTTGGTCCAGCTGCGAGACTGACAGGTCTGACTGTCTGACACTGGCCAGTCGGAATCAAGAGCGGAGAAGCGGCCGCTCCCATAGGCAGTATAGTATCTCCCCGCCCTGTGGAGGTATTCCGCCGGTCTCGTCTCTGAGACCCCTACACCTGGTATTAAAATGCGATCTGTATCCAGATAAGTTATCCGGATAATAAAAAAGAAATATCAATGCAAGGTATTACGTTGTGATCGGATTGTGATCGATTTGCCTGACCATCTGGAGGTAGTCTGGCTAGCATTGTGTTCGGATCTTTACGTGTAAACGCAATCTGGTTGTTGATATCACACATGTATATTTTACTCCTCCCAAAAATGCTAAAAAATAAACGAGTGAGAGCGTTTACAGGCTGTTATAGTCAGACGCGCTACTGCGACACGCATTACCAACGCAGATAAGCAGCAGCTGAGCGTCAAACCAACGTGCAAACATCGCAAATAAAAGTGAAAGTAAGTCAGAGACGCTTAATCATCTACACAATCATCTTCAAGTAAAGAAAGAAATGATCTCTTGACTCTTACAAGGGCTGTTGCCACTCTCTCTTATTGATGTCTATTGATGAAATTAGCTGATGATCAATAAAATGCATGCTAATATCTGTAATAAACAACCGACAAAATTACTGTATGATGGTGTAAATAAAGAATCAGTCCAGCATCGCCATGTCAGTGTGTATTGATTCATCATTGTCTCTTCATAGTTTGCAAGAGACATTTAATAAACTGAGCGTATTTGATAAACTGAGCGTAGCCTATTCATCTGTCAATATAACCTCATTCTTTTTAATGATCAGAAGAACGCGTATCGACTACCGTTACAGTATGTCCTAACTACACACGACGCCGCGACACGCGATAAAAGGTATCTTTTCCATGTAAATCAGAGTTTTTGTCCTAACCAGACGCGACGGCGACATGCGAAGTTTCTAATTTAGAAACGGTTCCTATTTCTGCGATGTCGCGGCTGACAGAATGAAGAAATTACACTGGTTATGAGTACACATTATTGATTTTTAGTTAAAAATAGGTCACTGTGCCACAAGCGATAACGGAAAATTTACCTCAGATTTTGAAAGCATGTAATATTATAGCGTTCAAAATGAATTCTATGCAAACATACGACTGTATTTCATTACAAGGACAATAACTTCAGGCAGATGCCACCAAATGTGTTAAAATAAATGAATTATTTGCTGGACTTAAGTGAAAAGGATAGCCATTTAATGACCATAGCACATAGTTGATGTGAAAAAAGGAGTATTTTGCATATAAATATGCACATAAATACATATTTTTTCAATTTGTCTCCCTGAAAGTGCCTGGCAGAAGCCTATACTGTCTGTGTCATAAATGTGAACATAATATTATCTACTGTCTGTGTCATAAATGTGAACATAATATTGTAACAGAATATTCTTATGCTATATTATATAAACTATATTTCATGAGGTGAAACATCACTGCCAGGAGCTACAGAATATATATTTCTGTAGGTCCTCACCGTGATGTTGCACTTCATGAAATATATGTAGTATAGCCTAAGAATATTCTATTAAAATATTAAGTGGCACATAAATTCAGACCAGTTATTTACAATAAAGCCTTATAAAATCATTTCCATTCCCTTTGTTTATTATTTTTATAGTTTTTTCTTGGTTTTGATAGTAAATAAAATCTAATCAGTAATTTTACATGCAGATTAATGCACGTATAGATTAATGCACATGTGTGTGTGTTTGCATAGTGGGCCGGTCTGGATGAAGTGTCCAGGGCTGATTTTTTGTCCCAGTCCAGCCCTGAATGGCAATATTCACATTACTTTCAGTTTATTGCTCGAAAGTACAAAAATATTTGAGTGAAATGTAGGCTATAGTAAACCCTAAGATTATTATTTGTGACATTAGAACAAAATATGTGGATATAAAAACATGTATATAGGCTAAAGAACTAAATGAACGATCTCTATTTTCTAATTTCACGACGTCCACACAAGACCAGGCTTGGGAGGGTTACTTTAAAAAATGTATTCCGATACAGTTACAAATTATTTCATAAAAAAGGGTCCCACTTTATATTAATTGGCTTTAAGTACTTTATACTTTTTCAAAAAGTAACTACAATCTGATTACTTTTTTTGATGTAACTCACTGTAATAAAATACAGTTACTGGATTTTTGTTTCCTGATTACATAATGCTGTTACATGTATTCTGTTGCTCCCACAAGACATTAGTCTGAATATTTTCCTGTATGAACAAAATGGAGTTTCCATTGTTCACACACAAACACACACAGAGTTCGATTGCGCCTCTCTCGTGACTCAGTGTGTGTGCGTGTCATGTGTTCTAGGCTGTGTGCATGCACTTCTGAAGCTGCTCAGAAAATAATAAAATGCCATGCAGAGGACTAATGCAAAATGTGTGGGAAAATCCATTTGATTGTAGTTTAAGTGAGAAATAATTTCAGTGCTCTGGTCAATAGCTGTTGAGTGAAAACTGGTGAATGCAGTATACAGCTTTCACAGAAAGAGAATGATGTGAGCACGTGCGATTGGCAGTGAATCTTTTATGCGGACAAAATAGCTCAATAAGAGTAATAAAATACATGTGGAAAAAATCACATCGTAATGTTTTAAAGAAGAGTGGTTTGATTAAAGTGGTGTAAATATACCCGATCCGGCAAAGATGGCAGTATCAGAGCTGATAACGATCCTGAGTATCGGATCGGCGCATCCCTACATACTATAATGTAAACACAGTACAGATGTAGACCTTGATGTACACCTGACCTTTCAGAAGGTTGCTAATGCATACTTTGTGGTTAAAATGTGCCCTCGATCCGCACTTTTGCAGAGCCTTCACTGCTGCAAGCTCTTCAGCACACTTCTTTTTGACAGTCAAAGCGGGGGTTACGTTTTTGCACGTCATGTAGAATAACCCTAAAAGCACCAAGGGTGCGGTGCCACCGGCTTTATATATATATATATATATAAATATAGCTGCGAGCAGCGATTGCGGGCCAAAGCCGGCGGTACCGCCATCCCGGTGCCTTTAGGTAACTAAAGGCACCGGGGTTGCGGTGCCACCGGCTTGGGCCCGCAATCGCTGCTCGCAGCTATATTTATTATTATTATTATTATTAGGGCCCAAGCCCTGAAAGGGCGAAGGCCCTATTGTTTTCCTTAGGATTATTATTATTATTAGGGCCCAAGCCCTGAAAGGGCGAAGGCCCTATTGTTTTCCTTAGGATTATTTTTTTTTTTTTTTTTTTTTCTAACGACTATCCGGGCACTTTTGGGTCCCTTAACATGCTCAAAAACTCTTGAAACTTTGCACACAGGTCAGAACCCGCGGCCATCAGAGCCGGGCTGAAGCTGGTACCCGGGCGTGGAAGGGCGGCTCGTCAGCGCCCCCTGGAACAGGGTCTGAACACTTTGTCCATAAATCAAACACGCTTGCATGTAATAATATGAAACTCGGTACACATGTCAATCTCATCGTTTCATATATTCATCGCACTTTTACTTTTTACCCCAGCCCAACAGGAAGTCAGATATTTACGGTTGTTTTTAAAATGCTTGCAATGGAATTTAATGTACTCCTCCTAGAGCATTCATCCGCATGGAACGAAACTCGGTCAGCCTGAAGTCAAGACATAGACGATCAAAAATTGCGAGGGGATTTTTGATATCTCGAACGGTTTGGCTGTGGCGAGGAAACAAAATTATGGTGAGAAACGTGAAACAGGAAGTGTGTCCTAACTTCAGCATACATTAACTGATCTTGATGAAACTTCAGGAGTGTGTTCGCCGTAAGAGGACGATCACATGGATGTGACTATTGTGTGTCAAAGTTATAGCGCCACCAACTGGCAGCAGGAAGTGTGTCACTTTCAAAATGCTTTGAAATCACCCTCTTATTTTAACCCGATTTGCTTCAAACTTCATCTGTATAATGTAAACATACGGCAGATGTAGACCTGTGAATGGATTCTTAATATCTTTGAAACTGTTGCCGTGGTGACGCATCAAACTTTACCATTCTTTTAGGATGCCTTTGAGACCCTTAGCATGCTTCAAATTGCATGAAACTCCTCAGACACATCACATTTATTAGCCAGTAGACATGTGCAAAGTTTCAGAAACGGGCGTGGTGAGGGCTCAGTAGCGCCACCTTTTGACAAAAGTTGGGTTGTTAGTTTTATCTACAGTTACAAAAATCAGTATGTATATTGTACTCCTCGAGCCGGACAACTTTCTAATTGACACTCTTTAACTAGGACCCACAGAAAGTAAGATATGTTTGTTTGAATCTGGTCATGCTCCCTTTGAGCCTACATCTCTGTCTCTCTCTGTGTGTGTGTTAGTAGGGGGAGGGGCTTAACTTAACCATTTCAGTGCTGTGTGTTTTTTTCTGCTGTGTAATTTCTTAATACATTTCTTAAGCCTGGTATGTTTTAAATAAGTTTTTATTTTAATTTTTATAAGTGAAGGCATAATATAACCAGTTAAATTGTAGTGCATTGACAATAGTTTTATATAATTAGTTTATTAATTAAATTAACTTGGTCCATAAACTTGGTCCAGCTGCGAGACTGACAGGTCTGACTGTCTGACACTGGCCAATCGGAATCAAGAGCGGAGAAGCGGCCGCTCCCATAGGCAGTATAGTATCTCCCCGCCCTGTGGAGGCATTCCGCTGGTCTCGTGAAGTTTCTCGCCGGTCTCGTCTCTGAGACCCCTACACCTGGTATTAAAATGCGATCTGTATCCAGATAAGTTATCCGGATAATAAAAAAGAAATCTCAATGCAAGGTATTATGTTGTGATCGGATTGTGATCGATTTGCCTGACCATCTGGAGGTAGTCTGGCTCGCATTGTGTTCGGATCTTTACGTGTAAACGCAATCTGGTTGTTGATATCACACATGTATATTTTACTCCTCCCAAAAATGCTAAAAAATAAACGAGTGAGAGCGTTTACAGGCTGTTATAGTCAGACATGTCGGCGCTACTGCGACATCATCACCACCGCAGATAAGCAGCAGCTGGGCGTCAAACCAACGTGCAAACATCGCAAATAAAAGTGAAAGTAAGTCAGAGACGCTTAATCATCTACACAATCATCTTCAAGTAAAGAAAGAAATGATCTCTTGACTCTTACAAGGGCTGTTGCCACTCTCTCTTATTGATGTCTATTGATGAAATTAGCTGATGATCAATAAAATGCATGCTAATATCTGTAATAAACAACCGACAAAATTACTGTATGATGGTGTAAATAAAGAATCAGTCCAGCATCGCCATGTCAGTGTGTATTGATTCATCATTGTCTCTTCATAGTTTGCAAGAGACATTTAATAAACTGAGCGTATTTGATAAACTGAGCGTAGCCTATTCATCTGTCAATATAACCTCATTCTTTTTAATGATCAGAAGAACGCGTATCGACTACCGTTACAGTACGTCCTAACTACACACGACGCCGCGACACGCGATAAAAGGTATATTTTCCATGTAAATCAGAGTTTTTGTCCTAACCAGACGCGACGGCGACATGCGAAGTTTCTAATTTAGAAACGGTTCCTATTTCTGCGATGTCGCGGCTGACAGAATGAAGAAATTACACTGGTTATGAGTACACATTATTTATTTTTAGTTAAAAATAGGTCACTGTGCCACAAGCCATAACGGATAATTTACCTCAGATTTTGAAAGCATGTAATATTATAGTGTTCAAAATGAATTCTATGCAAACATACCACTGTATTTCATAACAACGACAATAACTTGAGGCAGATGCCACCAAATGTGTTAAAATAAATGAATTATTTGCTGGACTTAAGTGAAAAGGATAGCCATTTAATGACCATAGCACATAGTTGATGTGAAAAAAGGAGTATTTTGCATATAAATATGCACATAAATACATATTTTTTCAATTTGTCTCCCTGAAAGTGCCTGGCAGAAGCCTATACTGTCTGTGTCATAAATGTGAACATAATATTATCTACTGTCTGTGTCATAAATGTGAACATAATATTGTAACAGAATATTCTTATGCTATATTATATAAACTATATTTCATGAGGTGAAACATCACTGCCAGGAGCTACAGAATATATATTTCTGTAGGTCCTCACCGTGATGTTGCACTTCATGAAATATATGTAGTATAGCCTAAGAATATTCTATTAAAATATTAAGTGGCACATAAATGCAGACCAGTTATTTACAATAAAGCCTTATAAAATCATTTCCATTCCCTTTGTTTATTATTTTTATAGTTTTTTCTTGGTTTTGATAGTAAATAAAATCTAATCAGTAATTTTACATGCAGATTAATGCACGTATAGATTAATGCACATGTGTGTGTGTTTGCATAGTGGGCCGGTCTGGATGAAGTGTCCAGGGCTGATTTTTTGTCCCAGTCCAGCCCTGAATGGCAATATTCACATTACTTTCAGTTTATTGCTCGAAAGTACAAAAATATTTGAGTGAAATGTAGGCTATAGTAAACCCTAAGATTATTATTTGTGACATTAGAACAAAATATGTGGATATAAAAACATGTATATAGGCTAAAGAACTAAATGAACGATCTCTATTTTCTAATTTCACGACGTCCACACAAGACCAGGCTTGGGAGGGTTACTTTAAAAAATGTATTCCGATACAGTTACAAATTATTTCATAAAAAAGGGTCCCACTTTATATTAATTGGCTTTAAGTACTTTATACTTTTTCAAAAAGTAACTACAATCTGATTACTTTTTTTGATGTAACTCACTGTAATAAAATACAGTTACTGGATTTTTGTTTCCTGATTACATAATGCTGTTACATGTATTCTGTTGCTCCCACAAGACATTAGTCTGAATATTTTCCTGTATGAACAAAATGGAGTTTCCATTGTTCACACACAAACACACACAGAGTTCGATTGCGCCTCTCTCGTGACTCAGTGTGTGTGCGTGTCATGTGTTCTAGGCTGTGTGCATGCACTTCTGAAGCTGCTCAGAAAATAATAAAATGCCATGCAGAGGACTAATGCAAAATGTGTGGGAAAATCCATTTGATTGTAGTTTAAGTGAGAAATAATTTCAGTGCTCTGGTCAATAGCTGTTGAGTGAAAACTGGTGAATGCAGTATACAGCTTTCACAGAAAGAGAATGATGTGAGCACGTGCGATTGGCAGTGAATCTTTTATGCGGACAAAATAGCTCAATAAGAGTAATAAAATACATGTGGAAAAAATCACATCGTAATGTTTTAAAGAAGAGTGGTTTGATTAAAGTGGTGTAAATATACCCGATCCGGCAAAGATGGCAGTATCAGAGCTGATAACGATCCTGAGTATCGGATCGGCGCATCCCTACATACTATAATGTAAACACAGTACAGATGTAGACCTTGATGTACACCTGACCTTTCAGAAGGTTGCTAATGCATACTTTGTGGTTAAAATGTGCCCTCGATCCGCACTTTTGCAGAGCCTTCACTGCTGCAAGCTCTTCAGCACACTTCTTTTTGACAGTCAAAGCGGGGGTTACGTTTTTGCACGTCATGTAGAATAACCCTAAAAGCACCAAGGGTGCGGTGCCACCGGCTTTATATATATATATATATATAAATATAGCTGCGAGCAGCGATTGCGGGCCAAAGCCGGCGGTACCGCCATCCCGGTGCCTTTAGGTAACTAAAGGCACCGGGGTTGCGGTGCCACCGGCTTGGGCCCGCAATCGCTGCTCGCAGCTATATTTATTATTATTATTATTATTAGGGCCCAAGCCCTGAAAGGGCGAAGGCCCTATTGTTTTCCTTAGGATTATTATTATTATTAGGGCCCAAGCCCTGAAAGGGCGAAGGCCCTATTGTTTTCCTTAGGATTATTTTTTTTTTTTTTTTTTTTTCTAACGACTATCCGGGCACTTTTGGGTCCCTTAACATGCTCAAAAACTCTTGAAACTTTGCACACAGGTCAGAACCCGCGACCATCAGAGCCGGGCTGAAGCTGGTACCCGGGCGTGGCAGGGCGGCTCGTCAGCGCCCCCTGGAACAGGGTCTGAACACTTTGTCCATAAATCAAACACGCTTGCATGTAATAATATGAAACTCGGTACACATGTCAATCTCATCGTTTCATATATTCATCGCACTTTTACTTTTTACCCCAGCCCAACAGGAAGTCAGATATTTACGGTTGTTTTTAAAATGCTTGCAATGGAATTTAATGTACTCCTCCTAGAGCATTCATCCGCATGGAACGAAACTCGGTCAGCCTGAAGTCAAGACATAGACGATCAAAAATTGCGAGGGGATTTTTGATATCTCGACCGGTTTGGCTGTGGCGAGGAAACAAAATTATGGTGAGAAACGTGAAACAGGAAGTGTGTCCTAACTTCAGCATACATTAACTGATCTTGATGAAACTTCAGGAGTGTGTTCGCCGTAAGAGGACGATCACATGGATGTGACTATTGTGTGTCAAAGTTATAGTGCCACCAACTGGCAGCAGGAAGTGTGTCACTTTCAAAATGCTTTGAAATCACCCTCTTATTTTAACCCGATTTGCTTCAAACTTCATCTGTATAATGTAAACATACGGCAGATGTAGACCTGTGAATGGATTCTTAATATCTTTGAAACTGTTGCCGTGGTGACGCATCAAACTTTACCATTCTTTTAGGATGCTTTTGAGACCCTTAGCATGCTTCAAATTGCATGAAACTCCTCAGACACATCACATTTATTAGCCAGTAGACATGTGCAAAGTTTCAGAAACGGGCGTGGTGAGGGCTCAGTAGCGCCACCTTTTGACAAAAGTTGGGTTGTTAGTTTTATCTACAGTTACAAAAATCAGTATGTATATTGTACTCCTCGAGCCGGACAACTTTCTAATTGACACTCTTTAACTAGGACCCACAGAAAGTAAGATATGTTTGTTTGAATCTGGTCATGCTCCCTTTGAGCCTACATCTCTGTCTCTCTCTGTGTGTGTGTTAGTAGGGGGAGGGGCTTAACTTAACCATTTCAGTGCTGTGTGTTTTTTTCTGCTGTGTAATTTCTTAATACATTTCTTAAGCCTGGTATGTTTTAAATAAGTTTTTATTTTAATTTTTATAAGTGAAGGCATAATATAACCAGTTAAATTGTAGTGCATTGACAATAGTTTTATATAATTAGTTTATTAATTAAATTAACTTGGTCCATAAACTTGGTCCAGCTGCGAGACTGACAGGTCTGACTGTCTGACACTGGCCAATCGGAATCAAGAGCGGAGAAGCGGCCGCTCCCATAGGCAGTATAGTATCTCCCCGCCCTGTGGAGGCATTCCGCCGGTCTCGTGAAGTTTCTCGCCGGTCTCGTCTCTGAGACCCCTACACCTGGTATTAAAATGCGATCTGTATCCAGATAAGTTATCCGGATAATAAAAAAGAAATATCAATGCAAGGTATTACGTTGTGATCGGATTGTGATCGATTTGCCTGACCATCTGGAGGTAGTCTGGCTCGCATTGTGTTCGGATCTTTACGTGTAAACGCAATCTGGTTGTTATCACACGTGTATATTTTACTCCTCCCAAAAATGCTAAAAAATAAACGAGTGAGAGCGTTTACAGGCTGTTATAGTCAGAGATGACGGCGCTACTGCGACACGCATCACCGCCGCAGATAAGCAGCAGCTGAGCGTCAAACCAACGTGCAAACATCGCAAATAAAAGTGAAAGTAAGTCAGAGACGCTTAATCATCTACACAATCATCTTCAAGTAAAGAAAGAAATGATCTCTTGACTCTTACAAGGGCTGTTGCCACTCTCTCTTATTGATGTCTATTGATGAAATTAGCTGATGATCAATAAAATGCATGCTAATATCTGTAATAAACAACCGACAAAATTACTGTATGATGGTGTAAATAAAGAATCAGTCCAGCATCGCCATGTCAGTGTGTATTGATTCATCATTGTCTCTTCATAGTTTGCAAGAGACATTTAATAAACTGAGCGTATTTGATAAACTGAGCGTAGCCTATTCATCTGTCAATATAACCTCATTCTTTTTAATGATCAGAAGAACGCGTATCGACTACCGTTACAGTACAATATGTCCTAACTACACACGACGCCGCGACACGCGATAAAAGGTATCTTTTCCATGTAAATCAGAGTTTTTGTCCTAACCAGACGCGACGGCGACATGCGAAGTTTCTAATTTAGAAACGGTTCCTATTTCTGCGATGTCGCGGCTGACAGAATGAAGAAATTACACTGGTTATGAGTACACATTATTTATTTTTAGTTAAAAATAGGTCACTGTGCCACAAGCCATAACGGATAATTTACCTCAGATTTTGAAAGCATGTAATATTATAGTGTTCAAAATGAATTCTATGCAAACATACCACTGTATTTCATAACAACGACAATAACTTGAGGCAGATGCCACCAAATGTGTTAAAATAAATGAATTATTTGCTGGACTTCAGTGAAAAGGATAGCCATTTAATGACCATAGCACATAGTTGATGTGAAAAAAGGAGTATTTTGCATATAAATATGCACATAAATACATATTTTTTCAATTTGTCTCCCTGAAAGTGCCTGGCAGAAGCCTATACTGTCTGTGTCATAAATGTGAACATAATATTGTAACAGAATATTCTTATGCTATATTATATAAACTATATTTCATGAGGTGAAACATCACTGCCAGGAGCTACAGAATATATATTTCTGTAGGTCCTCACCGTGATGTTGCACTTCATGAAATATATGTAGTATAGCCTAAGAATATTCTATTAAAATATTAAGTGGCACATAAATTCAGACCAGTTATTTACAATAAAGCCTTATAAAATCATTTCCATTCCCTTTGTTTATTATTTTAATAGTTTTTTCTTGGTTTTGATAGTAAATAAAATCTAATCAGTAATTTTACATGCAGATTAATGCACGTATAGATTAATGCACGTGTGTGTGTGTTTGCATAGTGGGCCGGTCTGGATGAAGTGTCCAGGGCTGATTTTTTTGTCCCAGTCCAGCCCTGAATGGCAATATTCACATTACTTTCAGTTTATTGCTCGAAAGTACAAAAATATTTGAGTGAAATGTAGGCTATAGTAAACCCTAAGATTATTATTTGTGACATTAGAACAAAATATGTGGATATAAAAACATGTATATAGGCTAAAGAACTAAATGAACGATCTCTATTTTCTAATTTCACGACGTCCACACAAGACCAGGCTTGGGAGGGTTACTTTAAAAAATGTATTCCGATACAGTTACAAATTATTTCATAAAAAAGGGTCCCACTTTATATTAATTGGCTTTAAGTACTTTATACTTTTTCAAAAAGTAACTACAATCTGATTACTTTTTTGATGTAACTCACTAGCCCCTTTTCCACCAAAGCATTTTGAGAGCCGGTTCGGAGCCGGTGCCTGCGCGCGAACCAGTTCTTTGTGTTTCGACAGCCAAAGAACCGGTTCGCGGCCGCGAGAACTGGTTCCAAAGCGGCACCAACTCTTTGCTGGACTAGAACCGTTCTTTTAGCACGTCATGTTTACGGGGCGGGTTTAGATGCGTTCTTCTCGGTTCTTTTAAACATATTTTCTGACCATCGCAAAGCCAGGAGAAACTGCAGAAACACGCAAGCGTTTTATTTATTTATTTATTTATTTATTTATTGAAACATAAGCAAAGAAGAAAACAGTCACGATATAGAACAAATAAATGGAAAGAAAAAAAGACACAAGACAGGGGTACATAACTTATCAGAAAGATTACATGTCAAACGAAAAGATTAAAAGACTTACATATTTCAATTGTTTTTAAAGTTTTCTCGGTACACGAGTTGAGATAATCCCAAACATGTACTTGCAAGCGACGTAAACAGTGACGTAACGACGTCATTCCCTGGGCGCTCTGTCAGTGGAAAAGCAAACAGGTTCTGAACGGGTTCGCAAGTTGAACCAGCTCCGAACCAACTTTGAACCAGCACCAGTTCTGAACCAGTTCTTTTTTCGGTGGAAAAGGGGTAACTGTAATAATATACAGTTACTGGATTTTTGTTTCCTGATTACATAATGCTGTTACATGTATTCTGTTGCTCCCACAAGACATTAGTCTGAATATTTTCCTGTATGAACAAAATGGAGTTTCCATTGTTCACACACAAACACACACAGAGTTCGATCGCGCCTCTCTCGTGACTGTGTGTGCGTGTCATGTGTTCTAGGCTGTGTGCATGCACTTCTGAAGCTGCTCAGAAAATAATAAAATGCCATGCAGAGGACTAATGCAAAATGTGTGGGAAAATCCATTTGATTGTAGTTTAAGTGAGAAATAATTTCAGTGCTCTGGTCAATAGCTGTAGAGTGAAAACTGGTGAATGCAGTATACAGCTTTCACAGAAAGAGAATGATGTGAGCACGTACGATTGGCAGTGAATCTTTTATGCGGACAAAATAGCTCAATAAGAGTAACAAAATACATGTGGAAAAAATCACATCGTAATGTTTTAAAGAAGAGTGGTTTGATTAAAGTGGTGTAAATATACCCGATCCGGCAAAGATGGCAGTATCAGAGCTGATAACGATCCTGAGTATCGGATCGGCGCATCCCTACATACTATAATGTAAACACAGTACAGATGTAGACCTTGATGTACACCTGACCTTTCAGAAGGTTGCTCATGCATACTTTGTGGTTAAAATGTGCCCTCGATCCGCACTTTTGCAGAGCCTTCACTGCTGCAAGCTCTTCAGCACACTTCTTTTTGACAGTCAAAGCGGGAGTTACGTTTTTGCACGTCATGTAGAATAACCCTAAAAGCACCAAGGGTGCGGTGCCACCGGCTTTATATATATATATATATATATATATATATATAAATATAGCTGCGAGCAGCGATTGCGGGCCAAAGCCGGCGGTACCGCCATCCCGGTGCCGGGGTTGCGGTGCCACCGGCTTGGGCCCGCAATCGCTGCTCGCAGCTATATTTATTATTATTATTATTATTTATACGACTATTTGGGCACTTTTGGGGCCCTTAACGTGCTCGAAAACTCTTGAAACTTTGCACACGGGTCAGAACCTGCCGCCATTAGGGCCGGGCTGAAGATGGTACCCGGGCGTGGCAGGGGGGCTCGACAGCGCCACCTGGAAAGGGGTCCGAACACTTGATCCATAAATCAAACACGCATGTATGTACTAATATGAAACTCGGTACACATGTTGATCTCATCATTTCATATATACGTCGCACTTTTACTTTTTACCCCAGCCCAACAGGAAGTCGGTTATTTAAGGTTCTTTGTAAAACACTTGCAATGGAATTTTTAATACTCCTCCTAGAGCTCTTATCCAAATTCTACGAAACTCAGTCAGCGTGAAGTCAAGACATTGAGGATGAAAGTTTGTGAGGGGATTTTTGATATCTCGAACGGTTTGGCCGTGGCGAGGAAATGAAATCATGGCGAGAAACGTGAAACAGGAAGTGTGTCATAACTTCAGCATACATCAACCGATCTTGATGAAACTTCAGGAGTGCGTTCACTGTAAGAGGACTATCACGTGGATGTGACTATTGTGTGTCAAAGTTATAGCGCCACCAACTGGCAGCAGGAAGTGTATCACTTTCAAAATGCTTTAAAATGACCCTCTTATTTTAACCCGATTTGCTTCAAACTTCATCTGTATAATGTAAACATACGGCAGATGAAGACCTGTGAATGGATTCTTGATATCGTTGAAACTGTTGCCGTGGCGATGCATCAAACTTTACCATTCTTTTAGGATGCTTTTGAGACCCTTAGCATGCTTCAAATTGCATGAAACTCGACAGACACATCACATTTATTAGCCAGTAGACATGTGCAAAGTTTCAGAAACGGGCGTGGTGAGGGCTCAGTAGCGCCACCTTTTGACAAAAGTGGGGTTGTTAGTTTTATCTACAGTTACAAAAATCAGTATGTATATTGTACTCCTCGAGCTGGACAACTTTCTAATTGACACTCATTAGCTAGGACCCACAGAGAGTAAGATATGTTTGTTTGAATCTGGTCATGCTCTGTTTGAGCCTTCATCTCTGTCTCTGTCTGTGTGTTTTCCTGTCTGTGAGTGTGCATGTCTGTGTGTGTGTGCAGGGGGAGGGAGATTAACTATTTCACTGCTGTGTGTGAAGCCTGCATAAAAGAACATAAATGCCTTAAGCCTGGTATTTTTAAATAAGTTTTTTATTTTTTATAAGTAATGGCATATAACCAGTTTAATTGTGCTGCATTGACAATAGTTTTATATAATTAGTTTATTAATTAAATTAACTTGGTCCATAAACTTGGTCTGAAAATTTGGTCCATAAATCAAACACACTTGCATGTAATAATATTAAACTCGGTACACATATAGATCTCATTAGCCCAAACAACTTTAAGCCAGCCCAACAGGAAAGTCGGTTATTTTGGTCTGTATGTGAATGTTTTGCAAAAGCAGCCTTTACATTTTTATTACCCCCTCTTAAGTGTTTTTTTAATTATTCCCACCAAACTTCTTCAAAATTATGAAAATACATTAAAGATACTAAATTGTGAACGGATATTTATTGTCAAACAGTTTTGCTATGGCGAGGGATTATGTCAAAAAGAGAATCAGGAAACGTCTCATATCTTCTAAAAATTTTATTATTCACCATTTATTTTTCTATAAGACTATACCAATATTGGAACTACAGCCATTTTATTCCTTTTTTAAATTTAAGACTTATGTCTAATTTTAAAAACAGCCAGAATGTTTTAGTCAAAAGAGTAAAAAATTATTCATAGTGCTATACTGCCCTCTTGTGTTCAAAATTAGGTAGAACTATTGGATCAATATCCACACAGTAATACAGTAGGATTGGGGCCTTAAAAAGCGCTAACTTAAAAAGTGAAAGTAACGGACGTCCACACAAGACCAGGCTTGGGAGGGTTACTTTAAAAATGTATTCTGATACAGTTACAAATTATTTCATAAAAAAAGGGTCCCACTTTATATTAAGTGGCTATAAGTACTATATACTTTTTCAAAAAGTAACTACAATCTGATACTTTTTTGATGTAACTCACTGTAACAAATTACAGTTACTGGATTTTTGTATCCTGATTACATAATGCCGTTACATGTATTCTGTTGCTCCCACAAGACATTAGTCTGAATATTTTCCTGTATGAACAAAATTGAGTTTCCACTGTTCACACACAAACACACACAGAGTTCGATCGCGCCTCTCTCGTTACTGAGTGTGTGTGCGTGTCATGTGTTCTAGGCTGTGTGCGTGCACTTCTGAAGCTGTGCAGAAAATAATAAAATGCCATGCAGAGGACTAATGCAAAATGTGTGGGAAAATCCATTTGATTGTAGTTTAAGTGAGAAATAATTTCAGTGCTCTGGTCAACAGCTGTAGAGTGAAAACTGGTGAATGCAGTATACAGCTTTCACAGAAAGAGAATGATGTGAGCACGTACGATTGGCAGTGAGTCTTGTATGTGGACAAAATAGCTCAATAAGAGTAACAAAATACATGTGAAACAAATCACATCGTAATGTTTTAAAGAAGAGTGAATTGATTAAAGTGGTGTAAATATACCCGATCCGGCAAAGATGGCAGTATCGGAGCTGATAACGATCCTGAGTATCGGATCGGCGCATCCCTAAATACTATAATGTAAACACAGTACAGATGTAGACATTGATGTACACCTGACCTTTCAGAAGGTTGCTCATGCATACTTTGTGGTTAAAATGTGCCCTCGATCCGCACTTTGCAGAGCCTTCACTGATGCAAGCTCTTCAGCACACTTCTTTTTGACAGTCAAAGCGGGGGTTACGTTTTTGCACGTCATGTAGAATAACCCTAAAAGCACCAAGGTGGCGGTGCCACTGGCTAAATATATATATATATATATATATATAGAAATATAGCTGCGAGCAGCGATTGCGGGCCAAAGCCGGCGGTACCGCCATCCCGGTGCCTTTAGGTAACTAAAGGCACCGGGGTTGCGGTGCCACCGGCTTGGGCCCGCAATCGCTGCTCGCAGCTATATTTC